>JAJKLE010000015.1:600000-910085 GCA_022593225.1 Xylaria sp. FL0064 | reverse complement strand
ATTGTTACCTGCAAATCAAGAACCCCAGCGTACGTCTTATATATCTTTCGATATATAAGAGGTCCGTAACATTATTATTAAGTTTAAAATCTTTTAATTATATATTATATTAATTTATAATAATTATATTTCTATTTATTTAAATATAATTATAAATTTTAAAAAATTGATTGTTTATATATATTATATATATATTTTTAAATTTAATTATAGTTTAGCCTTTTAAAATATCTTTATATTATAAACCAATAAAAAGGGTGGCTGGTTTTATAAACCAGGCATAGAAAAAAGAGATATTAAGCCGGATAAAAAAAAAGAAAACCATAATTAGTATAAGTCACGTGATCGTAAAAGTACAGCAGTAAGCTCTAGATTACTAAAATTATAATAATACGCTAGTAAGTTTTAGATTATTAAAAAAAATAAACCTTATTTTCTTTTATATTTTTTATATTTATATAATCTTATAATTCTTTTATATTTAATTATTAATTTTATTATTTATAAATATTTAAAAATAATGATTATATTTAATAATATTTAATATAATAATAAGAATATTAATAAACTTCTTTTATGAATTATTTATTATTAATTTTATTATTATTTATAAATTAAAAACCTTCATAAATATCTTATATTTTCTTTAATATATAAAAGGTTTATAATATTTTAATAATTCTTTTATTAATAAAATTTAATATAATATAAATATTAATATAAAAAACTAAATAATAATTAATTTATAAAATAAGTTTATTAAAAGATATTATAAAAATACTTAATAAAATTATAAAATATAAATATATTAATAAATATTTATTTTAAGAAATATATTTTATTTAATAAGTTTAATTAATTAAATAAATTATTAAACCTAAAATATAAATTTAAAATATAAATTTAAAAATTCTATAAATATTTTAATAAATTATAAATATTAATATATTTAAATAATAAACTTTAATTATAATTAATTAATTATTATTAATTAAAAATATTATTATAATATAAATAAATAATAATAATTTAAATAAAAAGAATAATATTAATATAAATATTTATTTTGAAAATAATCTTCTAAAACATATTTATATTATTTAAAATAGGAATTATAAAGATATTATAAAATTAAATAATAATAATAATAATTATTATTTTATAAATATTTATTTTTATAATATTTTTATTAATAAAAATAATATTAATCTAAACCTTAAATATTTTAATTTTTAAACTAGTTAATAAAAATAAAAAACTAAAAGAATAAAAAGAAATAAAGTATTATAACTAGTTTATTATAAATTAAAGGTTTTAAACTTATATTTGTTAAATTATATAATAGATTTATAAATATAAAAATATTCTTTATATTAATAAAACTCTATTTAAAATAATATAAATTAAAAATTAAAAAAAACTATTAAAAAATAATAATAATTTTTTAATTTTTAATAAAAGAAATATTTAAATAATTTTAATTAATATTAAAAGATTATTTAAAAATTTTTATATTAAATAGAAATAAATAAGAAATTAAAAAAAATTTTATAAATTATAAAAATTTTAAAGAATAAATAAAAATATTATTTAAAAATATTAAAAAAATAAAATATATTAAGAAATAATTTTATTATTTAAAATAAACTAAAAATATAATAAATTAGATTATAAAATTTAAATAATTAATAATAATTTTAAAATTATTAAAATATATATTATTTTATTTATTATATATAAAATTAAAAATATAAATTAAAAATAAACTTTATAAAATAAATAAACTTAAAGAATTTAATAAATATATTAATATAATTATTATAATTAATTAATAATTAATTAATAAAAATTTAAAAAGAAAATTATTATAATAAAAAAGAAGTTTTTAAGAAAATATAAAATAAAGGTTTAAATAAATAAATAAAATTAAGAAATAATTATTTAAAAATATTTTTAATTATTATATTATTTTAAAAAAAAAGAATAATAAAATAAATTATTAAAAAAAAAGCTTTTAATTTAAAAAAATAAACAAAATAAATATTAATTAAAAAATAATATATTTTTAAAATAAAAAAATAGAATTATTATTTTATATTTAATAAAATAAATTAATTAAAAATAAAATTTTATTAATATTAATAAATTAATATTATTAATAAATTTAAATAATTATAAAAAAGTTTTTATAACCAGGCTTAAAATATAATTTAAAAATAAATTTTATTTTAAAAAATAAAATTATAAATAGTTTAAATAATTAATATTTAAAAATATTCAAAAAAATAAAATAGTTTATTAAATATTAAAAAATAAAAAATAAAAAAATAAAATAAAAAAAACTATTTTAAATAAACTTAAAAACATAAAAAAAGTTTTTTTATAATTTAAATTAAAAGAAATATAAAGAAATAATAAAATATTATTATTTAAAACTAAAATTAATATTATATATATTTTTTATTTAATTATTAAAAATTATAAATATAATAAAATAATAAAAACAAAACTAATGGTTTTTTAATATTTAAATATTTAAAAGATTATAAGGTTATATAAATATTATTAATATTTGTAAAATAAATTATATAAATAATAATAAATAAACTATATATAATAAATTATAAAATTATAATATAAATAAAATATTAAAATAAATAAAGATTTATAATGTTTAAAATAAATAATAATTATATATAAAAAACTATAATAAAAAAATATATAAATTATAATTTATAATATAACTAAAAATAATAATTAAAAAATATTTTTTATTTAAAAAAAACTAAATAAAAAATATTTATATTATAAAAAACCAAAAGAATATCAAATTAAATATTTATTAAAATAATCTATATAAAAAATCAAAAAAATAAAAACTAAAAAATAAAAAAGTTCTTGCTTTAAAAATAATAAATAACTAAAATTATTAAAACCTTATAAAAAGTTTAATATAATATAAAAAGAAATTAATTTAAAATTAAATTTAAATATTAAAGAAATATATATATAAAGCTTTAATAAATTTTAAAATATAAATAAATATAATATTATTCAAAATAATAAAATAAAACTATATTTTTTAAAAATATAAATTATAATCTTAAAGATTATAAAATTTAATAAAAGTATTTTTAATTATAATAATAATTAACTATTTAAAAAAATAATAGTTTTTAATATATTTATATAGAAACATAAAAGATAAATTATATTTAATAGTATTAATATTTTTAAATATAATATTATTTTAAAAATATTATAATTAATAATTAATAATTTTATAAACTATTTTTTAAAAAAAAAAAAAAGTTTTTTAAATATAGTTTATAAAATTATTATATTTTAATTAAAAAAGATATTAATTAAAACTTTATTAAATTTATTATATAAAATTAAATAAAATAAAAGTTTTATAAAAATATATTTAAAAAAACCTAGTTAAAAGATTTATTAAAGAATTATAATCTTAAAAAGAAAAATAATTAATTAATAATAATAAACTATTAATTATTAAATAGAATCATAATAATAAATAGATATTATATTATTTATATAATAAAAAAAAGAATTAATTATTTAAATAATATATAAATAATATAAATATTTAATAATATTATAAAAACTATACAATATATTAACTAGTTTTTAATATATAATAATAATAATATTATAATTTATTTAAATATATTTAGAAAATATAAAAGATATATAATTTTAATATTAAAAATATTTTAAAAAGCGAAATTATAATTAAACCTAATAATATATATATAATATATATATAAAATTAAGTTTTTTTAAAATTTATAATTATATTTAAATAAAAGAAATATAAAAAGCTTTTAAAAAATTAAAACTTAAAATAATTATTAATTTAATAATTAGATTATTAAATTTAATATAAAGAAAAACTTAAAATAAATACAAAAATATTTAAATAATTTAAAAATAATAAGAAATAAGATTTAATAATTTATTATTTAAAAATATTAAAAAATATAATATTATATTATTTTATTTATAATAAAAAGCGTTTTATAATTATTATAATATTTAACAAAATAAGTTTTTTCTTTTTAAAATAATAAAACTAATTAGAATCTATTTAAATTATAAAAACCTAATAAAGTTTATAATTATATAAAAAATTATTAAATAATATAGAAATTATATAATTTGTTTTTTAAAATTTAATTTTAAAATATATTATATTAAAAAAATATTTAAGCTAATATATTTAATTAATAAAATTAAAAAAGATTTAAAGTTTTAAAAAAGAATATTTAAATATTATATTTTTAATAGAATAAAAGCTTAAAAGTTTAAGTTATTTTTAAAGATTTCTTAAATATATAATTTAAAAAGAATAATATATTAATATATAAATAAAAGATTTATATATTAAAAGCTTTATAAAATAAGTTTATTAAAGATTTTTATAAATATTTATTATATAAATATTAGAAAATAATTAAAATTATATAATAATTATAAAAAAATATAATTTTTTAGAATTATAAAGAATAATTAAATTTATAATAGAAATTATAATATTTAAATAAATATAATATATAATTATTTAAGATTTTATTATTAAATTATTTTTATTAATTAATTTAATTATAAAAATATAATATAATAAAATATAAATAATTATTAATTAATTTATAAAATATAATTATTAAATAGTTTATATATATTTTTATTTATTAATATTTAAATATATATAAAATATTAAAAACAATTATTTTTAATTATAATAGATTTTTTATATTTGAATTTAAAATAAGTTTTTTTTGAATAATTAAATATTAAACTTAAGTTTTTAATTATATATTATTTTTAAATAAATAAATAAATAAAAAAACTAAATTAAATTTTAAAATAATATTTTTAAAATTATATTAATTATTAATTATATAATTTATTTATAATATATTAATTAATAAAAATATAAATATATTATTTTATAAACTAATTTATAAATAATTAATTATTATAAAAAATAAAAAAAATTATTAATAAAAACTTTTATTATTATAAAAATTAAAATATTATAAATAGAATTATAAATATAATTTTAATTCTTTTAATAATAAATTAAATTTTAAAAAACTTGGTTTTTTTAAAATTAAAAAAATTATTTTATTAATTAATTATAAATTATTATTATTAAAAAATATATAAATTTATTTTATTTTTTATATTTTATTATTTAAATTAATATTAAAAAATATATTAATAAAAATAATTAAAATATTTATTAAATAAAAAAAATATTTATATATTAATAATACTTAAAAGCTTAAAGAATATTTAAGAATTATTAAAATTATTATAAATTAATTTTATTATTAATACTTTAATTATTTAAAATAAAAAATAAAAAATCAATTCTTTAAAAATTAATAATATTAATAACTTTAATAATTTATATTTTAATAATTATTTTAAATTTATTATAGTTTAATTATTTTAATTTATTTAATAAATAAAAGCTTTAATTAATAAAAGATATACTTTTATTTTAATAAAGAATATATTAATAATATATATTATTATTATATTTAATATTTCTTTTTAATTAATTAATTAAACTTTTTTCATAAATCTATTAATAATAATAATAAAAACCTTAAAATTATTATATAATTAATTAGAATATATATATTCTTTATTATTTTATATTTTTATTCTTTTATATTAATTAAAAATATTAAAATAAATTAATATTTAATTTTTAAAAATTATAAATATTTTTTATTATTAAAATAATAATCTTAAAAAAAAGTTATAATTAACATAAGTTATATAGTCGTAAAGGTAAGCTAATAAGCCCTGGATTATTAAATCACAGCGGTAAACTAATAAGCTTTAAATTATTAATAAAAATAAGCTTTATTTTTTTAAATATTTTCTTTTATATAATAAAAAAAATCTTTTTTATATTTAATTAATTATTTAATTTAATTTTTTTTAATTATTAATTTTATTTTAAATTTTATTTTAATTTAGTTTATATTTATAAATATTTAAAAATAATTATTATATTTAATAATATTTAATATAATAATAAAAATATTAATAAACTTTTTTTATAGATTATTTATTATTAGTTTTATTATTATTTATAAATTAAAAACCTTTATAAATATTATATATATTTTAAAAGATATATAAAGTTTATAATATTTATATAATATATTATTTAAAATTATGTAAATAATATAAATATTAAATATTAATAAATATTATTTTAAAACATTAAAAATTATATTATATTAATATTAAATAAAATAAAAAATAAAAATAAAAATATTATTTAATATAATTAATTATTATTTAAAAATAAAATTAAATAATTGTTTTTTATTAATAATTTTTATTTTAATATAATTAATCTTTAAATAATTTTATAATATTATTAAAATAAATCTTTTTTAATTTAATTATTTAATATTTTCTATTTAAATTTAAAATTTATAAAATTATTTATAAAATTATTAATAATTATATAAAAAACTATATTTAATAATAAATAAAATTAAATTTCATTTTTTTAAAAATTTTTATAAATTTTCTTTTTTTAATTTAATAAAAGATTTTTTAAATATAATTATAATATTAAATTAAAAAGAAAGTATTTTAAATATTATATTATTAATTGATTTTATGAAATATCAATTCTTTAAAATTTATTTAAACTTTTTTAAATTTTTTGATTTTATAATTATATTTTAAATTTTTAAATTTAAATTTAAAGAAATAATAATTTTTTAATATAAAATATATTAATAAATAATATAATTTTAAATAAAAGATTTTTTAATAAATCTTTTTATTAAATTTATTATTTAAAATTAAATTAAAATTTTTATAGTTTTTTATACATTTTAATAAAAGAAAATTTAATAATAAATTAAAATAAAAATAATATTAATTAATTTTAAATGAATTAAAATCTTTAAATATAATAATAAATTAATAATATTTTTAAAACACGGTTAATAATTAATAATTTTAAAATAAAAATATTAAAAAAATAAAAAATAATTAATATAAAAAATAATTAATATAAAAAATAATTAATATAAAAAATAATTAATATAAAAAATAATTAATATAAAAAATAAAAAAACTAATTTAATATTATAATAAAAAAGATTATAATATATTTATTATTTTTTTTTACTTTAACTTTTATATTTTATATTAATATTCTTATATAAATATTAAATGCTTTTTATAATACCTTAAAAAATAAAAGTTAGAAATTTATCATGACTTGCGTGTTTATCACCACTTATATCGAGAGTAGTACAAACGACTCACAGGAAAATATACACCTACTAAAGTAGAAAGGCAAGAGGATATCAGCGCATAACGGGTCATCGATCAATTTATTGGCCCCGATCTTGTTCAATAAGTAACAAGTCATACAAGAGTTCGAGAATACTTGCTGCGAACAGTTACAGGTTATCTAGTCGCACTTTAAGCTATTTTTGTTGCAGGCGACAATTTAGGTACTTTATATTAAATATTAAGGTTAAATATCACGCAGCCTACTAAACAAAGCGCGCGAGTAACGTTCCATTTAAAGTTTTCTACGTCGGTAAATAATACTAGGTTTACTACAAAATCATCAAATTACACTCTGATTAATGAGACAAAACGCTGAATTGCTTACACACAACAGGCTAGGACCAGATATATGTAGTCTAGGTTCTCCTCCATACCCATATTAACCTCTACCAATGCATATCATTTTTTCTCGTCACGCTCGGGCCACGTACTACAATATTCCTATCCAAAACAGCTATATAGAAGCGTTAAGGCCATTTCGCGGGATGACGAGATTTCATACATGCTCCTTTACCTGGCACACTGAACGCTGACAACACAACCAGCATCTTACGAGATCTTGTCAAGTGCGTATGAGCCCAACTCGATTCCATTTCTGTGCTGTTCCACAAGTCACCCATATTCTGGATTGTGGCTTATTGGATCTCATCCTCATAGGCAACTTCCAAACCGGATTCCGAACACCCCATCCCCAGTCTCATTCTAACGCGCTATCAACAATTCAGCACTGCCGTTGACCCACGATGAAGGCTTACATATCAGATACCGCTCAACAACAGAGCCTTGAAGTTTTGCCAACAGAACTGATGATATGGTTTATTGAGCAAATTCCCCCCTTCAACTGGCCTGACTATTGGAATCTGGGGCTAACGTGCTACCGATGGCACAACGAGGTCAAGAATTTCTTTCGGAAAAGATATCTCCCAAATTTGATCATAGAAACAGCCCAACTATCGTTCAAGCCTTAAGGCAAGCCGATCTGCGAGAATACCAACTTTACGCAATCACCCTACCAGACGTCTATATAGTCAACAATACGGAGCTCGTGGGCCTACAAGATTACAGAGCGCAGACAATCTCGATTGAGTGGTTTCCAACACTTAGCGCTCTTTTCAGAGAAGAACGTCAACTTCGAGAGCTATTTCGCGTCGATGCTGAGTACGTACCTTGAGATATCTACGTTGCCGGCTGGACAAACATCGCCGCTTTCTCCTCCTTGCGATAAAATTTTATTTTGCCCTCAAAGTTTGAATTCATCAAATGTGTCCTTCACGGTCCCTGTTCTGACATTAGATTCTTACAGACAAAAGGCACGCGAGTTTTCCGCCCGTATGCCACAGGGAACAAGAACTATAAGAAAGGAAATAATGTATTACATGCTGCACGCTATTTCCGACTATCAAAAATCGAATACGGCTAAAGTCCGAGACAGGTATAGGAAGCAAGCCGAGGGCGAGAATTTCCTTCGTCACCTTAAGCGGAAGGGGATCGAGAACATTCGGAATTTTTCAAATGACCTATGCTCGGTAGCCCGTCTTAGAGCAAAACTGAAGCTTCCGATAGCTTGCCTATCTCCATTCGACTAGGCTTAGAGCTTGGCTTAGTCTAATTAAATACTGTTGTGCGTAAAAGGGCCAGAGACTTTGTTTCTAAATCGTTTGGGTGTTATAGGAGGTGGAAATTTTCATGGAACGGAACTGCAGCGCTCTACTGTGACATGAGAAGCAAAAGTAGAAGGTTTAGTCGGATACCTGGCTGCCTGTATTTGTATGCGCTTATGGTTAGGACCGTAACAGAAGATTATGTCATTTTGTTTTTCCTCTTAGCTTCTTGTTATTGCTGTGGCTTTATGGAAGGTCTCGGCACTATTTAATGAGCACACCACCGAGTTAAATTGCCGAGCACTTGTCATCATCTGCTAGCGAATGGTAACAACGAATGAGTTTTTGGCAGTTCCAACTATTTTCAATTATCTATTCAACATAGATCTAGTGAGATTATTCTATCATTTTCAGGACAGGCGACCACAAACGCATCTCTCAAGACAAATCTCGGTTAATGAAGAGCAAACGAAATTACTGAAGCTTGCGTATATTGTCATCCACGTTGAATATTCTCTCACTTGGAAACTATTAGTACGTATCTGATTAACCTTGAGTATAAGGGAGCATATTATCACCATCCATGATCTTGTCTAGCATGTTGTGAATGAGTTGGTAGGGGGGTAGAAGGCATCTCATGATAGTGCCGTCCGGATATTTCCGGATGCACTATCGTGTTTGGGTCCATATACCATCTCATATTTTCCGCCGAGCCACTCATTTCCTGCATATTCTCTTGAGCGTTTTCGTAGAGCTCTGAGGGCGTAGAGGGAGACGCACCCATGCTGCTCGGACTAAAATTACTAGATTGCGGGTAGCCTTGAAAAGTTAGCGTTTTGGAATTTGAACGAGGTCGGCGCATAGTTTCCATGGAGCGAGCCAGCGCTGCCGCTCGTTCTGTGTACGACACCTCGCGACCGTCAAGCTGGGAGTAACGCGATGGTTGAGGTGGCGGTAGGGACTTAAATTGGGCCCCCAAAAAAAGCCCATAGGCTTTTTTAGTGGAGATCGCCCCACATTAAAGCCCATGGGTTTTCTTGGGCCTAAAAACAGAATTTTTTTTGTTTAAAATGCGATAATTTTAATATTTAAAGCATATTATAAATTAGTACATGATTAGTATATTATATATGCACGGACCACCTACCTTGGTACTTGGCATTTAGTTGGGGGCCCATGGGCTTAGTTGGGTCCTTGGGTTCTTGGCATTGGGTTGGGCCTTTAAACCCTAGGTGGCGGAGTCCAGTTAGACACTGCGATGGGTACCGCCGGTGCCTGGTTGTTGTCGCCTGCTATGATAGATGTTGGGCGGCGGCGTTTTCCAAGTGCAAAGAACACCAGAGCACCTAGTAAGGCCAAACCAGCCCCACCCGCGCCAGCTCCAATGCCAGCTTTTGCCCCGGTGCTAAGATCACTTTCTTTGCTTGAGACACTGGCTTCTGGGTTAGAACTAGTCGGGACGACTATATTAGGTCCCGAAGGCGAATTATTGTCACTTCTAGACGTGGTGGTGGAAATGCCTGTGGCCACATCAAGGCCACTTGCACCTCCCCCATCGATGAATGTAGTGACTGTAGCGGCTTCGCTATCTCCTGAATTTGTAACACCCACTAGAAATGTAGTCATGACCACAATAGGATCTAACGTCTTTGTGGTGACCTGTTCTGTTGAGGTTTCCTTAGTAGAAGTGATCGCTGAGAACTGTGTCGACATAGAGCTCATTTCAGAGGCCACGGTGCTTGTTTCGAAAATGTCGCTAGTTATTGTGTCCCATACGAAAATATAGTCATAAATGTAGGAAGTCACATCTCTCTTTGGTAACAAGCCGATACCCTCAAGGCTATCGCGAAGTGCTCCGAGCCCTCGAGCCATTGTAGGAATAGGGGCAGGGGAAGGGGTAGGAGGTGTTGGGCGGTGCTTCTTTTCTACAGGGTGTTCGGTTCTTTTTGGATTCTCGGGCAAGGTTCGCTTAGCAATCTTCGTTGAGGTGACATAATTCGTAATAGTCGCGACGTCGATGTTATCGCGCGTGACCGTAACGGTAACGAACTCCGTCGTGACACCCATATTTGTGGTCATAGCAGTATCGACTATAGTGGATGTGTGATAAATGACCGATGTGAATGTGGTGGTGATTGTTACGCTCTCGACTAAGAAGGCCCTTGCATGTTGTGAGTGAATTAACGGTATCCTCTCAAGACGGGAAAGATACATACGGATCGCCGACGCAGCCATCAGATGTACACTGAGTCCCTTTGACACAGCAGCCTGTGGGCGAGGAGTCGCAGCAAAAGCTCGTGTCTTCATAGCAACAACCTGGACTGCAACAAGAGAACCCAAAGGAGCAATGAGTATCCTCACTGCAACAGTTTCCGAAGTTCTCTGCGCACTATATCACGCGTGGTTAGTTGTCAGTAGTTGAACATAGTATCCTTATTTTAGAAGAGTAAGTTCTCCCACGATCCGATTCTAACCTAGAAGGAATTTATAATGATCTCCCAGTTGAGCGAAGGTCAGAGTAGCTGTGAAGCTTACTTACTGTGCCACCTCCACAGCAGCTTCCGCACGTATCACACTGATAATCTGGGCAATTTACTACATCGTTATTGCACTCGTCTCTAGTATTAAACACATTGCCTAGGACTTGTACAGGTGAGGTGCCATTCATTGTTTCGAAGTTTGTTTTTGGGTGCTTATCGTAACCGCCAGACGTCATATCAAGAGTTCGGGCATCCAGATCTAAGTGGGGGGTCCTGTCAAATAGAAAAGCGATGGAGCCTTCAAGGACAACCAAGAGGATGCGTCTCATCGTGCTGGACGGTTTATGTTGGCATTGGATGTGAGGTCCGTGAGACTACTAATGCCAGACACATTTGCCCGTTGGCCGCTCGGGACCTGTGGGATAGTTGTTAAATATGTATTGGGCCCGACGACGAGTCCTTGCGTGGCGGCTCATACGGTGTTGCCGCAAGGCTGTCCACATCTAGATCACGGCACATCCCCGAAATTTTTTGCACTCCTCCTCCCAGTGTCGTTGATGTGTGGTCATGCTCCAGCCCCAGCTGAATACTATCATGCTCAGACGGTTCGAATAAAGAACGAAGCATCGGCCCCGAAAGGGTAACAGAGCCCAGAGAATCGGGCAGTAATTTGGGGAGTCCACATACGCTAGCCGAGAGTCAGCCGGCAGCTGTGAGGATGGCCAGCCATGATTGTCTAGATCTACCAGCTGAAGGATGACCAGGTTGGTCTTGCGTGGCGTCATGGCGGCATTTTCAGCACTGGGTTGCTAAATATATCAATCGGTATGTCCTGACTATGAGGGTACATTAACTTTAAATGTAGATAGGATTGCATTAGTTCATGCTTGAAAACGAAGTAGCTAATCATTTGACTCGTTTTATATGATATCTACTTGATAGTGCAGTTGGCCTTCAGATCGTTGGCTTTGTTAATCATTAGTTTTTCTACCCTTCCTAAACCAGATGGCCTGCGTCTTCGTGTGGCGCTTCAGCTGCTTTGCCAGGCATTTGCTTTCTGGTCCTCTAGGGCTGGCTCTTCTATTAATAGTAAGGCTTGGGGCATAACTCACTCAAAATTTCCTGGGGGACTAGAAAGCTACTTCAGCTGAGCAGAGTGAGATCGATTTACATTTGCAACTTGTATGAATAGATCTCATGCTATCGTCTGCTCTGTTAGATTCCACCACCTACTACCGAGTTGAAGCAGCAAGGTTCACTGTGCTCTAGGTTATTAATGGCCATTATTTTAATGCAGTATCAAAGAAACCCAAATAGCTACCTCCTAGGAAGTAAAGATTAAGAGTGGGCAATGTGGTCGTCTTCTCTTTCAGCGTGTATGATCTTGCAACCTCCTTCAAGCCGTACGTAGTATGCAGCAGAAACGGTGGCGGCCCTCTAAACTTTGTAGTAACCCGGGGAATTATAAAACAGCGGTACGCTTTGATACGGGATCTTGCCTGTATTGAATGATCTCTTCTAGTCTCTTTCGCAAGGCGTAGACGATCTAATCTGACGTAGCTCACATCTCTATGATCTAGTAAGTGCACAACTTTCCGACAGTGAATGACATGTGGTAAATGCCTACGATCCCTTCGTCTGCGGCCTCATCGCGTCGAATATAAAATGGCGAGGCGGAGCCCGGTCGGCGTGAAAATGAAACATAACTCTACAATTCATTGCTCTCGAATGAGGGCGAACCAAAATTCTTGCATGTGCTGCTCAATCGAGTGTGATGCGCAGCTCCAGCTTTAGGAGTGCTGCTGAATCAATCAGAGATACTCCTTTGTACTTGTTGTGGCTATCTACATGGACATCATGCTTCAGAACAAAGCTACTCTCTAGAAGAATTTCGAACTACCCATGAATCGAACCCTAGGGACTGGCGATGGCTAACTTGAAGCATTGTGGTGATGCCCAGTAGCCTCTCCTCACTGAGACTCAGCTTGCTGGGTAGAGCCACCTACCCTAGGCGGATGGTAGTGATCCGGCACCTACACTACTCCCCGCTCAACAAGCTCATCTATCGATGTATTCTTCTGCAGGTATCATTGGATGTACATATGAGAACTCTCATATGAAGTAGATCGCTTGGCCGGCGTCGTTCTCCTCTCGGCGGACCAATTTTCCCGCTGATTCTGCCGGTGGCGGCGCTCTTCCCGTGGCCATGGAGGCGGCGGCACTTGCACTTCGTTTTCGTATAAAATACTTAACAAACTGACTTCCGCTTCTGGGTCTTAATGGTTTTTACATAGTGGATGTCAGGAGTATCGCTACCATGTTTTCGTCTTCCTTTGCCGTCCTGGTGGCGTTGACGGCCTTTGCGCCAGGTGCCGTCGCAGAATGCAATCGAACAGCGCTGCTCGAGTTCGCGGACGCATATGTCTTTGCGCATGAGAATGGTTGTTATCCGAATATTCCTTGATGTATAATTTCGTTCGATGAGATGATTCGGCTCCCAACTGCGTAAAGGATCTTCTTACAAGTACTAAGCGGATGAAAACTAGGCCAAGTGAGCTACCTGCAAAACATTGCCGACAACTTTACATACGTCGAGAACAACAAGACGCATGAGATTACGAGCGGTATCTGTAAGACTCTCCGATACTTCCCGTAATACTTTCTGCTTCCCTTCAAACACTGGATGAGAAACTCACATGATTCCCTGTAGTTGACAATGCGTTCGCAATCGACCATCGCCACACGATATCGGACACAGTCGAATGCGCTACCTACACGGAGCTCATCATCACGGGCAACGTCTCAGGCGCGTCGACTCCGCACGTCATCGGCACGCAGATCCGGCACAACCCGACCGACATGAGCTGCTACCTCATCGACCTGCTCGTCTCGGGCCCGGGGTCGTGGCTCTTCAACGCCTCGCAGACGCTCTACTGGGCGCAGCGCGAGAACTGGACGCTCATCGACGAAGCGAAGCGCGACAAGCGCGAGACGCTCAAGGCCACCGCGGACGCGTACCTGGACATGTGGAGCAACAAGAGCGCCGTCGACACCGTGCCCTGGGGCACGCCCTGCGCCCGGCTCGAGGGCTCCGTGTACACGGGCAACGGCGGGCCCAACGACTCTTGCAAGCCCGGGATCCCGACCAACAATTCGCAGGCGCCCAATTCGCACCGCCGGTACGTCATCGACGAGTCCTACGGGTCCATCGACGTCATGTGCATCTTTGAGCACCTCGCCAATGCGCCCGATAGCCACGAATTTCGGCTGGAGAACGGCAAATTGCGGTATGTTCATACCATTACGCTTGCCGATAGTAATGTTGTGCACCCCTGAGCGAGGTGGGGGTTGTGCAAGGACGGGGAGAGGAAGGAATCCTAGTTAGGGTAAAGTTAGTAGGCTGAAGTTGTATATTGGCTGAGGCCATCATCATGAGATTTACGAATCATTCTATTGGCGAGGTAGAATCATTCTACTGGAGTGTGTCATCTCGTGCCAAGACCTTTCCAAGCGGATGATTATGTGGTGAAAATGATGCGATAGCTACTGCGTGCATAGTCCAGACTTTCCGTAGAGCCCTGGGTTCGTCAACTGCGAACAAAGAGCTGATCCCAGACGCGACCTAATATCCTGTGAAGCATTTCCCCATTTATTTATCTAAATAGGACACAAAGTCGGTAGATTTATTTGTTTGGCATATTTACAAGTATAATGACAATCCCGAGACACCATTCCATGAGCCATACCATTTCGCGCCTTGTTTCGCCGATAGTAATTTCTAAAAAAGCACGATTACCACCCCTTGATCTTCCTCATGCTACCTTCCTGGTCAAGCGCCTTATGCATGTCAAAGCTGTTCCACAGTAGATGCGGCTCGTGTCCCATACCCTTCTTCAGACACTCGAATTCGGCCTTCTCGAAGTAGCCCTTCAGGATAGGGCGGTATTCCTCGTGAGCGCACTTGTCGATGATGACACGGGCGCGCTCGCGGGGGCTCAGTCCTCGCACGTCGGCTAGACCGGCCTCGGTCACGACGACGTCGAGATCGTGCTCGGTCTGGTCGACGTGGGTGCACATGGGCACGATGCAGCTGACGCCGAGGGGATCCGTCTTCGATGGCCGTGTGGAAGGTGTGTGCATGATACTGTATTTAGCCGAGCGCAAGAAATCGGCTGAACCGCCCAAGCCGTTCAGCATTCGGCTGCCCATGACGCATGTGCTGTTGGCGTGTGCGTAAATGTCGACTTCGACGGGTGTGTTCATCCCGATGACGCCCAGGCGGCGGATGATCTCGGGTGAGTTTGAGACTTGCTGAGAACGCAGCAGCAGCTTGTTATGATAGGCTTCCCAGTTGTCGTAGAAGCGCTTGAAGCCGTCGGGGGAGAAGCGGATGGAAGTGGCTGTGGCAAAGTCCAGGCGCCCGGAGTCGAACAGGTCAAGGAAGGTGTCCTGGATAACTTCCGTCCAGACCTTGAGATTGTAGAAATTGGATTCGCTCAAGCCGCCAATGACGGCGTTGGCGATGTTTCCGATGCCTGATTGTAGAGGGAGAAGGGACTTCGGCATCCGTCCGTGCTTGACTTCGTGTTCGAAAAACTCAATTAGGTGATTAGCGATAGCCTGCGACCCTTTGTCCGCCGGGGCGTTGGGCGATGTCTGATCCTGGTAATCGGATTCGATGATGCCGATAACCTTCTCGGGATCAATGGGAATTGACGTTCGACCGATACGGTCCTCGACTTGCATGACTAGATATGGCTTCCTGAGCGGGGGCAGATCCGTCATAGTAATATCATGAAGGCCCTCAAAGCTCGGAATCGCTGTATTCACTTCGATTATAATCTGCGTTTCTCTTGTCAATCCATGTGCCTGCGATCTCGATTGGGGATAGGAATACCTTGTCGGCCATCTGAATAAGCTCGGGCGTGGCTCCCACCGAAGCTCCAGGTACGATGCTGCCATCCTCTTTGATTGCGCTGGCCTCGACAACAACAACATCTAGCTTCTTGTTTGGCGAATCTTTCGTGTAAAAGCCCTGCATATCTTGTTAGTGGTTCAAAATCCATAACTGGTATGTTTTGCTTTATTGCATCAACAGACTTACGTAGACCAAATCAACGGGAAACATGGACAAGTGCTTGTCAAAGAATTTGATTCTTCCTTCGTTGATGCCCTTGGAGATTGATTTGCCGACTTGGTGAGGTGCCCGTCGGCTGATCATGTCTAGCTTGGCCCATCGGTCCTCTGTCTCGGCACCGGATGAAGCCCCCACGAAAAGCTCATATCGCAATTGGCCTTGGAGGTTATTCTTCTCCACGTGGTCCGCCAAAACAGTCGGGGTTTTCCTAATTCCCGTGTTAGTCGAGGGTGTCCTTATTAAGCGCAGTGCAGTGCAGTGCAGTGCAGTGCAATGGTAGTGGCTGAGACTGACTTGGGGTACCCGACACCGGTGAAACCAGACCATCCGATAGAGGCGCCATTGGGAAAGTGGTGAAGCAAGTCTTCCGGGCGACAGAGCTTCTTGAGAAACGAATCTCTCTGAATGCGGCCTCTGAGGGCCTGCGATGCCCTGATTAACGTCATACTGTTGTCACCCCAATTGCCCACACAAGTTGAAACGCGGGGTTCGACGGCAGTCGACAGGAGGAATTGAAGACACACCGAGAAAAGCGGAAGGACAACAAAAGAAACAGAGCTTCGAGATGGACAAAACCTGCGGAAGAAGAAAAGAAGAGAAGAAGAAGAAGTCTATTTAATTATGGTTCGAGTAGAAATAGGTACGTCACTCGTTCCATTGGCAGGGACAGAGCAAGGACAATCATATGTCCGACCGTGGATGAAATACGCGCGAACCACCGAACCTGGGCCGAACCTATCGAACCATGGGTTTATTGGTTTTACTATGGCCTAGTAGGGTAGTGTAGTATGTAAGTCCCACTGCCACGACTTTATCCACTCGCCCCGCGAAAGGCCGAGTCCTTGTAAACCTTTACCGTGAACGCTGGATATATGCCCACCTTATATTTCCTGGGGTAGTGTATTTGTTTCGTGGTCAGGGCAGTGAACACCATGCAATTCCCTGCTTGAGACGTCAAACCTGTGAATATTGAATATAAACAAACAACGTAGTGTATGTAGTCATAGCTGCATGTTACAGCCTCACTAATGCACCGGTTAGACTGAGTCCGAAGGCGGCAGCTTAGCGCCCGGCGGCTACCACCCTTCCTTTGGTCCGAATCGTTAGCCGGCAAGGCCCGCTGCTCCGCCTACACTGCCGATTCCTGGTGCAAACGGCTTATAAGACGCGCCGTGTCTTGCATTATAATAAACGAGACTTCTGACACTAACATTCCACAGTTTGTCATGCATTACTGAAACGAATTGAACGCAACAAGCAACAAATGTAAGTAGGGAAAGAGGAAATTTGGCATATATTGGCATTTCGTCAGCTATCTTGGCGACCGAAAAGGTCGCGCCACATCTCTTTAAATCCATAATGCGACGCTTTTGAATCGTAGATTTTTGCTCTGGGCCCGTCGTTCCCGAAACGATCGAGAATGCTACTCGGCCGATCTCCGAAGGCTTCGGCAGGACACTTCGGGGGTCGCGTAGCTCTCTCTTTGATTGTGTCAGCCAGGAGAGGGGCAACATCAGCATAGCAGTTGTTGAGCTCCTTTTCCAAGTTGAAGTACGGCTTCTTGGCAAGCTCGGGAGCCATAAGGTTATACGACCGGGTGAGTGCGTTGAGGTTATTGATTGAGAGCTCCAAGTAGGATTTTTCAGTCTTTAACCAGTCAGGGTCTCGGAAAAGTTCCCACGTATATTCTTCAGACTCAGTCTCACTGCTCTCCACCGTTTGTGATTCACTTGTACCTGTGCTGGCCTGCTGTCGGATTTTAACCATGACAACATCACCAGTCACATTGGTAGGAATTGTTACTCGTTCTACGTCGTTCGTACGTGGATTATAAAGCTTTTCGGCTTTGGCATACTGCACGGCGCGTTCCATCTGAGCCTCTAGCGACCCTCCTTTACTAGCTATAAGCCGAGCCGCATGACGTTTCCAGTCATTTCGTAGTCTACCTCGAAAAGTGTGAGCCGCCTTGACCAGCTCCTGCTGCTTCTCGATCCAGGGTGGAACAATCTCTTGCCGTTTAATCATGTTATTTAAGATGTACTCGGTAGTGTCGACAAAAGGGTTGTCAGCCCTCCTGTCGCGTTCTGCGGCGTCCTTCCCGCGTGGGATGTTCTTGAACTGTCCTCTCGCTATGGCATCTTCTATTCGCTGATTTGCCAGTGACGCGAGGCCGGCGACAGTGGTGGGCATAACTCGAGCTCCCGGCTCGAAGCGCTCGCGAAACTCATCCCTCCTGGCCGCTCTCTCCTTGTCACTGAGCTGTTCTTCGGACTCCTTCAAGCCTAAGCCGGCATACATAGAGGCTCTATCTCTTGCATTTGCGGCCCTGTGGGTGGGACTGAGCTTAGATCGCTGTCGCAATCGCATATGAATGGGTCGGAGTTCGGGTATATTAGGGCGGCCACGCAGTTCTCGTGGCAGGGGCTTGTGGGCGTCTGTGAGCATTCGTAGAACGGCATCTTCGGTGGTCTCCTGGCCCGTCCACGGCTGGCTTGTCGCCGTAATTCGCGTCCCTTGGCCTGCCTTGGCCGGCATTTCTACTTCGGAGAAGGCAGCAGCATGCTGCGACCGAAAGTCGGCGTCTTGAACCTTTGCGAGTAGTCTTTCTTTCAATTCTTCCGAAAAGCCTGCGTCTTCGACGGCACGTCGGCCAGCTCTTCCACCTGTCAGCAAGGCATCCTCTGTGGCCTCCTCAAGGCGACGAGACATGGGGCCCGGTTCGGAAGCCGAATTCGAGCGAGTAGCATCGCCGGAATTTTTCGGGATCTGTGCTTCATTTGTCGCAGTAGCTGATTCATCGCTGGGCTTGGACTTTGTCGCGTAACTTTTTCTCGGGAGCGTTGCGGGCCGGGAATAATTCGGATAGAGGTATTTCGATGCGCATCGAGCGCACATGTATTGAAGCGTGCTTCGATTAGCCATGGCTATCTCTCCAAAGATGCCGGCGAATGAAGAGCGAAAGACATGAGGGCGGAAAGAGTCAGAGGAAAGAAACAGTAATCTAGTCGTGATGGCGAACAGCATAACTCGGTGGCAATTTGCCGACGGCGGAGTTAGACGGTGGTCATCGGAGTTAAGGTCTACAGAATACGATGACGTTGATGCAGTCAGTGATGTTCATAGCTTATTCAGGATGCCTGCCTGCCTGCCTACGAACATTGAAGGTACTGTGGGATAAACTTTCCTATATTGACTCGGAGGAAGTAGAATCAGTACTAGCCATCGCGTCTCACACTAAAGAGTCTTTCGTAAGCTCTATGCATTCGCGAGCGTGTCGAGCAGTACTGATAGAAACTGGTTCCAAGAATACTGCTGCAAGGGTTATACTGAGGTAATACTGAAACACATTGTTGTGTAGGTATTTAAGAACCCTCAGCTGAGATCACGGAGATTCACAGCGCGTTTCGAGAATGATCGCGATTTCCGGTTTTATCGCCCAGATAAAACATAAGATGATCAGAGAGAGTTCGGATGGAAGTAGCTCGTTAGTCTGCCACTCTGCTCATAAGAACGAAGGCGCAATAAGAACTACAGTGCGCTACGACCATCGGTTTTTCGATTGGTGCGCGTTTTAGAAGATCAGAGATTGACATGAGAATTAGTAATATACAACCCGCAAGACCGTTTTATTTATAGAGCGCTACCCGACAACTAGTACGAGAAAAACAATAAGGTGTTGAAAATCGCAATTTGGGTAGAGCAGTGGTCGACGGACACTTTCTACCGACTGCGCCCAGGGTACATGCCTGTGGGCACTTACGCAGTAGTATGTAATAGAGACACATCTGGGCAAAATCCCCAGTTGAGTGGAATTTTGGACTTGAACGAACCGTCGTGTAGGCAGGTACGGCCTACCTAGTGTATATATAGCGTACCTAGTGCTAGGGCACTAGGCCTCCTCCAACACCTCTACATCCACAATACACCATGATGACCATTACCTGACACGTCGTCTAGGTAGGAGCGCAACTAGCAAATGACCATATAGCGCCGAAAGGAATCGCACCTAACTCTAGAAGGGCGCTGTATTAATCGAGATGATAACCTTAAAAGAAGAGCACGTGAGCTTTTTGAGAGTTTTACCTTCTCGTATGATCAGTCCACAGCTATTGGCAGGGCTTTGCTTTTATGGATCAAGAAGTGCCCTGCCGATCATTTTAGTTAGCCCTTAACGAGCCCGCCATAATTAAGCCGCTACAGGATCCCTACTGGGATTTAGGGGTGGGTGATACAAGAGATTGCCGATGGACTCAGAGCTGGAATTCCACACCTTCAATGACTTCAATGACCCCGATTTGGAGCCATAATGGAGTTGCCATCATGCGCTACGGTCGGCCAAGAACTATGCCACCAACTCAGCAAATTTGAGGAACTAACGAGTTTCGAGACCACCATTCCCCTTTATGGGTGTTCTAGAACGCCAAGATTGGGCGATCCGAGAGGGGTAAGCTCGATCTTAATTTTGAAGTCGAATCTCTGAACTCCTAGCCGGATCATGAACATCAGCACGGAAGAGATCTCGAAAAGACTAGCTGTAGTCTAGACATAGAAGAAAAAAAGGTAAGAGTAAAGAAAAGCCTACACTGCTTCTTCGGGCAGGTTTGGGTTTCCCCGAGATCTCCGATCCGGGGTTTTGGTTCCGAGTCGACAGGGAACACCCAACTCGTCTCGACAACCTTAATTATGCCATTGCTTAACGAATTTTCTTTATTGAAGCCATACTTAGCGCGAAGACGATTTCTTAGTAAGGGTGTTGTAACTAGCTACATCAGCGGAACGCTTTCTGCGTTCCTACCTGTCGACCCCGAGAAGTACTGTAAGAATCTACGATGAAACTGGAAATAAGGGGCACTTACTAGTAGAGCGTGGGGAAACCACGTTTTTTTGACCACCCGCTGTGCTGTTTGTATTGGATAAGCGAACAAGAGCATTGCCATGGGAGGGCGCTGAACTCCTTAGTGAACGTCGCGAGGATCTTGCGTCCGAGTAGTATTGTCCGAAGCGGAACTCAAATAAATAAGACGACTCGCTGCCCTTTATGGGCCGGGTGGACGTGAAAATTCGCAGTGAATGGGTTCCAGCAAGGAGGGCCCTGTTCCTGCGCTGCAAGTAATCGAGCAAAGTCACCGGTCTTGCTGCGTTAGTGGCTTGGAGCCCCGTACCAGTCGTTCGATTGGGGATTTCCGGTCACGCGAACGCATATCAATCTGTAGTAAAAGCCTATTTTGGTGGGTTCACTGCGAGCTGCGATGCCGTGCGAGGATGAGAAGGCGAGGCATTAGTAACAATCGTCTTACAGTAGGGATTTAGCAAGCCATCGCCAAGCGCACGGCGCGGGCCTTCCTGCAAGAAAGTGCCGGGTTCGGTAGATGACGTTTGCCAAGACCGGCCATTTTTCAGCCCTAGTCAGATCCTTACAACCCATACCCTTGCCTGCAGGACAACCCCTGCTAGCGGCAGTGACATCATTGCGTCTATAACCCTGTTGCGAATTTTCTATTTGCTCTGCCATCTGACTGTCTAGGTCCTATACTCCTACGTAGTTGCAAGGCGTTGCGGTGTGAGCTCGCAGGATCCTTCCTGATGACATCTGTTGGCGACTTACGACTTCAATGCCATCTACACGCCGTATCTATGCGCGTCACTTGAGGAAGAGCTTGTTTTGTCTTTTTATTTTTCACTTACACACTAACTGCTCTCTTGTGGATGATGTCTCCTTTTTCATACAGTATGCTGGACTCTTCTAATATGTTTACCTAATGAGGAATACTAGACTTACTCGTGGTCTACGGCTTGACTAATTAGTTAAACCACTACTTGTATACTACTACCGCTAGATGGAGCGATGGGAAGCTGTCATGAGGGCCACTCTTGAGGTCCACTAAGCTCGAACACCCTTCGCGCAGTATCGTTGTCCCTATCGTTGTTCAGATACAATCTGCATGCGTATTTCCTCATAAGGGGTGTACTGGAAGCGATGTTTATTCTCAACAAGGTAGAATTGCTGACTGCATGCGCAAGCGTCATAGTATCATAGCGGCTCTTATAGAAAAAGGTCCTGTAGGTAGATTGTGTCATGAAGCGGGCAGTGTGCTGAGCGGGCCAGGCCAAGTTTCGGAGCATCCTTAATTAAATAAAAAAGAGAGAAAAAAATTCTGAAATAGTGAGAGCGATCCACATATTGAGATGCACTCTCTGGGACCGGCCTCTGTCCAGGCCCGCTCTGTTGGTGACCCATGAGGCATATCTGCACAGTAATAGTCTGCATAAGTGCCTTGTCTCTGCCCCTCGCAAGTCGCGACCACCGCCGCAGCGCCCCGGCAGCATCTTCGGTCATAGCGAGAATTGTGGAACAAAGACCGGATTCCTTCACCCACTTTTGCGTACATCAATCACTTATTTAAACAGGTCATGTGCCCATTCTACCCCGTGGAGAGCTGACGAAGAGCCACAATAAGCATGCGCTGCGGCCTTAATACGGCGAAGCACGAAGTATAAACTGGAGAAGAGCCCACGCAGCGTCCCATCGTCCCATCGTAATACAAAACCCGTATTGACCTGCTCGACGCATTCCCCAAACCCTCCCCAAACCCTCCCCGAACTTTCCCACATTCTTCCCCAGCAGAACCCCAGCTCGGAAGCCCAGCTTCTCTCTCCCTCCCTTACTGCTACAAAACTCCCCGGTCTCTCCGCACTCGGACTCGGTCTCCTCCCAGCAGGACCATCATACCACAGCATCACACCGGTGCGTTGGTAAAGATACCTATCCTGTCTCTTGTTATATGCTCATTTCCATTTTCTTCTTTTGATACTACTCCACTAGATGCCCTTGTTAAGCATATAGTCGCAACCACAACCAACGCCAGCGAAAATGGCCCAGGATCAAGAAAAACAACAGTGGCCGGGCGCTTCCACCCCGAACGGAGACAGCTCTGCGTCTTCGACCCAAAACGTCGCTAACGACGTCGTCGCCCACAAGGTCGAAAATGAACACGCCAAACCGGAGACTGGCAAGCGGGAACTTAAGGAGGAAGACTGCGAAAGCGAGCTTGGCTTCGCCTTCTCCTCCAAGAAGAAATGGTGGATTCTCACCGTCATTTTCCTTGTGCAGACCTCCATGAACTTCAACACATCCCTTTACTCAAACGGTCTCATGGGAATTTCGGAGAGATTCAACGTCAGTGAACAAGCCGCTCGTGTCGGTGCTGCCATCTACCTCATCACATACGCTTTTGGTTGCGAGCTCTGGGCTCCGTGGTCCGAGGAATTCGGCCGAAAGCCCATTCTACAGCTCTCGCTCTTCCTCACCAACTTGTGGAACTTGCCCGTCGTCCTGGCCCCTAACTTTGGGTCACTCCTTGTTGGCAGGGCGCTAGGTGGTCTGTCTACCGCCGGTGGTAGTGTAACGCTAGGTATGATTGCCGATCTGTACGAAGCTGACCGGCAACAATATGCTGTCGCATACATGTGAGTGTCTTCTCCTTCCATAACCAGCTGTGTCTCAGTTCTGACTCATCCCCTTACAGTGTTTTCTCATCGGTCGGTGGCTCTGTGCTCGGACCTATTGTCGGAGGTTTCGTGGAGATCATGGCGCCCGGCCAGGCTTGGAAGTGGTGCATCTGGATTCAGCTCATCTTCGGCGGCGCTGTTCAAATCCTCCACTTTTTTACCGTCCCCGAAACACGAACAACCGTCATGATGAACCAGATTGCCAAGAAGCGTAGAAAGGCCGGTGAGGAAGTCTACGGTCCCGATGAGATCGAGTCATTCTGGCAGCGCTTTACCGTCAAGGAGCTGATCTACACTTGGATGCGTCCATTCCGCATGTTCTTGACCGAGCCCATTGTGCTGTCTCTTTCTCTCCTCTCCGGGTTTTCTGATGCTCTCATTTTCGTCCAGATTCAATCGCTCGCTCTCGTGTATAAGCAATGGAACTTCAACAGCTGGCAGATCGGCCTGGCCTTTGTTGGTTTCGGCGTAGGCTACTTACTGGCATGGATCATTTTCATTCCGTCTTTCAGCCATAATAAGAAGCGGCGAGAGAAGTACCCTGACGACGAGCATGCTCAATACGAGTCAAGGATGTACCTCCTCTTATGGTTGGCTCCCTTGCTGCCTATTGGTCTGCTCATCTTCGCCTTCGCCAGTGCTGGGCCCCCACTTCACTGGATTGGTCCTGTAATTGCCACGGCAATTATCGGTATTGCCAATTACGCCATCTATATGGCTACCATCGACTACATGATTTGCGCTTATGGCCCTTACTCGGCGTCAGCTACTGGAGGCAATGGCTGGGCTCGAGACTTTTTGGCTGGTGTTCTAACTGTCCCGGCCACACCATTCTACACAAACATTGGGGCGGCCCAGCACAAGAATTTCGAATATCCTTCTCTCATTCTTTTTGCTATTTCGGTGGTGCTTGTTGCAGCCGTCTACTGGGTGTACTGGAAGGGCCCCATGCTACGCAAGCGATCTCCATTCGCGCAGAGTCTGGCAGAAGGCACCGCCGAGGTTCTAGGTCGTCGCGTGAGCAATGCCACGCGTCGTTCCAGCACCGCTGGGTACCCTGGCAATATCGCTGCCAATGCGGACATTGAGCATCATGCAGCCGCCATCCCGCACACAACCACCAAAGGTCCAGCTCGTCCCCGCTTTGGCCCCGAATCACGGCGCAGCTCGTACGAGGCCAGTACCCACGCGACGTCACGCCGCCAGAGCCGAAATGCGTCCCGAAATCCGTCTCGGAACGTTAGCCGTAGGAACAGCGCGGAGGAGGCTGATGACGAATTAGGAGATATCACTGGCGAGGCGATTAACAACCGCCTAAGAAACCATTTGACGACGATCCCTTCTGTTCAGGAAGGAGGCCGCTAATTAGCTAGCGCTAAAGTATAGCGTCACTAGGGTTATTTGTATATAATATGCCTGTAAAATATACCACGTTCAGTTTCGCATGCATGACGCCAACTTCTCTAAATCAGCTTGAGATAATCACCTTAGCTACAAATCAATAACAAGTTTTATAACAGGGCATATACTGTCATTTAGTTACCCAGGCAAAGATTAAGTAAGCAAAGATTTCTTAAAAGTTAGTACCGACTAACATCTTCAGTTACTCTACATTTTAATTTCACTTGCAAATCATGGTCTGACATAATCGCGACACTTCAAAGGTCTCGAAACCATATCAGATGCAAATGACATAGTATGCATTTTCTTTATCTCGTTCCAGTGGCTCTAACCTGCTTGCAGTTGGCCACAATCCGCCTTAACCGAGAGACATGCCACGGGTATTCCTTTGTCGGGTTCTTCAAAACACCGGAAGGATCCGACCTGTCATCTATTCTGACCAAATTGTTCGAGTTATGTCTGGAGAGGCCCATGATTCAACCCACCATCATCATGCCATCCAGCTTTTACCGGGTTTACATATGTTTTGGGAAGAACAAGTACGTAATTACTCTTTGGTGTCCGTATAGTCGTGCCTTGACAGATCTTTCTCAGTTGCATTCGGTTAATAGCTCCCGGTAAGGGGACAATTGCCGGGGAGGGCCTAAATCTCTTCCAATAGATACGGGACCCTGCCAATATTGCCCGGCTTCGAAATGGGCTCCAACATGTGTACGAGGTAGATCACAAGGAGCTACGACGCTTTCTGGTATTTAAGATAAGAGAAGATCTAGAGTGTATTGGGGAACACATGGATAAACACCCAGAGAGAAGTGATACGTTAGCCATATCTAAGCAAAAACAGGCCGAGTTCCATCGTCTTCCTACTGGAATCGACAAGCTGAACGCTATAGCGAACGCCAAAGAAATGACGGTAATCCCTCGGGTAGCCCCTAGGACAAGAGCAGGTAAAGTCAAGGTAAATACATATATACATGAATACTAGCTAATGTAACGCGCTTTAGATGAGCCAGGATGGTGCGTCTAGTTACCCCGTTGGGGAGTGTCTCGTACTTGCTGACTTATTAACTGAAAGGCTATATTTACTCAATCTACATCAAGAGACATTAGAGGTGTACGAGTTCGAGGACTATAAGCCGGACCAGCTCTCTCCCTTTTCTCGACTCACAATCGAGTCTCTATACGAAAGATCACCCGACAAGCCACCAGGCTACTACATCAAGCTGAAGCTATTGGAACTCCAAACAATGACGAGAAGCGAATGGATCGACCTGCACGAATTCTATGCAGAGGCCCTGGGCCGTCTGTGGAAGCGGAACGCGAGGGTTTTACAGGCCATAACACACGCGGATAGCATCCCATTTGCGGTGCTCTATGGCAGTCTCTTCCACGGGTACGATGGGCATATTACAACGAGCTAGCATGGCCCAAGGAGGCTGACACAAGAGAGGTTGACTAAAGTTTTGGCAAATATGAACAACAGGCAGGCGTCGAGTATTCCCATAATTGAAAGGAAACGGATTTGGGCTCGCAGGGTGGCAGATGATCGCCTACGCAGATTGCATAAGGGCATGTTCAGACTTCGGGGAGAAGCAATACAGGAGCGTCGGCGGAAAAGGACTCATAGCTTATAACAAGCCACTCTGTCGATTGACAGTTACCAGATACATTTCTTCAATGAACGAATGAAAAATTTATTTTGGACCATTGCATTTACTTCTCTGAGTTGATGAGTCCGTCACAGGCCCTCTCGATATAGCTGGTGCTAGGATTGTGGCCCAACTAGATAGCGAGATGTACCTAAGTCATCAAACATTCGTATCGTTCCATCAGATGATGACCAGTCCCATATTAAGCCTTCTACATGGTCATCCCCATGCCCTGATACCACCAAGGCACAATATATCCCAGATCCGGATGTTCCTACCGACAAGCTGTTAGCGCACAGCATAAATGGGTTCAACAGCATGCCACTAGAGCAGACTGCAGTGTTACAAATATGTAAAGTGTTTCACGTACACCGTCTTCTGAGATTCCGCCACCCTTTCCTGCCAAAAGCAACTTCAGATCACACGCCAACCAGAGCTCGTTGCAATCTATAGAGTGGCCACATGCCCCAGCTCTAGCGCAGGCTTCTTGATTGAGGTTCCGGAGACTGCCTCCCACTGGCACAGCGTCGACGAGGCCGCCAGCGACCGAGGCGGTGACAATCAGCAGGGTTGGCTTCATCAGTGTGAGATCAGAGCAAGGACAATTTGAGGCCTGTGAGGATTCTGGTGCCCACATCGCAGCTGGCAGAAGCAGGTGATGATTTTATATTTACATTATAAACCTCAAAACGTTCGATGCGGTTCTAAAAGCAATATATTACTCGTGCAAGACGATTGGTGCGTGTAAATGAGGCCGTGTTATTAGCCGGTACATTCGCGCTGGCAGATGCGCTCTTGTGCTTCCCGGCCTTCCTATGATGTCAGTAGACGAACGGCCGTCTGGCTTGTCCCGAGAATTCGGAACACGTGTTAATGTCTTTCTCAACCCACAGTTCGCATACTCAGAACTTCGAAGTAGATAGTGCATTGATTGATTAAAGCCTCCTGCTGTGAAGGTGAACAATGCTAGCTATGGAGCAATCATGACACAGAGTCCGGCCACCTATTAACGACAATGCCGAAGAGTGAAATGGCCTTACTCTATGATCCATTTCTGGACGCTGTGTCCACGAGCCGACACGGCGCACCATTGCTGCCAAGATGTCAAATCATTCATGGTTGCACGTGAAATGGCAGTGATACTTCAACTCAGATAACTCCCCTATTCGATGCTTGAGCCATCACTGGTGGCAGTGAGCTCAACAAAGTCTGAGACACGCCTCTCGAAGAATTCAGTCTCAGAACAACTCTCCCCCAAAACCATAGCTCTTCGTGGGGGTAGAGAACGTGAAGGGTAGTGATACGTGGTAATTGGGAGTATGTGACCTGTGTCGCTATTCCTTTGGAACCGGTCGTGTAGCTCTATTTTGGCATCTAGTCGTGATTAGTTCTATCTCAATCAACTTAGGTAATGATCGGGACCGACGTGCGTTATTTCGCGTAGGACGGTTCAGCTTGATCGGCTCTTGGCGACAACCGGAAAACCCAATCGATGATCTCAACCTCCGGTACCGTTCCGGGGCCGGTATGGCTGCAGGTGAGTCGCATCAATAGTGTCCCAATATTTAATCTAGCTTCGGTTGGTATTCACGTGTTATACTAGTTGCTTTTCTTAAATATAGCTGAAGACTGGATGGTGGCGTCCTCGCAAAGGTCGGTTCGATGTCAAGTGCGCGAATTGATGGAAATCACTGGACGAGAAGTGCGTTAGCCTGCTGCAGTTAGCCACCGCTGTGCTTTGATGTAGCAAAGACATGTTATGCGTTGGCGATCCGAAACATCATGACGCGTAAGGTATTCTGGGGTTACAACTTTCGTCCATGTTCGCAAAAGCCAAGCCTACTGGGGAGTAATGTAACGATAACACGAGTAAAACTGCCTCCTGCTGTGAGACGCCGAGTCGGAAGGCATTTAAGAAGAGGGGAAAGTCCTCCCGTCTGGCGAGATCTGTACTGAAGCTTCATGCTGCTTATGTCTTCGCTTCGTACAAGTCATTCAACATGGCGCAAAATTCAGCAAAGAATACAGCTTACAACTCCACTGCCACCCATGAAGATGTGTCTCATCAAGCCATCTCCTCATACTTCATCGGGCCTCAAGCTGAGAACTTGCCGTACTTCAAAGAAAACATTAACATCATCCTCGAGGAGCTAGAAAAGGCTAGAAAGAACTACTACCCTGAAGATGGCGTAAGTATCGAGAGCTAGCGTCCATTTCATCATGCTTACCAGACTGCCGGCTCCTTTAGAAATTCATCGATGAAGAGACGCAAAAAACACCGGCTTTCCTAGCCTCGATGGATAAGATGACGAGAGCCGTCCGCAAGGCCTCAAGCATTCTAGGCAGAACCAGCATACCATTCTGGTCACCACGCTACGAGGCACATATGTCTGTACACACCTCGAATCGCTTAGCTCTACCATGCTGACCAAGCCAGGTGCACTGATATGAGTGTATATTCCTTCCAAACCATTTCCTCCTATCGCTTCATAATTCGTTGTCATGAAGTTGTGTATGCTTCAAAGCTCCGATCTGATCAATTGCTGCCTTCCAAAGATGGCTTCAATACTAGGCTATTTCATGACAATGCTGTATAACCCAAACAACGTCGCCATCGAGGCCAGTCCTTTGTCTACTGTGGCAGAGATTGAAGTTGGCGAGCAATTGTGCGACCTATTCGGTTACAACACCGACCCGAACAACACCGAATCGCCTACAGGATGGGGTCATGTAACATCTGGCGGCTCAGTAGCTAATCTGGAGTCAATTTGGTAAGATTACCGACCCAAGCTGTATGCTGATATTGCCTTCTGACACTGTTCCCAGGGTTGGTACGTATTTCGTACGCAATAACTATAGGAACATGGGCATCTTACCAGTATACAAGCTCGGAACTTGAAGTTCTATCCGCTATCACTGCGTAAAACCTTTCAGAAGGGGCAGAGCCTTGAGTTTCTGTCGGATAGCTTCCACGTCGAGACCTGTCAAGGTGTACGGAAGTTATTCACAGAGCTTTCGACTTGGGAGCTGCTAAATCTTAGGCCATCCGACATACTTGACTTGCCCGATAGGCTATATCAGGAACAGTAGGTCATCTACGGTCTTTTCTACAGTCTCATGTCTCTGTAGCATTTCTCCTCTGAAGGCAACAACTGATGCTTGAACTCGAATAGTGGGATATCAAATGCTTTTCTGTCAGATGTTATGAAGAAGTTCACCATCCAGTCTACAGGGAAAGATGTACTGGAGAGGGAGTTTCAGGTCAAGCCGTGTCAGTACATGCTCGCAACGACTCGCCATTACTCATGGCCAAAGGGAGCTGGTAAGCGCTCACTGTCAAGAATATAGAACTTATACTGACGGTGGATCCCTCAAGCAATTGCCGGCTTAGGCTCTGACAATGTCATTGGCATTCCAGTTGATCTTGGAGCGCGCGTGGATTTAAAAGAACTAGAGAAAATGCTCAGGAAAAGCCTTGCCAACGAACAAGCTGTCCTTGCGGTGGTAGGAATTATAGGGTCGACTGAAGGTATGTTGACAATTCTCCAACTTTGGAGCACGTGCATTAATACTCTGGTCTCAAAGAGGGAGCTGTCGATCCATTAAGTGAAATTCTTGCTCTACGGAAACAATTGCAAGCTGAAGGACTTTCTTTCCTGGTCCATGCCGACGCTGCATGGGGCGGTTACTTTTGCTCAATGCTGCCGAAAGACTATCGTCCTGGTGACGTGATTAATCTTCCTACCGAGATGGGCGAAGCTGACGGGTTTGTCCCCGACGCCAGTTTGAGAGCCCAGACACAGGTAAGATCATTGAGTCGTTCTTTCTCGACATTCCAGGCCTGAAAAGCTGCAAAAGGGTGAAGGTAGGCGATCAATGGCGATTACTAACGCCATGCTTCGATAGGAGGATCTCTACGCGATGCGCTATGCGGACTCGATCACTGTTGATCCTCATAAGGCTGGCTATATCCCCTACCCAGTTGGCGGTTTATGTTATCGAGATGGACGAATGCGATACTTGGTGACCTGGACAAGTCCCTATATATTGCATGGCTCCGTGACGTCCATTGGGGTCTATGGTGTTGAAGGAAGGTGTGTAACAAACCAGAGTAGCATCAACTTTAGCTATTTTACCGACAAAAGCTGAAATCATTTGTCTTAATAGCAAGCCGGGTGCTTCGGCAATGTCGGCCTGGCTAGCCAACAAAACTATTGGCTTGAATCAAGAAGGTTACGGATCACTTCTGGGAGAGGTGACTTGGACATGTACACGAGTATGGCCCAGCTCCTGTTTCTCATCATAAAAGCAGGGCTAACAAACGCATATAGCTTTCCGCGGAATGGGCATCTTTGACTGATGCGAGCAGCCCATTTATTTGCGTACCTTTCAACATGCTCCCATCGGAGCTGGGACCCGATCCGACAGAAGAGAAGACCGAGGCAGAGAAGAAACGCATTTACCGTGACATTGTTAACAAGACGAACGCCGAAATCGCCGAAGAAGACCGAAAGCGGCCCCATGACTTCAAGGCTATGAAGCTGATGAGGGAGTTGGGATCCAACCTAAACATCAATGCCTTCGCATTAAATTTCCGATATGAAGATGGAAGACTCAATGATGATATTGAAGAAGCCAATTATCTGATGCAGCGGGTCGTGGAGAGTCTGTCTGTCGACAGTCCCACCGATGATCCCACTAAAATCCCTCTGTATCTCACATCGACGGAATTCTCAGATGAGCTTTACGGTAAATGTAAAGCTAACTTCGTAAGAAGACTTGGTCTAGAGCAAAGCACACAGGATTGTAAGTTAGCCCTAAAGCTATTTCCTTGCTTTGTTTTGAAGATTGCAAGAGTCCCTGTGCGAGGTAGAACAACGCCTGAAGAGCTTTATATATGTCCCAGACACGCTCAGATGACCTTTCATGAGCTGATAGATTGCTAATGATATTGTAGTGATGGTATTAAGAAATGTGGTCATGTCGCCATTTCCTACGGATGGAAACTTCACAAATGAACTTGCCCAACTTCTTTATGACACTGTCGCGGCAGAGACTGAGGTTCGTCATATTTCCATTTGCCATATTCCTGGTATGTATTAACGGCCGGCTTCATGTTTTAGGTAGTTCGCAAACGGAATATACTTGCGCCGGACTTCCACAGTTTCCTTATTCAGGTCAGTACATCCGAGTTTCTCATGCCCCTCTTCGAGGTCTCAGGGGAGTAATGAATGTCTTGTCACCGACTTCTACTTTGCTACTCTAGCGTAGTCGGGGAGAAAGCCATGTCCTTTGTTATGATCAGCACTTACTAATCGCGGATTCCTCAATAGGGAACAGCGTCACTATATCTCATCCATCTGCCCATGTTCCATGTCGCAAATCATCGTCAGCAGCTGATTGTCTCCGTCGAGTTCGATAAGCCCTCGAAAGACAAATATGTTGCCATGAAGAGATCATACCCATCGGAACCAATGATCCTCGTGACGCAGAACAAGACGATGTTGAAAGATGTGGTTGACAACAATGGCAGGTTCAAGGCGCAGGTTATAACCAAAGAATCGTAAGTCCTTTTTCATATGTTTTCGTCTCCTATAGTTGTCTTAAGCACGTGCGTTGATGCCCCAAGTACAGTGGTGTCGTCCTCCGAGACATTGATGTCGTCTTTCGCAAGACGATCGTCAGTCGCCCGCTGAATTCCAAGTTTCGCCTAAAGGATTATCCGTCGGCATTCATGCCGTTCTATCTTTACGGAAGTGGTGAGCCCAAATACCCACCACCTTTCTCATTAAAGATCACTGCTTACACCAGGCGTAGAGAATGAAGCCAATATCGACCATGTCATCACACGCGCGCCGAATTCCCAGCTATCGGCAGGCAGGTGCAAGCTCGAGTGGTATCAGGATCGAGACCCAGCTGTTTGGAACAAACATCTCGTCTTACTACTCGAGGATGTCCGCGAGGCGCCCATGCAGCCGTTTCCACCTAATGCAGAAATTGGTTGCAAGAACGGCGCTGTCATCGCCCGCAGCGTTCACCGTCAGGAGACTACTCCAAAAGTGCAGCCGAGAGGCCATAACCGTGTCAAAAAATTACCAGGACACGACCATAATGGGGTAAGTGAGGTCACCGACCTACTCGACAATCTCGCCGGTGGGCTTTTGAAAGAACATTGGGATGATGAGTCGCCCAGCCCACACAAAGCCGCCAAGGTGGTGAATAGTGAGACGCGCAGTGGCGCCAAGAAAGGATCTAATTTCTTCTTCCGCCCCGGCGCGACATTCAAAGTCGGGGTTTGGGAAGATAAAGACCGATCTAACGAGAGCTCCAAATATGCGAGCTTTGAACTGGGCAAATTCGTGGGGCGCGGTACATTGACGCTCGGGGATAGCGTCTATGTTGATAGCGAGGCTATGAACTTCGATCCGTTCAAGAAGGTCGAGAAGGTGACTGAATGGAGATACGAATTCGACCAGATTGGGAAAGAATTGGAGTAAGTGCGAAAGGATGCGCCCCTTAGGCTGGGACTGAGATGGCTAGGCACAAAACAGACTACTGCTCGAAAATGAGAGGCATCATATGTTCCATACGATGATGTAACAAGATCTCCTTGCCTGTGCTATAAGCCTAGAGTGCTTACTAGTATGTATCATCATGACGCGACTTTTAAATGGAGAGCGTTCCTACTCATACGCAGTTACGCAAGCACAACAAATGATATAATAGAGTTGATATGCAGGTCATAACGATTACTCGGATTAACCAAGAAGCTCCGAGTTCTCCGAGATTATATGTAGCTGGCTGACACAGCGCGACTTGTACCGAGCCGAGATAGCTCCCCGGACTTTGGTGATGATATTGATCTATCCCACTTTAGGAATGATTTAACTCCGTAAAACTTCAACTCCGGCGTCCGTCCACTTCCCGCAATGGTGACGAGCTGGAGTTAAGCTACCATGGCGTTTCACAGCTCCTCGCTGAACTGATAGTCTTCGACGCTACAAAATGTAGGCTTTCTTTTGGAATATAAGGGGCCGTAAGGTTCTCTTTCGTCATTCCCTCATCTTGTTATCAAGTCATCATCTTCATTATACAGCTAGCTGTGTTGTTATTCACAGAAGTGCCCAGACTTCCCTAAGTTGAACGGCTCTCACAATTGAGGCTAGAGACTATCGGTTCAAAGCGTACTGAAATACCAATCACCATGTCCGGAACTAACTATGTCAAGAAAGTAGCCATCGTTGGTGTAAGTGTAGCCTCAGTCTTTTTAGACGATGATCCAACTATCTATCCTCGAAGTCAAACTGACTCCTGGCGCAGGCAAATGGCACCGTGGGGAAGTACATCACTAAGGCGCTTCTAGACGGTGGCAAACATGAGGTGAAAGCTCTCACGCGCGGCGATGCGGAGTTTCCCAAGGGAACCAAAGTCGCCAAAGTGTCTTACGATGAACCCGCCAGCTTGACGAAGGCCCTACAAGGCCAAGATGCGCTCGTCATCACCTTGCCGGGGAGGGCTCCTAGGGACACACAGGGTAAACTCATCAAAGCTGCGGCGGAGGCAAATGTGCCAGTTGTTATGCCCAACGGATGGGGTATTGAGAGTACGCACCCAGGCCTCGGTGAAGACACATTGCTAGGTCCACCCGCCTTAGCTGCGAAGAAGAAGGTTGAGGAACTAGGCAAGAGCTCCTGGATCTTCATGAACACAGGCTTCTGGTATTCGCATAGTTTAGCGACACCCGAAGCTTACGGCTTCGACTTGAACAACAAAACTGTGACGTTCTTTGATGAGGGAACTGTGAAGATCAACAATGTCGTAAGTACCTTGTTGCTCCTTTCACCGATTGTACAGTAGAGCACTGACAGAAATTACGAAAACCAGACCTGGGAAAGGACCGGACAAGCAGTCGCCAATCTCCTATCTCTACCAATCAAGTCTGAAACTCCAAACACGCCATCATTATCAGACTATAAGAACAAGGATGTGTATGTTTCCTCGTGGCTGCTAAGCCAGAAAGATATTTTCCAGCAGGTTCTCCGGGTGACTGGCACCAAGGAGCCGGACTGGACGATCAAGTACGAACCCGCAGTTCCCCGGTACGAGGAGGCAAAGAAGCGACTCTTTTCTGGTGATGGAACCGCCTTTGTGAGGATGCTCTACACAAGAGCCTTCTATAACAACGGCGATGGAGACTTCGAGACTAGACGTAGCCTGGACAATGATAAGCTAGGCCTTGCAAAGGAAACGCAAGCGTCACTAGACGCACAAACTAAGCATGCAATCGAGCTTGCTGCGGCTGGATATAAATATTGAGCAATAGGAGATCATTCGACGATATTGAAATAAAAGAGTATTCGCTTTGACCATGCAATGTATTGATCATTATTTCCCGACACTAGTGTCTCGCACGATTCATGGTTACTTGTTACTCCTCTACTAAATTATTCTAAACAATGTTCGGGGCCTCTTGCTTGAAGCGCTTCGATGATTGTTCTACAGAGAGCACGTGCGCTGCGTACATAGCTCCCGCAATGGTGCTAGGGTCAGCGCCCATCGTCGACGGCCAGTCCATGAAGAACGATGATCCTATGACTAGAATCATGATTGATAAGACAGCCACTGATAGATAGACACAGATAGTCTCCGCGCTTTGAACTTGCACACCATTGCAGGGGATATTGCCAAGAAGAAGAGGAAGAACCTCGGAGAGTATAGCGGTAGCCGCCACGACACCGAGATAGAGATCCTGTCGTGATGGGATGAATGCGATCAACAACCCTGTGAAAGGATTTGTAGCTGGGCTTATCTTTATCGACCGACCGTTGCGCAACGGCCTACGTCTCAGTAACTTATACGGGCTGAGGAGGGCAATAGCTAGTGTGTGTGCATTAGTCTTATGAGCAAAATAGGAAGAATACATAGTCTCACCATTGAATAACGAGCCCCAAGCGAATGTCATGAAAACTCCGGCTCCTGAAAATAAGAATCGCACACCGACTGCTTTGCCGGTAAGTCCCCTCTGATATTCCGACCCCCTTGCGATGATATCGTAGGTGAGCACCGCTACCAGGACCCCGCTCAATAACAACAAAAATAATATTCGACCTGTCCAAGAAAGCATGAACAATGGGACGGACTCTCCTCTGGGACAGTGTAAACGCCGCTGCCGGCGGATCTCTTCCGTACCGGCAAAAGCCACAGATCGACCAGCCTTCTTTGCCGGCTCTTCCAGAAGATCATCCAACTGTTGAGTGAGAATGACCACGCCGCTTCTCGCGATGCCCTTCTCATCCTCCCATTCACGCAGGCCGAAGATTTTCGCTTGCAGTGTGTTGACAAGTTCTCTGGTAACCACCTTATGTCCAGCTTTGCGGTGACGGCGCAATCGTTCCAGAATTTTTTGCATGTCCACACTGGCTGCTAGTTGGACCATATGCAGTATACTCCAAGGGTCGCGCTTCACACCAGTCTTCCACCGCCGAAGGATTAGGGCAACCAAAATGAGTCCGAAAATCATGAGTATGAGGAAAGCAGAGAGCACTTGAGCTGGCACTGGGGATACGCTTAGGACAACAGAGCATTCAGATTGCCCTGCTCCGTCGAGGTGGCATTGTGCACCCTGAAGGATAACCCTAAACACTTCTGCGCTGAATGGAATGATAACCGAACTTAGGACAACCAGTGTACTTGTCAATCCTAAAAGGTAATGTCTATTGCGCAACGACAAGAGCCCATATAGAAGGCTTGAGGGACCAGTGGTGTGCAGACACAACGACTCAGCGGCGCTGGCACCGTGGTCTGACGCTAGGGCATGAAACCCTTGATACAGCGTTACTGTTCGGTTCAGGACCCGAACTGGAATCGAAACAAGAATCGTGACCAGTGTAGGAAGCATAAGCCCTGCGAAATATATTCCATCGGGCAGGCGCCGCAACGTCAAAGTCCGTTGGCCATTAGAGTTCGGCGACGAAGTAGGTGTGGGTGTAATTGCCACGACCTTGGTATCTGTAACGATGGGCTGTAGGAGGATTGTTGTTTTGGTCGGTCTGCCATTAGTGTCGTATAGTGTACTGAATACTGTCGTCTCAGGTATTGTCGTGGTTACTGTTGCTGTGGCGACATGGTTGCTATCGTACAAAGTGGCGGTTGATTCAACAGCGTAGTAATTCAAGGTAGCAGTAGGATATCCTAGAGGATCCCTTAAAGTTGTTTCTTGTGCTGATCTCAGAATGTGGATGTATTTTGTCGCTGTAGGCCGTCCGGCTGCATCAGTTTCAATTGACGTCCATATCATGTCATACACCTTTTCAGATATAGTAGAAACTGTGCCATTTGCGTAAGTAGTCGCCGTTGTGAAATCCGTTATGGGGTCGGCCAGTTTGATGTGGCTAAATAGGGTTGTGGTCATTGTAACTTCGACAAAACTTCCCTTTCCAATACTTGATGAGGTGGTGATCGTTGATGTCATTGGAGGGGGCATTGTTTCCATATTCTGTGTCACTATAACGATAAGCGTTAGCCGCCGCCAATTTAGCTGTACTCTGTGAACGTTTAAGATACGTGGAATCGATAGAATAATATCTAAGATTAAGAGACGGCCTGCCCATGAACTGAACGGCCGGAGGAAATGAGGTTAAAAATTACTCACTCGTAAGGGTGATAAAAGGTTTATCGTCGAACGATACGCTTTGCTCTAGACTGAGAGGAGGCTGCACAGAAGGAGACGGTTCGCCGGTCTGTGCTAGGATCTTTTTGGATGTATTTATCTTCATACTGTTTGTCGCTCTTGTCGTACTAGCGGCATTCTGGTATGTCGGAGTCGAACTCGTTACTGGCGGGATGTGGTGAGTCGCTAGCTGAGGACTTCCAATGCTACCATCGTTGGGCTTAGTTTGCTGGCTCATTGATTGGCTCTGTGTTTGGTCCACCAACTGATCGGCCAATTGACCCTTAGATTGATCCGTGGACTGATCTGTAGACTCATCCGTGGACTGGTCTGGCGTTTGGCCTGTCTCTTGGCCTGTCACTTGGTTTATTGATTGATCTGATGATTGTTTCGCTGGTTGATCTATTGACTGATCTGTTGGCTTATTGTTTGATTGATCTTGCGACGGTTCAGTTGAGCCTGGCAAGTTTACGGCAATCGTCTTGCCGGGATCTTGGCCAGGAGTTTTATCACCGGGCTGCTGTTCACCCGCTCCTGTAGGGTCTTGAGTATGCGTAACGATCGTGGGCTGCGGTAACGGCTCATCAGGCACACCGGGAGGGAAACTAGTCATAGAGGTCTCTGGTGGGGGATTGCTGATGACTGGAAGCTTTGAAGTGGGTTGCGTAAAGGTAGCCGTAGGCTCGGGCAGGTTCTCACCCGTCGACACAGTGTCCGGTCTGGACTGAGTAGAGCTCGACTGATCATTTGGACCCGGATTACCTGGACCCGGATTACCTGGACCCGGATTACCTGGACCTGGATTATCAGTGCCTGGATTATTTGAACCTGGATTGCTCGGGCCGGTGTCATTTGGCGGCGGAGTAGCGGTACTCTGCCCCGTACTGGACTGAGTTTCGTCTGATTGTGTGTTTGTGATTGTTACGTCTGTGACTTGACTTGATGTTGTTGGGCTCTGGTGGTTTTGAGTCTCTGTGGTAGCTGCTGCTGTTGTTGCTGTTGTTGCTGTTCTGGTGCGCTGTGTAGATGAGGACGACTTTGTAGAGGCGGATTCTGTAGACGACAAGGAGGTTGTAGACGGGAAAGGAGGTATAGACGACGAGGACTGAACAGTTGAGGAGAACTCTATAGACGGGGACTGCGTAGGTACGGATGAATGTGTAGTTGGAGAAGATTCTGTAGACGAGAAGGACGGTATAGGTGATTGAGGCGATGTAGGCAATGAGGACCGTGTAGGAGATGAGGATTGTGCAGATGATGAGGATTGTGTAGAGGATGAGTAGTGTGTGAATGATGAGGATTGCGTTGTAGAAGAAACCAACTGCGTAGATGAGGTCGGCTGGCTTTGGATCTTAGTCGTTGAGTGAATCCACGTAGAAACAGTGGTGTCTGTATGGTGATCGGAGCTCGTGGAATGTTTATTTGCTGCAGCGCCTCCATATAAGCCGGATCTCCTCTTTATCTCGGTGATATTCTGGAATGCTGAAAGGGGTTCGTCCATACTTGACGCATCGGGTAGTAAGCGCAAGGCAAGTTGAATTATAACCAGGAAAGCAACAAGGCCACCAAGCAATACCCCAATGAACCGCCATCTCAACGGTAGTGGTCTATAATTGTAGGGCGAAGAAGAATTAGCAAGCGGCGTCGCGACGATTCCTTCAGAACCACGATAGCTGAAGTCCTGTACACTATCATCAAGGTAGAGCCCACCCGGTGAGAGAGCAAGAGGATAGCTTTCGACGCGGACTTCGATGCCTTTGCCGGCTTTGGTGCTGAAGGAGTGGGAGAGGGGATTGTTGTTGACCACAACCTCAGGGCCATAATGGCCCACGATCTCAGCATATCTGCCATGATCATCTACGAGGTCTATCTCTTCAAACTGCTGGATCGGCAAACTCAGGTAGTCCTCATCGGTAAGAGTAGAGTCTGATAAAGCCGGGGAGCTTTGTGTGCTCGGGGGATTTGCATGACGTGGTGCTGAAGTTTGCCGCAGAATCTGCTGGACAGTGCCTCTGAAGCGGTCTCGTCCCGACAACCGATGTCGCTCTACCCCGTCGCCGTCATAGTCGTCCGTGTCGACCTGCGCGATCGGTTCAAAGCCATTTCCCCCAGAATGGCTTCGTTCATTAGGCAAATTTCGCATCTTTGTGAGACAAAACAAAAGTCTCTCGGAAGGTTAGCCCGGCATTTCCATGGGACAAGGCTCCCGGCGCCCTTATCGCTGTCTACGTTCGGAGAAGGTGAAAAGTGGAGGGAGCGCGAGAAAGTAGTTTCGGCGTTTTGTGAAACTATCAATATCTATGTTAGTTTCTGTCAGTCTCGCCCCCAATCGCGAGACAACAGATGGAAAGAGACAGTGCCGGTAGAGACTCAGTCGTCTTACCCCTCCGCTGCCTACATTGCCGTTATTGCGCTGCATAATACCATCAATACATGCCATTTTTATACCCTGGTTACAACTCGTCCGGCGGTAAAAGAAGGCTGTGTGCCGCCAATAGTCAACTAATGGCTACTTTATAATCACTAAGAGTCGCGAGGGGGTAAGTCTGGACGCATGTTGGTAGTTTCGTCGAATCAGCGGTCATCTGCAAATAATAGTTGGGTTGCATCGCGACTCGACTATGCAGTTGCGCATGCACTGTAAGTCTGTGCCGCATGCTATTTGGAGAGGGTTCGCTCGACCGATGATCGCTAAATGGCGAGACCATCGGTGAACCTGTCTTCTTTGGTCGCTATGCAGCAGAACAAAGCGATTTCAGAGGTCGAGATTTCTCCGATGATTATACGAACTGGCTTGGCTCGACTGTTTTGGGGCCGAAGCTTCACATAAGCACTGGCTAGTACCTCAAGTAGGCAATAAGTACTTGGGTATCGAATAATCGATCAGAGACACAATAGCGAAGCCAGATACGTCAAATGCCTAATCAACCTCGGCATCATAGGATACGTGAGTATATAGCTTCTTACCATATAGTAAGTAGAGTGTCGAGATATTTCCAAACCCTGTTGATACCTACTTTAACAGGTGGTGCAGCTTAGAGTAGTTACCCAGAATAGGAGCCTATGGTGCTCGGTGGCTACCGAAGTTTTAGTGATACGGAGTGGGTACAATTCTGTTAAGAGATCCTAAATCATTACAATACAGTGTGCGATCTCGTCACAATGTATTTCTGCGCCAATGTAAGGCCAGAATTCTATTCACCGACAAATTTGGCGTATTTGAGAAAGTTTGTATCCTCCAACAGTCTCTCAATTTCCTCCTCCCTGCCACTAATGACGACTTCTATATCTCCATTTGGTCTCCGTGGCAGCATGCAACAAGCACCCGCAAATTGGTTTCGAGGCATGCGAAAAAAAGTCAGGCTTCCCTAAACCAGGTCCAAAGTCAAGGTCATAATAGGGCAGATCAGTCCAGCTTGTCGTCACAAAATCAATTCCCATGAAATCTTTAAAAACGAATGTGAGATTTCCGACGTTTGGGATTGCCGCCGCAAGAGCATTTGCGTCGTTGATCAGATCTTGATCTGACTTCACGGCTCCGATCCTCTGGCGGATGGTCCCAGCGATAAGAGGAAGATTGTCTCTTTCCAAAATCATAGACAGGGGCAGTTGAGGCTAACAGCAGTAAATGGTGTTGTTGATGCGGGACGGCGCGAAACCACATCCGGGTATTCTACGGCCGTCTATGGCAACATTCATACTTGATAGAGGTTCATCTGAGTTTTCATTAAGACGGCCATTCGAAGCCGATATACCATGGTCAGTGAACCGGGCACGCATCAGGCTGGTCCATATGTGCGCTGAATAAGCGTCTTGGACAGAGAAAGAAAATAAACAGCTTCGCACTCCTGGTATTACCCCTGGTGCACCTGGAATGCATGTAGGCAGACTGGCCGTTGGGGGCGCCAGGTTGTCCTCAGAATGGAGTCCGAGGAGGTTCCAAAGCTCCGGGCGGGATTTAAGGTCGTCATAAGGCTTTTGCGGCGATGCCGTACCTTGAATCGTTAATCTACCCTCCGCATTCTTGACATCAGTTTCCCGTCGACTGCGCGGAAAGCTTCTAATCTCTGACGAGACTTTGGGCTGGCAAAGCTGGGCCCAAGATTTCATCACCATAAAAGTGCCTTGAGCATCAAGGGCAGCGTGGGAAGCAGAGATGGCTAACAGACGATCCCCCTCAATCCAGTTAATCCGACCAGTCAGCACCTTTATAGTGTTTGCTGGTCCTCCAACGTAGGGTGCGAGAAGTTCAGCATTCAATAGGCTCGGCGGCATCCCGGCCTTACACATAGAAGCATAGCTATATCTTTCAAATTCAGGAGAATCAGAAAGGTCCGCGACTTCGAGTTCGATACTAGGAAGGGGACTCGGAACTGTTAATTTCAGCGACCCCGGCCGCACACCAGGGCTCTTAACGCGCACGATGTCTCCGGCGAGATAGGGCCGCTCTTGGAGCAATCTCGAATAGCCATCTTGAAGAGCTGTCAGAGCATATTCTCGGTGAGCTAGCTGAACTGGGAAGGTTAGTTTAATTGCATAGTATATGGGCGGCATAGTTTGGTCCAAGGGACTCGACTGATACAAGACTGGTAGTCCCATAGTGTCAAGACCTTGGCAGTATGAGAAGACAGTTTGGCTAGGACTTGAAGCTGAAGATATCGCGTTGAGTAATCGAATTCATAGAAGGTCCTAACAGACAGCAGTTGAACAACGCAGTAGGCCAGTTGTATGGATATCTACACTCCCTAGGTAAGCTTACGTAGTTGTGTCAAGACTATGTGATAGAGATATTTGGGTATACGTACGAGACTAGATATCAATTGTGCGATACAGGTTCTCTCTTCTTCCTAGTCAACCTAGTCTATCCATGAATGGTCTATACCATTGGTAATGTGGCGTCTATATATGAACGACATGCAATAGGTTGCGTGCACTGAGTAGTGGCGGCGTATATCTAGGAATTGCCATTCTTGAAGCTTAGCCTGCGTACTCCGTACTATTTTATATAAGCACGAATGGCATAGCCTTGAATCTTGATCTGTAAGTTTACTTTATTATTGAATAAGAGGTGGATAGCGCCTCTAGACTTTGTTTGATAGGTACATTGTCTCATGTATCACGACTTTCTTAATTGAAGCCAGGCTTACCATCCTTGCTCAGTACTGCTCGCTGCTATTTACTTAGTCGAAGAACTCATGATGGTAATCAATCAACTCAAAAGGGATATGATGTGCCCTGGACATATCAAGCAGCGAATAACGAGCTATCATTGACGACTATCTTGATGACGCCATCTACCGAGGGGGCAGTGAAAGAAGTTGTGGAGAAAAGGGGGCCCTGAAGAACTGTTTCCAGGCTCATCGGTCGCACTTGAACCATGTCCGACTTATCACATGCGTCGGTAACCTTGAGCTAGCTTTTGCTATTGTCAATGCTTATATCAAGGAACTGGCTAGGATGTGGGTACAGGTATACGGAAAACTGTTTACTGGGTAATGGTCCTCTCGACAGCCCGTTATCAGATCTATGTTCACGATATAGATGTCGTCGTCTACGCAATAGACGTTCAATAGCACACTGAATCTCAACTAATACAATGCCTTGTCAAAGAAGCCTAACTACACCTAAGGAATCATGTAGTCGGCATGTGATAATCAAAAAGCGGCCCGTAGTGCCTGCTAGTGAGGTCCACTAGGTAAACGCCCAATGCCCAATGCTGGTAGATATGCCAGAGAGATCTGAACAACGCTAGTTGCTAAGGTAAGTCTCGTAGCCATTCTATGCAGTCAGATTCCCCTCATTTGATTGAGGGGCTGTCGGCCATCATATAGGTAGAATCGAAAACCCACAAATCAGGTGTTGAGAGCAACAAGCAGCTGTTTTCAGAATTTACAGTGCTTAAAGTCAGGATCCAGTTGATAAGATGCTATATGTAAGGGCTTCTTGCCGCCTGGTAAGTGACTTGGTGCATCCCGTGCAGCTTGGAATGTCGAGACTAATATCTAGTCTTCTATTTGGAGAGCCAGTTATCTACTGGCATTATCAATCGTGAGTCTTGGTTTGGGAAATAGAAGACCTGCGTCAAATACGTCTTGCTAGCTGTGACAATGCGTGTCGCCATAGTTGAGAGGTTATCTATGGCGACTTCAGTTAGTAATGTGTGGTGGCACAGCTATTTGGATGCTCTTCTAGTCATGATATATGGCGAACCGTGACACAAGGCGAAACTAGTCATGCCAAAGGTCACGGTCGTGGATAACTAGACATCAAGCTGCCTCCGGTTGTTACGTGTGGCGTAACTACGATGTATTTAAACTTATACGGAGGTACTCGTACTTGGAGCTGGAATAGATAAGTGTTTGCGGACCTCCGTATCCGCACCTCACGTCCTAGAAAGCGATCAGGCCATGTTAAGTTTCGGCTCCGGCTGTGGAGGGGGATGGCCGGGTTTCACAATGTGGTGGAAGCGGCGCGGTCTCCTACGATGCTACCGTATAATGTTGGTTTACGCCATGGTAAGAGTCCTCTTTTGAAAAGTATCTCACAACGATATGTGCCTGCGCTTGAAGCCTCTTCAGTTTACGGTAATGACAAATATGAAGGCGATGAGGGGTAGGACCACGACCACTACCGCCATCTGACGTAGCGATTAAATAGTAAGGTCGAGTCTGTCGCGAGACGCGAACTTTGGGAGGATCGCTGGCCACTAATACATGGGTCCACAGCGACCGGAAGCGTGAAGCAAGCGCTCAAGTAGCTATCATTAATGTCGTTTCTGCTATATATCATTCAAAATATACCGCTCCGCTTTATATGCAATGCCGGCTAATTTGACCAACTTTCTGTTCTATGAGTGAGGAACTTCTGCCGAGATGAGAACGTCGTGTCCCGAAATCCAGCCGTATCAATACGCCTGCGTTCCGGTGTCATGGGTGTTAGAGGAGTCGTAACTGGGGACGAGCCAACAGTCGAGTATGTCCGAGTGTGGCTGCCACTGGTGGAATGCGAGCGCACGCTAGAGGACGAGGGTGAGATGACTGATTCGTCGAAAGACAGTGAGTGAGGCCTAGTGTATAACGGTCCAGAGGGTTCAATCTCTATGGACTCTACGACGGCGAGAATATAGAGTTAGCTAGAATCCTCAAGTTCAGATATCCAGAATTCGTTAGATCGCGATACTATTGTGACCCAAATGCTGGATAGGACAAAAAAGCGGAAAGCGTTTTCTTACATACCAATGTGTGACCATGATAAGCTGGGGGGCGGCTCAGCAAGATGCTCTTCGAGAGACTTCTGAGTCCTGTAGCCAAGATTCGTCAGTCAATTGCCCTATTAGCAGACTGATTGAACTGCCTCAGTGCGCCTCGGCTGCTTCTGGGAATAACTTACTCATCGAGCTTGGCTTCCAACTTCTTAAGCTTAGACTCCCATGTCCGCGACAAGCCTTTAAATTTCTCGGAATCAGGCAGCACTGTTACACGTATGGTTAGCATCAGCTACTACGTCTAGGCGCACTGTTGCCCAGCGCATTGAAAATAGTGAACAGGTGCAAAAAATCACGGGAAGCAGGGTGTTTAGAAGAAGCGGCTTACTTTTCACCTGTCTCTGCAGCTTTTCAATAACCGAGCTTCCGCGATTTACATCATGCGACATTAGTGTAACTTGACCATCTGTCGTGTTCAAGTTATCCTCTGCAGCTTCGAGACGTTGGCTCAGAGCCTTGACCCGGCTGTCGATGACCCGTACGCTATCGTCCATGGCTTCGATCCTTTGCGACGAGGCCCTGGCTTTAGAATCGACGTTTTTGAGGCTCTCCTCCACATTGTCAAGTCGTTGGCTCAGTGTCCGTTGGGCAATGCTGTTCGCTTCTTGGTCAAGGTGCTTCGCGTCAATCGTTTGAACATAGCTCTCAAAAACTTCCATGCGCCCGCTTAAAGCGCGGTGAACGTCGTTAAGCGCTTCTTGATCCAGCTTTATCCGAACTTCAAGCGTCTCAACTCGTTTGTTGAAGCTCTTGCGGACATGCTCCTCAATCCCCTCCGATTGTTCGTTCAACACTTGCTTGAAGCGCTCCTCGAGAGCCTCGGCCTGTTGCTTCAAAGCTTGATCGTGTTGCTTCTGCAGGGCCTCTATCTTCTGCGCGAAGTCTTTCTTAATAGTCTTGATGGCCTCCTCTTGGTCGGCTGAGCGAGGTGAGGCGACAGGGCGCCTCTTCCGCCGGCCCACCCATAGCCAAAGCAACAGAGATCCAAGAACGATAGCGCCGATGGTAAACTGGTCATTCGGGTTTTCCAAGACTGCTCTCCAATGAGCCCCTCCTGCAAGAAGTTTACTCCGAGGGACGACGGTTTCCGGAACCACGCTCTCAGGGATTACATTTTGCGGGCTAATAGCCTCAGGAGGGGCTATTATCTCCCTCTCCGGGAGGGTTTCCTCAGGAATGACGCTCTCGGGAGGCGCATTCTCAGACTCTGGACTCTCGGGAAGTGACGCGTCGAGCTCAGAATGCGACGCGACTTGCTGGCGAGGTTTAGTCTCCGGAGACGACCCGAATAGCAGGCTGTTCCAGTCTACAAACGCCGGCATCCCGTGACCCCCGCGAGACAATTCCTGAAGTGAAGCGTGTTAAACGCAAAGCTGAAGCGAGACAAACAAACAAAAGAAACAACTGAACAAAATTTAGGACATGCCCCACCGTCTCGAGGATTTGGCCGCTTGAATAGATGTTGCCGGACTTATCGGTCGCATCCAATAGGCAAGTCAAATCGCTCACTGAGACTCATTGGCACACCAGCGCAAGACGTGGCTGGGGGGCCGCGCTGGGGCCCCTTCTTTCCCTTTTTAGCAGCAATTTGTTTACTAGGATGCTCCCGAGGCAGATGAACCATTGATATGAGCCCAGTTTTTACCCGAAAGGGTATCGCAGCATAACGCTTTTGTCCAAATCGTGGCCCACACTAGCTCTTGCTCGCCAAAGCTCTCGATCCTGACCGCTTCTCACTGACGGCCTTATTCTGTTTTAGCGCATGTACACGTGTAGATGGTATTCTACTAGTGTCGGTGTGCGTGTTGGCAAGCAGACCAAGATGCAGCAAAATGCAGGTCATCACCTTTACAATCACCGTGTTCATCAAGATTTGACCATTGAGAAGTGCTCACACCGCTTGGAGTCCCGCTGAAGCAGATCATTGTGCGTCTCCCATAGCGCTTATCTACGCCGCTATGTATGCTGCGCTAATGTGCCGTAAAGGGGACTTTCGCTTCATTGCCACATCTCAAGCAATACCAATTCGCAACGAATGAGCACGTTTTGTGGGTGTTGTATCAACTCTCTGATTCTTTCCCTCTATATAAGGTGTCTAGTAGCTTTGTAATTCTTGATACCTATAATGGAGGTATAATACCAATACCAATACAACGGTAAGCTGCAGGGTCGACTCTTAATTGAGGTATAATGAACTGGTGTTCGGGTATAATACGGACGATTTTCGATCAAGAATAGCCATTATAAGATGATCCTGCTCGTAGCCAAGCTAGAGAAGTGCGTTAGTATTACATAATATGTCAAAGTGGAAGGATTTTAAGATACCTTAAACCGTGTCCGTATAGCCAGTTCTTTAAGACGTGCGTACAAATCTCTGTCTACGTCACAACACTGAATAGGTGAAACTCGACGTACCGATTTTATCCTACTTCGCAGAGGCTAAATTCCGTATTATCCTCGATTTTTAGTCTAGGACCCGCGAAGTAATTGCAATTTGGAAAGACGGTGCTTCATTATCAAGTAGTAGATTTCATCTCTTGAGGCTTTCGCTCGTAGCGCATATGTTATTGGGTTTTCGTGACACCGATATAGCGTTGGGGTATGTGGAAAGCTGGTGACCCGGATTAAACATGCTGGTTTTTTATCCACATGTCAAAAGGTCCGATGCTAAATCCCGTAACGTGATGTTGGGTGTTCTGAACGAAAAAAAAAGATTCCACATCTACGATTATTCATTCATCGTCGTCACTCGAGGGAGGTTTCCTTGGCCAGTCGCGCGCAATGTCGATTCGGTCTTTGGGCCACCACCACTCGCAGAATATAAATAGCAAGTAGTCAATGACAACACAAAGGCAAAACAGCTTGCCGGCCCACACACCGCACCCGTAGTATCGTTTTAGGCGGTCAATGAGAGCGAAATTACGCACTCTTGTAGCACTCCAGTGAGAAGCGTGGCCTATGTCCGCGCCATAGAATTCATCCTCGCTGATATCACCTGATATGCCTCTATACACGCGTTCGGTTCGTTTGGCTACGTTCGTCCAAGAGTACATAGCCTTCACTTGTTCGTGAAACCTTTCAGTGCGAACCTTATTCGCACGGAGAGCTGCAATCGCTCTGCCTGTGGCCGCCACGAGGTCATTCTCTTCGGGCTTTGCGAAGACAGTCATATGTGAAGGTAATACTTCAGGAATGCCACCAACAGCTGTGCAAACAACATACAGGCCGCAACTTGCAGCTTCAACTATCACAGTACCAAAGGCCTCTGTCAAGCTTGGATGAAGATAGATATGACCCCTGACCATGATCTCTCGCACATTTTCGTGTCGCACGGATCCTAGCATTTCAACCTTGTCCTGTAGGACATTTTGCTCGATCATCTGTTGCAGGTCAATAGCTTTGGGTCCCGAACCAGCAATTATAAAACGGGTGTTCGGATGGTTTTCGAGGACACGGGGGATGGCTGCAGTGAGGAGATCGGTGCCTTTGTTGTAGAAGAGACGGCTGACCACCACAATGGTAATGGTGTCGTTGGGTCCGAGAGGATGAGCTGGTAAGGGATGTTGAGCGAATGGTAGGCTGCTTGGCTCGGGACGTGGCAATGGCTTAAAGTCCTCGGACACGAGAGCATTGGGGATGACGGAGACCATCAGAGGGTCGAGAGCGGCCCTTAGAACAGTGTTCTCCTTACTTTATGCGAGGTTAGCGCCTTCAGCTCAACAGAATGCAGAGATCATAAGACGAGAGCATTGAAAAAAGCAAAAGGAAAAGAAAGGAGAAGTCAAGAAGTTTACTGACCCTGTATGGCTAACGCAGATGACATGGTCAACATCACTCAACGTAAACTTGAGCAACTTATTGGTAAGGATGCTGCCGGCATCTGCGAAGCCAACGAGAGAATGATCCGTGAAGACAGTGCGTAGGCCCATGGTTCTGCCATGGAGGATTGCCTCTTGGCACAAAGTGCTCATTGTAGCGTGGCCGTGTACAATCTCGATTCGCTCTCGGATCATGATGTTGCGGAAGAGAGGAAAGAAGGAGAAGACGGTTGGGAAGGTCGACGAGCGGTAGATAATGGCGAAGGGAACATGGAAGACCTTGACACCGTTTGTCAAGTATCGAATGCCCTTCCGGTCCTCATAGGCATGGGTAATGACAATGACTTTGTGACCTCGATCAATCAGCTTTGTCGCGAGTTGGTAGATGTGGCTCTCAACTCCTCCGGGCTGAGGGTAGAAGAAATCGCACACCATGGCAATATTGTATGTTCGGTGCGGCATCGTGACGGCTAGAGATGGCGACAAGCGACGGCAGGGGAATATTGATGTTGTAATTCGAAAACTATGCCAGTATAAAGTGCTATCGACATATACGTGAGACGGGAGTCTTCGATTCGTTGCGAGCAGCGAGACTCGGATGTAGCGAATGGGCGTCTTGCGCAGACGAAAACTAAGGGATCGGAAAGTTTAATGCGAGTTGTGCATTACGAAACCAGTTTCTACGAGGGCAATTGCCTCGCGCATAGCCATGTTGCCTATCTTCAGAATACGCAATGAGAGCCAGCTCTCCCCGCCAGAGGCAGAGCATGAAAGGACGTCTTATTTGGTATTTAGACGAATGTTGCGACAGCAGGCTAGTATTGTACCGCTGGATAAGGTACTACCACTTACTGACTGAAGATGGTACCTAGGTAGAGGGTGGGCAAAGAGAGTGGGGGGTGTGGTAGGCCTACCTAGGTATCCACTTCGTACAAGCCAGATTAGGTAAGATAGAGATACTCCCGAGTTAGGTAACAGTATCTACGATAACAAAGGCGGTCAATTTTCTGTGATGGCAGAATCCGGTGCTCATCTTGGAAGAATCCATTTTGGGATGAGTGAAGTCTCATCGTAACAGAGGCTATTGACTGTTCCGGGTTGTAAAAGTCTGTAACACAACTCCAGAAGCTTTTAAAATGTACTCCCGCTATATACCGCCACCCAAGGGCGATGTAAATTTCTCGAAAACAGAGACGGTCGCTTCTTCACAGCCACCTCAGGTGCCCTCCAAACCACAGCCGACAGCCTACTCGCGGTATGTCCCACCGTCGAGATCAAGTCAGCCAAACCCGCAGCACGCTGCAAACCCGCAGCACGTTAGGTTTGACGGCGATGAAGAAGTTGACCGGGGACAACCCCCCGCCAAAAGGGTTAAAGTAGTACAAGATGAAGCTGCTTTTCAATCTTCAGACCAGGAAAGTGTTAAGAAGTCTAAAAAGAAAAAGCGCAAAACAGTACAGTCAGATAGCCCAGCCGATGATACAGAGGCAATCAATGGGACTGCAGTTGAGGAATTGGAGGCGCAAGTCGAAGACCAAGGAGACAAGGCCAATGGTGTACAGCGTGCCGAAATGCAAGAATCATTGGATGGCGCAACGCTACAAGCACGAGAATCGCCTCCGCCGTCGGAGAAGTCCACGTCAGAAGAAGTAGGAAAGCGAAAAGAAAAGAAGAAGAAAAAGAAGAGAGTCGAAGATGCCCCAGAGCTACCGGAGCAGACCGAGGACAATATGCCCCTTCGCTTTAAAACTATCTTGGAGAAGAAAGCAAAGTCCATACAAAAAGCCCCTGAGCCCGAACAGGGCGATACAGTCATGGATGATGCCCCCCTTGTACATGGAGACAATGTATCCCAGCAAAATGAACCTGAGATTGAACTGCATGGACTAGAGCCGATTCCTCAGCCACAGCCGGTGGCACTAGATACGAGCACACCTTCTTATGAAACACTACCACCCTGGTTGGCATTACCAATTCGAGTCTCCCAGAGCGCGTCGGCGCCGTTCACTGATTTTGGTCTAACTCCTGAATTGGGTATTACTCCTGAAATCGCGGAACGACTAGCCTCGAAAGGTTACAAGCAGGCATTCGCAATACAGACAGGTGTCATACCGCTTCTTCTTCCTAGCAACTGCAAAAAGATGCAAGGCGATGTCCTAGTGTCCGCCGCAACCGGCTCAGGCAAGACGCTTGCCTACACTTTACCTATGATTCGAGACATCAGCCAGAGCAGCCGATACACTACGAGGTTGCGAGCGTTGATAGTGGTCCCCACGCGTGAGCTGGTACGGCAGGTGCATCAAGTTTGTGAAGATTGTGCTGGGGTTTTTGCTCTTGATGGAGCAAGGAGGCGCCCTAGAGTCGCAATGGCAATGGGAAGTCAATCTTTCGAGCAAGAGCAAACGTCCCTCATTGAAAGGGAAGAACTATACGATCCCGAAGCATACCAGCGGAAGCTGAAGCGCTTAGCTCGTTTGAGTGGACTGGACCAAGACAATGATTCTGACGACGACTCTGGTTACAATACTGAAGACGAGGAGAGAGATGCAATACGGAAGAGAGAAGACAAGATACCGACATTGCCCGATCATATTATTACGTATAAATCGAAAGCGGACATTCTTATTTGTACGCCTGGGAGACTTGTTGAGCACATCAAGTTTACACCAGGATTTTGCTTAGATTTTGTTCGGTGGCTTGTTGTTGATGAAGCTGATAAGCTACTGGGCCAGAACTTCCAACAGTGGTTAGACATCGTCATTCCCCGACTTCAAAGTCATGATCAATTAGGTGCTCGTAACCACAAGCAGTCAAATCTGTCTGATGTACGGAAGGTCATTCTCAGCGCTACAATGACCCGTGACCTTGATCAATTAGAAGGGCTCAAACTTCGTCGGCCAAGACTCGTGGTACTGGAAGGTTCTAAGCGCCAGGACTTCGACACAGAATACGCTCATCAGCCGGAGCATGTATTACCTGGGCTGCTAGAAGAAGCCGCACTCAAAGTTAGCGATCCCAACCTGAAACCCTTATTCCTTATCGATTTGCTTCGGAGCCATTACGTCTTAAATAATGCCAGGAATGCCGGTAGTGTCGATAAAGTCGCCCTGGATGACGACGACGAGACGTCTTCGTCTGGGTCAGATTCAGAGATGGATTCGAGCTCAGATTCGGATTCTGAAGTGGAAGCTTCTGGCTCGAGGCAATCTAACACGGTCTTCGAAAACCCCTCGAAAGCCCGTAATAGTCCTACCGTCTTGATATTTACCAAGTCCAACGAGACAACTCTGCGCCTATCGCGCCTGCTGGCATTGCTGGCGCCGACACTGCAGCCCTTAATTGGCACCCTAACTTCAACTACTCCTTATACGACCCGCCGCGATACCCTGCGATCCTTCAATGCTGGGAAACTCCGGATCATTGTCGCGTCTGACCTCGTGGCTCGTGGTATCGACCTACCTTCGCTTGATCATGTAATCAACTATGACATGCCATCAAGCATAGCTTCATATGTACACCGAGTAGGGCGGACAGCGCGAGCTGGAAACACGGGGAAAGCTTGGACGCTCTTCACGAACCCAGAAGCAAGATGGTTCTGGAACGAAGTAGCAAGCGAGAAAGTAATACAACGAAGCCAACCTGTCCAACGCATTAGGATCACAGAAGAGAAGGAGGCAGCTTTTGATGATAAAGTAGCTGCGTACGAGGCAGCCTTGGAAAAGCTTGGTCAGGAAGCTGGACAATCACGTCAAAAGGCATGAAAGGAGAAGCAGTTGACTTTGTATATACGGAATGATATAATAGCCAAAAGCGCTGCTTAATAAGAGGCTACGCTGTATTCACGCTTCATCAATGATGTCGTTTTGCGCCCAGTATTAGCCTCTCAAGGCTGGCGCTATGCCGAGAATTGGTTAGCCCCTGTACCCAGCTGTAAAGCACACGTGTGGGTGCCTGCGTGTAGTCACGACTTTGGAACTGTCAAGTCATTTTCTGTATCTATAAACCATAATTTTTTAAAGAGGTATCATGTTCATGATATTGAAGTCCCTACGGCAATTCTCATTTTCGTGACGGATGTCACCTTGATCATTGACTATAGCATGAAAAGGGAGAACCAATTAAGACATACCTAGGTGAGGAGAGGGGATAACTACCCAATCAAGTACCTACGTAAGCCGAGAGTGCTGACAGGCACCCTTTCCACTTACAGATCAACTCTCCGTACATGCATAATAACTATTTTATATAAACCAACAAAGCGCCTTCATCTGTCATTGCTTTTAGCCTAGGTAGGCAATGTCACTACTCCGAGACGGGTCTGTCGTGAGAAGGATTCCTCGTCTAAGCAACAATAGACCGGGAGACGATGACTCAGGCGAGGATTCGCTAGGCCGCGAGGTAGCGCCCATTGAAGACATCGCACAGGTCGTCGAAGGGCTCAATACTACCGTTACATTCACATTCAAGGCTGTCGAAGGAGAGAAGTTGCAGCCTTCTCGTCCCTCTAATAATGGATGCTTGATGCTGTGTGCTGAAGACAACAGAGTTAATCAAAGGGTACAAAATACCTCGGACAATGTGTGAATAAATACCAGGTATCATTGTCAACTTGTTCTCTGGATCGTTTCTGATGTGTGGCAACCAGGTACTCGCTAAAATGCTCGGCAAGTTTGGACAAGATTATGTACTAGCGGAAAACGGAGAGCAAGTCGTTGACATATATAAGTCGAGCCCAGAGCGTTTTCCGTGTATCTTAATGGGTAAGTGATCTCACCTTCTCAATACGTTGTCTATCCGTTCCCAGTATACAAACTAAGAGGAAAGAATTGCAATCAAGATCTTGCTATGCCCGTCATGGATGGGCTACAGGCCACTAGACTCATCCGCACTTTCGAGGCTAGCCGGCCGGGCCATCGTCGCGCTCTGATAGTCGGATTGACGGCACACAGCAGCTATCGTCCGGAAGCATCTATCTTTTCGGCTGGCGGGTTCGATCTCATGTTTAGCAAACCGTACAGGATGGGTGAGCTTTATGACATGTTCCTCGGCGGCCCTCAGACAAATGTTCTCATGGTGTATGGCAGCCTAACGGAGGAGGAGAAGAGCGTGTACCCGCGGCAGCCGGAAGAAGAGGTGAAACTTGGGGACGACCCGAGGTCTAACGCTATCAAGGACGAGCTCAAGCGGCGGGTCGACTCCGACTGCGCTCCTGACTTTTTTACTACAATTGTCGTGAAAGTGGTTGAGGCTGGTAAAGACGAGCGGAGCCCGAGATTAGAAAATTGACTGTGGGAGGCATATAAAATGAGTCTCATCCTAAACACTGAAAAACTGTCTATATGCCCTACCTTACGCTCTAATCTGGTCTGATATCTTTTTGCATTTACCTACATGTAGAACCTGGGTAGGTACTACATATAGTATTCAGATTCGCCGGCAGCGAGGATTTGCTAGACTTCAAATTCAGCACTAGCAAAGGAATACCTTAGGTACTTAATAATCTACGTACGATAACTTTAACCTACCTGTCAAGAACATCATTATGATAACAGCCACGAGCTACCTAAGTAATTTTTCCGATTAAGTTTTGACTCGTAGTAGGTGCTCAAGGGGTGCCATATTCAGCCAATGCTGCATTTGTAGCACCAAATAATATCACGCTAACCTTGTTGGATACCTAGCGCAAACTTGAGTACTCATGTATCTAGCAGAATGTGCGTGCTTAAGAAGTACTTCCCTGCCCACCTGGATTGGCAGCATAGGTAGGTACAGTACTTACCTAGGTATGTATGTAGGTAGGTACCTCACAGTTGGGCATATATGTATGTCATTTCACAGAAATTCTTTGCGCCAGTTTCAGTACCCAGCATCCAGCTTGTTCAGCACAAACAAACCACAAACAACTCGCGATGTCATCTGCCTACCATATCCCGTGTGTTTTCGACGCGAGCCGACACGCCTACCCGTTCTAGTCACTCCTTGCGACATCATTCCACAAGTCACTTCCCGGGGCTTCCGCCGGCTTATCGTGCGCGACGTGGGCTGTGTGCTGGGTTGTGTGTATGCTGGGCTGGGTGCGGGCACATGTCACCAAACATCCACATCCACTCTTCCTGGTAGTACCTAGTATTACCTCATCACGGCGAAGACCACCACCACTGCCACCATTTGCGGCGGGTTCTTCCAGCTCCTAGACGCTTCGGCAGCAGCACAATGCGGCGGAGCCTCTCTCTGCTGCACCATCGCCATCTTCCAACCTGGATTCGATAGCACTCCTCGCTTCCCTCCTCGCCAAGCCTTTCGCATCCGCCGCCTGTGAGCCGAGGAGGGATAGCCATCTCTTCCTCCCCTCTGCCTTGTGGCCCCTACGATTCCACGAGCTGCGACGCATCTTCACCGGCACCGTCTCTGGCCCCGTTCTCCCGCCCTATCCTTTCCCCATGTCTTCTCGCGCCCGCCGAAGAGTGCCCGCAACGCCCCGCGTCATTTCCCCAAGCCCAACTCCCTCCGACCAAGATGGCAGTGGCAGTGGCAGCAGTGGTTATTATGGCCCCGTGACGCGGTCTGCCACCCGGCGCCGCCAGAGTGGCGGCGTGGCACCGCAGCTTCCCATCCAGGAGTCCCTTGACGAGGAATCAGACCCGGAGCTTCGGAGAGCCAGGACCCGGTCGCGGAGCCCCATCAAGGCACGCAAGATCCAAAACCTCGCCAGCGCTAAGCCGGAGGCCAAGCCTAGCTCGAGCTCGGCCAGCGATGCCGCGAAGCTTGCGAATGGCGCGATGAAGTCCTCTGACGGCCTTTTGGCTCCGCCGTCTCTCGCGACCGGCTCATCCACTGGCTGGAATTGGCGTGACTTCAGCCGTAGCCCTAGTCCTCTTGGGCTTATTCCGATTCATCGTCATTTTCAAACCCTGATCCATAAGCACGAGGTGCCGAGGAAAGCTTTACATGTCTCAATAGGGTTTTTCGTGTACTGGCTTTACGTCACGGGCACGCAGACCTCCTCAGTGCCCCCGTACCTAATGGCTGCTCTGGTACCTATCGCAACCGTTGACTTTCTGCGCCATAAGTACGCATCGTTAAATCGACTCTATGTGAAGTATCTCGGCGCCCTGATGCGCGAAACGGAATATGCGGGCTGGAACGGTGTCATATTCTATCTTTTAGGAGCCTGGATAGTCTTGCGTTTCTTTCCCAAAGATGTTTCAGTTGTCTCGGTCATGCTTTTGAGCTGGTGTGACACGGCTGCTAGTACCTTTGGCCGGCTGTATGGACGATACACGCCCAGGATCCGTCGTGGAAAGTCTTTGGCAGGATCTCTTGCCGCCTTTCTCGTGGGAGTCATAACAGCCGGCTGGTTTTGGGGGATTTTGGCGCCCCGAACCGGCCCCTTTCCGGGCGATGACCAACATCCATTCATGTTCCAGGGTATATTACGAATGCCTACGGTAATAACGAATCTGCTTGGGCTCAGCAAACCCGCAGTCTTGAGAGGAACTGCTGCGATTGGTGTCATGAGTATATGGTCAGGATTGGTGGCAGCTGGAAGCGAAGTAATTGATATGTTCGGGTGGGACGATAACTTAACGATACCAGTACTCAGCGGCCTAGGCATATGGGGTTTCTTAAAACTTTTCGGCTAGAAGGCATAACGGACTAGAGTGTGACTACTTTCACAAGGCATTAAGTCACTAGGCGATTGGACCAGCAACCTATCGCTTGATAGATGACTCAGGAGATTTAGACACGACGACCTGATACAGACACATTCAACTACATGACTAACAGAGTGCATGTGTTACCGGTCCTAGACCTGACATAGATTGGCATTCTTGGAGAAGCATGAGCAAACCTCCACTCAGAACCCAACCTACTCGGAGAGCCCGCAACCTTGCAGCAGGTGAGATGTGAAGCTTTATTACGTGTCGTTGAATCGCATCGGCTTGCCACAAGCGTGGCTGAACGATACCAATACAAGTGAACAGAATAAGTCTCGTACTCGGAGGCCTAGAGCACGTTATGTAGCCGCGAATTACACAGCATAGGCGGCCTGTCGTTCTAGCCTGACTTGACTAGGGACTACAACAGCCGGGACGGGTTGCCACTTGCTATAAATGGGAAAGTCAGGAATCCATCTCCCTGCATACGCATTTCGTCTAGGCGTTCTGAACAACAGAAAAGCTGGGAACACCGGTTACCGGTTGCATCCGCCACGTCCACCGCAAACCACCCCGGGTTCTCTCTAAGCCGGCTCGGTTCTACTTGTTGCCCTATGGGAAGACGCCCCATCATCAAATTCAGTTCACTCCATGCAAGACGGTTTGGCCTTCCGAGGTTATTTGACTTTCGTACGGTCAGCACCCTTCCTTGTGCCGCCACTCCGCCTACCGGATTTCCCTAGCCCTCTCAAGTTCATCTGCCGTGGTACTTGCTTCTAACCCCTATCACGGATCCGTTAGGAATCTACAGTTCTGCCTTATGCATAAGTGCCTCTTATCAAATTGATCATTGCCAGTACCACGATATTCATCCCGATTCGAAGCGTCTAGATCATATATTTGTCCGTCAACATCGTCGTAAAAGGTCGTTTCATTGTCACGCGAAGAACGTTTGTCTTTAGGATTCTTCTCACAAAATTCTTTTACATAACGCACCCGTTAGCCACGATTCTAGGAGAGTTAGAGGCTCATGTACCAAGGACGCCGTTGGTACATAGACAAGAGCCTACTGCAAATTACCTCTTAGTCTACTCGTCACGTTATCGAATGGACCCAATTTGCTGGGTTGCTTGATGTGACTCTCCTCTTCTTTGCCGGACTGCAAGTCATCATTCTCCACCACACCATTTAGAGTGCCTTTTTGCGATGTTGCAGGCGATCTAGACATGGTCAAGATCTGACTTATGCATCAGTCTGTTTTTTCGGTGTAGCCAGGTTGTCCGCTTTGCTAGAATGCTGGCCATTGGTACAACCTTGAGCCTCCTCTATCCTTGTCGGTGGTGCTCCGGGCTCTTTGAGATGAGACGGTAATTGTCAGCAACCCAAGGAAGCGCGCCAGTTACGATGTATACCCACCACCAGCAACACCAACATGCCAGATCTGTATCAGAAGCAGGCTACAACAAACTAGCGGTCGAGACGTTCAGTGGCGCCTTACTAAACTAATGGGTACCCTGTCGACCAAACCGATGTTGCCCGTTTGCACTTGGCTAGAATGTGTACGTGCTCGGAACGAGCTGTTTAATATAAGTTGACCGTTTCGTGATGTCAGCACTACGAAGACCTTCAATCCGGCTCAAATACCCTGCCACGTCAATATTTTGACACCGGCCAGTTCTGGTGACCTCGCGAGTCTCCGGCCCAGTTGTCCGGCCTGCAGTTCTCCTTGATTGTGACCAAATGTGGACTAGACGGGAACGATCGATGCTGTTGCGGCCAATCAGTTTTGAGCTACCCGAGGAAGAAAAATAAAATAACACGCACAAAAAAAAAGTAGGTGTACCTACATAGACACGTCAAAGACGCCGCAACCAGCGCACCTGCTATTAATTGCTCGTGGTACCTATGCGACTCCAACACGACCAAGATGCGTACTACTCTATTGAATCCGCGAGGCGTCCGGATACCGAGAAAGGCTGTGTGAAGAGAGTACAACCCCCCAAGTTCCGGTATGATAAATCTTGTGCCTATTGGTGACAGACACGCTTCGCGTGTAAGGCTCGCGTACAATTGACAAACACATGATCCCGAATCTCTGGGCCGTTCAGACGACCGCCGTGCAACCTGTGTGATGATTCCATGGGAATTCTTGAGTGGTGGGGTAGCCGACTTACCTATTCTCAAGACATCATGGAAGGAGGGGCTAAACAAATAATAGTACCGAATTGAGCGGGGGATCAAAGCAGAGTCCACGAACGACGCGGCTTAAGTTTAACACTCTCAGTATTTTATTTTGATTTATTCCAATTTTTTCCCATTATTCTGTTCCCCAATCTGTTTGTCCCTCTCTCGTACAGGTTCGCAGATCTACACTGGAGTAACTTGTCTATACTCTTTTAGTGTGGAAATTTCCTCAATTCTCGACCAATCAGAAAATTGCCCGGATGGCATTCTTGGAATTTCCCACATGCTCGACGCAGTCAGAGCACGATCTTTCATCCCTGCCGGGTCATGGGATGTTCACATCTGAAGAGCGTCTCTATTAGGTAAAGAGACATCTTCCTTATCTATATTGAGGGTGCCTGCCTGGGTAATCGACGGGGGGGCATCTGTGCAGAAAGGCAATTCCGAATACCTCACTAATACGTCCAGTTGGCTGGCCCCAGGCCTGACAACACATCATGGCACCAAAACGCCCAACATGCTGCACCTCTGCCTGACCTGACCAGTAACCGGCGCCGTTGGCCTTCAGGATACCCATTCTGACGTCTCATGGCTTAATTGCCTCCTTGCTCTTCCCACTTCCGTCCTCGACGCACCTCCAACGGGCTCTCGGCCTATTCTGTCATAGCACGGAGAGCAGAGCCCATTTAATCCTCACACCCCCCCTCCTTTAAGTCGCGGTATTAGAAACCTGCCGCTGCTTTTGCGTACGTACTTGTAGCTCTTAGCGTCAGCGCGCTTGTTGCGCATCGCCGGGTCGCCTCCACGTTCGATGAGACATATGAGTGGATGACTCCGGGGCGGTGGAATCCTGATATAGTCGGTATCAACCTACTTGTCCTTCGCCGGTTCTTTCACCCACCTCTACTCCTTTAAACATAAAACCATCATGTGGGTACTGATTCCATAGCAAATCCCGACATTGCCCAAAGTCGTCCTCAGGTTTAACCAGGTACGACGTGGTGATCCTTTGAAAGTCACTGCTACGGTTCTAGTATAGCAACCCTGTCTGTGTTGCTGTTGGTTTAACCTCGTAGTCCCCCGTCCCCCCTCCCGGAAGTACCTAAGGCATATGTGAGCCGGAGATTCTGTTCATGGTCAGCTCGCACTCTACTTTACCAAGCGTTCATCCACCTTCCCGAGCATGTCCCATTCGCCCACCTTCTCATCAGATACCCACCGGAGACTCCGTACTTAAGATGTCCTATATACTTTAATATACAAATTAGCACCCGTATCCAGTTCCCTATCTAACACGCACCCCGATCGTCGTTTCACGACCCTTGAGTGCTAATGCAGGCTTCCTCCAAGGATACTTGTGTGCTGATAGTTGTACACCCCCTCCCATATAGGCAAGTTCTGCCTACTGTATGTATCCATGTCCACCAAGAACGCCCAAGGCAAAACATGACGTTGGCCAGTTCACATGAGCCTGTGAACTACTTGTCGACAACGGGACAAGCGCATCAAATTGTACAGGAACTCGGCCTAATTTTCACACCTGCCTAGTAAGATAGGTATATACTTATTCAGTCGAGCACAACAACACCATCTTCACCACCAGTACTATAGCTAAGCACAGCTTTAGAATTTTATCTTCCGTGCGGGACCCTTTAGTACGAAAGCAGTGTACAACAGATAGAATTCCCACGTGCCACCCCATAGTCAGACATACAAGACAGCATGAGGATGAAAGTTAATATCGGGAAGATGTGTCAGAAGGTACACACCCATACTTTCACATGAAGTACACTTATACATATACTACCCCCCAAACGAAAATGCCATTGCCAAGAATAGTAGTATATGGCACCTCACGTACGAACCTATGACAACCCAGGGTATTCCGAACCAAACCGCTATTTTTCGTGGATTAGCTCGTTGCTCAACGTTTATTCCTTGCTACTATTACTTTTCTTTTCTCTCCGGGACCACACACTTCTTTTCCCTCTTGTCTCCCCTCGGTTATTATATCCTAGGACCCGAGTACGCGGTACAAAGCATCCATGTAAATGTGCCTACTGCGCAAAGATCCCGTTTTCCATCGTTTCGCTCCCCCGGTCCTCCGTTTGCCGGCTCCGGTAGGTTTGTCACCCCCATGACCATGTTTGTATGTATGTATCATGTACCCTAAGATCGCTTTTTGGAACTACTTCGTCGTAGACCGTATGTGTACGTACATATCGATCAACCTATAGCGTTTCTTCATCTCTTACAGTACAACAACTTTTTTTCGCCTCCCCCTCCCCATATGGGTCTACAACGTATCGATCAATTCTCATCACACGTTGCCCCTTTTCTCTATCTACTTGCTCAGTTTGTACCAGGCCATGGAACAGGGTATAGATGAGCGAACGCTCAAGCAAGCTAAAGGAGGACCGGGGTGTTCTAGAGCAAGCATAGCATAGGTATCGGCTGCGTCTTATCCTATCTCTGTTACATATACTACATCCCCATCTTCATGCCCCCCTGTCGTTCCTAGACCGGACGAATAGGAGGTCGCGAAGATGGGCGACCTACTTTATGTCGTCGTCAAGGTAGGGTAGAGTAGAGTAGTTAGGTCAGTCAGTAGGTATCAGGTAGGTGCTTCCTTCGCCTCCTGCCCTTCAAGCAACGGCAATTCGAAGTCGACGGTGCCCGTCGAAAAAAGTATAAAAGGATGAGTTCTCGACGGGTTGGAATGATTTCTTTCTTCTTCCTTCTTCATCACTTTCCTCCTCATCAGAGCATCTCAGAACCTCCTTGATCTCCTCTCAGGATCATATTGTGAGAAGCCTCCTTCAAACTTGAGTCTCAGTCAAGTTCCAGTCCAACACCCAAGACATACATACACATACACACAAAGACTCTAAGTCTTACGCCTCATACACATTGCTATTACCTTTCTACCTAGTATACATTACTAGTCTACCTTAGTCCACGCTCGTCCAAACTCAAAGCTCCACCTCCTTGCCTATCTACGCACCAAGCACATATACATATACCAAAATGGCTGCCTACTCTTCACAGTACTACGCCGGCGGGGTGCCCATCCCTTCCAAGAATACAGACCCCTCGTACACATACACCTACGGATACAACAACACCTCATACGGTGTCTCACCTCCGGAGACGACAGACCCATCTGTCGCCTCGTCTGGGGGTGCGACCTACTCCTACGGTGGCAGCAGTGCAGCTGGTGCCTCAGGGTCCTCAGCTATGGTAGGCGGCGGTGCTAACTGCTACTACTATGGCAACGACAGCACCGCGTCTGCTAGCGGCGTGGACATCAATGAGTACATGCAAGACCGGTTTTCCAATGCCTTCGACCCCCTGCCCCTGGACCGGAGCCTTGTAAAGCAGGCGCAAACGTGAGTTCTCCCCAGTCATGAATGACCAAATTAAAGTTTTAAAATCATCCACTAACGCAAGTCTGACAGCTCCGGCACCCTTAATGCTAAGCATCGTGAGCTCTTGGAGCTGCAAGCAAAGGCGCAGGCACGTCTAGCCAAATCGCGTGCTCGCTTCGCAGATGGCGTACGGGATGCGCAGGAAGTGCGGACGAATCTCGAGTGGACGTCCAAGAAAGTATCGTGAGTTTCCACACCTATTTCACGATCAGAATTTCTTATAGTGAATGAGCGAGGATTTTGACTAACCCTCACAAACAGGTCAATGAAGAAGAAGGCTGAGAAGAAGCACTCGAAAGAGTATCAAAAGGCGCGGAATCGATACCCGTCGCCCGAGTATTAGTTCTTCTCATCAGCACTCATTTCTCAGTTTCTGCACATCACACTTGTAGAGAATTTGAGCCGCACTGCACGACACAGCAGAGCCTCGAAAAATGGGGAATGTTGCTGTGCGGCAAACCAAAAGTTTACTTTCTACTTTGTCGTTTAACTATAACCAGGGGTTTTTAATTTCCTAGTGGCGTTTCTGGAGTCTAGTAGGGAAAAACAAATGGGCACTAATGCAAAGAGCGGGCGGGCGAACCATGCAAGATCTCAATATGCGAGATCAGCCGCGTGCGCCTTCGTACTGCTTCCCACCACGTGTGAAAAATGTTATGAATGCACACCCCCCTCCTTTTCAAGGCGGTGTCTCTCAGGTTGCTGCCATTTTTGGATCTGCACACACCCTCCAACAGGTTTGGTTGGGTGGGAATGTATTATGGGTGGTTGACGTTTGCCGGCAGCGCGGCAAATAGACGCCCATCCGTCGCTGCTTTACGAAGCGGCAGTGGTGTGGTACCTCAGCCGGGCGTGTGGACAGCGACAGCAACAGGGGACGGAAGTGCCATGTCTGTTCCTGCATTCGGTTCAGCTTTCTCCCCACGTGGAGAGGGAGAGAAGTCAGACACGCGCTGACGTACAGCGATCAGATCAGAGGGGCTAATGAGGACAGTGAGGTAGTTTGGACGAGACCATGACTCATGATTGGACAGTTTTGGGATGTTTCCAGGGGGGGTACACGGGCTAAATGTACATGATCTTGATGACTAGTGGGCGTAGGCATGTATGCGAGACAGCATGACATGCGTGCGACCGGTGTAGTGTTTAGGGCTGGGTACATCTGCGCTCAGCTTGCCGAGGCCCGGACAAAACATAACGGGCACGCGGGTAAGATCCCGATGGTGGGATGGTAGTTTAGAGACACGCTCGGGGCGAGCGACGGACAAAGTATTTCTTGTAACTAAGTCATGCCTACGACCCAAACGAAAGGGCCACACCTTTCCTCTTCTGGGGTTTTGGGCTTCCCTGTTTCGTACGGACCACGACAGCGTGGACGGTAGCAGTCATGGGTTGTTGGAGGCTTTCCTTAAGATCCTCGTGATTGGACAGAGATGATGTTGCTTCTCACGGTAGCAATACACTGATTCCCCTTTAGGCGACAGGCCAAACGTAGCTTCGATGTACCCTCGTTGTAGGCACTCTGAATGTACCTATACCTTTGAATATGTTCCCTAAGCTTTAACAAGGGTAGGGGTGCATGTAGAAATCGTACTATCCATGCATGGGCGCGTGGAGGTTGCCCAACCGTATGTGGAGTGGTGCACCATCGTATGTGCTGAGGGTGATCACGTGATCTCACAATGTCCCAGGGAGTCGTATAGCTTTCTGTCTGCCGATTAGGTCGAATGATATTCTAGCACGTGGAGTAACCAGTAAGGAGCCTTGGTGGGGCGAAAGAGATTGGTAAGGAGGCTGGTTGAACCTCTGCTCATAGACTCAATACCTAAATGAGTATATGTAAGTCCGAAGTTGGGTCGCAGTCCAAGCGTTGAAGCAAAAGCGGTAGCCAGCTGGTGCCTGCCCACCAGAGCCATGAGAAACCCTCAGGATTGTGCTGCCTTCGCCTCTTCCCAAGACACCCAAGTACCGCGGGGTTCCAAGCCATTAGCTTTCTCAAGATTCTCCCAAGGGTTAACGATGAAGGAGGGATCATAGTAGTCCTGCCACCACCCAGTGCTCGATCGGTTATCTCGATTCATATTGCGCTGGCGTCCGCCACGACTATCTCCACTTGAATGCACGGCCCCGACTATATATGATGAGGGAGGCGGTAGGGAAACATGTGCATCCGCCGAACCGCCGACTATGGCATCAATCTTCAATTGAATGGCATCGGCGGGGTCAGCAACGACGGGTGCTGACGGGCGTGAAGTGTCGAGATACTGGGGTTCGGGATCTGCTTCATCATCGTTTGCCGTGGTTGGCTGGGCCCTTTGATCGCCTGGCGTAAAGGGTTCGGCACCTTCGTCACCATCCAGGTCGATCTCGTCGACGTTTCGCCTCCTGGCGCCCAAGGGAATCGTATTGGAGCCGGTGGTTGCTTGGTGGTTGTGGCCACGATCGTCATTATACCGATGGAGGGGAAGGGCAGAAGAGGAAGTAGAATCAGAAGCGGAGATGGAGGACGAGGTCGGAGCGACAAAAGCGTCCGTGCTGGGATTGAATTTGCGGCGCTTGTTGGGCTTTTGGGCACCGAAGCTGGAAAATCCCATAGCCGCAGCCATGGCGGCGGCGGTGTCTGTGTCTTCGGCGTCGCCCATTTCCGATAGAGGAGAAATGACAGAAACTATTATCGCGGGCTGAAACCTGGACGGCGGATCAAAGCGCAAAAGTTATGCGAATTCCGGTACCTGGCGACGGCACGGCTGGGTTAGGTACCGAATGCGACGCTGGCGGTGGTAGTTCGGAGAGACTGAAGTAACCCAAGGCCCTCTATGACAGCACGACGGCTCAACCTTTTGCGGCAGGGACCTGAGGCTCGACTGGCGGTGAGTTAGAGCAGCGATCCGGGTTCCGACAAAGACGGCGAAGGTGGAAAGGGAAATATGGGAGTAGGTAGGTAGGTGTGAGTCGGTAAGTCTGAATGAGAGACGTCGCAACTAGTAAAAGTACCGACCAGTATTTCACGCTAGAAGAATGATCTTGCAGCTTGGGAAACTGGCGTGTGCGGCGACTGCCTGCCCTAGAGAGAGCTACCTATCTGTTAGCGTCAAATTGAGGCAAGTACAAGAGAGGCAGGGGCAGGGGCAAGCAGGGGTCCTATCCGGGGAAAGGCTCGTGGCTAACTTTAGTTTAGCTCGGCCAGGTTCTCGGGTCCATCAGCACCTTACCTCTAGCTACCGCTACCCTTCCCTCCTTCTCCAGCATTTCTACGCTACAAAGGGAGGTACCATAGTTGGCTGTGAACCGATTATGGTGCCTTTGCCCCGGCTCTTTCCAGGTTTATAATTTTGAAATATGCAAGAATAAGCGGTCAGTAACGGCCTCGGGATATCGAGTTAATTGGATTTATAAGGGAAATCGCACGGTCCGTTCCACTACATCTCGGTCCGTGTACCCTATTGAGATCGACCTCAGTTGTGACATCATCAATCCTTGGTGCCTTGAAACAAGGCCCCCCTGGTTATTGCGCCGGGTGCTCGAGCTTCCGACAAATTTGATGGTCCAAGTAAACATCACGGCCGTTCTACTCTCATTCACCACATAGGCTCACTACAGAAAGTGGTGGTCAATTCATTCTTTCAGTTATTCGACATTCGTTCAAAGCGCGTACAATGGGCGACGGCATAGCAGCAGCAACAGCTCCCACGGACGATGTCCCGACCACGTCGTCGCGTTCCATCAGTCTACGCGCGCCCTCTAAGTATCTTCGGGATCCCTCGAAGGCATCGACAACCTCGAGCGAACCATTTGTCGCCCCATCGAACGAGTGGCTCTACGGTACCTGGACCGTCACGCACTCGACGTTGTCCATGTGGCGATCGGCACGGAATGTGCGCATCACCTACGAGCCTCACGATGACGCCTCGGCCACGTCTCCTCCGCCCGACAGCAGCACTCCCACCGTGAACGACAATCTTGTCGAATACGAGAAGAAGAACGGCAAAGGCGGCGTCAAAAGCGTGCTGGGCATTGAGAAGCCCGACCCTAAAATCCCTGCCGCTTGGAATTGGCGCGGCAAAGGCTGGCTGGCTATCGCGAGCAGCCACTGGGAGATTCTCGGCTGGGGAGAGCGGCCGTTACCTGGCGGCGAAGGCGTCGAGCGCTGGGCTGTCACCTGGTTTGCGCCCACGCTATTCACGCAAGAAGGCATCGACCTCTACAGCGATCGGAAGGAAGGATTGCAGAAAGAAACGGCAGAGAGTATCATTGAGGCGCTGAAGCAGCTCGATGCTCCGAAGTTGGTCCATCTCGTTGAGAAGAACATGATGGAGGTTGCTATCAACCTACCGTGGAAGGAGAGCTGAAATAATTTCACTGCGAGATACCCCGTGTCTGCCATTAATCCAGGGTTACTCAACGCGAGAGGAACCTATGTGATACCCATTAATCCATAATTGTACCCATAAATGAGCATTTAGTAATTCATGATAATGATGCCTCGCGGACATCGCCAGGGGTATCTAATGCTTAATCACCTAACGCCATGCTGTGAAGCCGTACAAATCTAATAATGATCCGTTTTCGCCAACTGTCGCCGACCATGTCCTGTTGAATGCCTCTCTCTCTCTTCACTACGCCTCTTAGAGTGACCTTCATGGCGGCCATCACCATGGCGGCGGTGATGGCGTTCGCTCTGATCCTCATGGTCCGACCTACGGCGATGTCGGTGCTTATCCCGTCTATCGCGATCCCGTGACCCAGACCGCTGCTCACGGTGCCCACGCTCGCGTTTCTTATCCCAGCCATCCTCGGGTCGTGCATCGAGACTGAAGTCTTCGAGCTCGTCGACGTCGTGGTGTCGTCGTTTCTTCTCGCGCCTCTTTTCCTCTCTGCGCAACTCCTTAAGCTCCTTAGCCTTCTCCTCATTCACAGCCCGCCTCTCCCGTTCCACGTCGCGCACTTTGGCCGCGCCCCTCTTCATCATCGCCAGCGGATCATTAGACACTACTCTCGCAGCATCCCGCGCCTTACGTTTTGGGTCCTCGTTACCCCAGACGTCTTTACCGGGCGTCTGGGCCTCTGCTGACTCACGCGAGTCCATGGCTCCGGTAGACGCATACCAAGGTCCCGAACCAGTAACACCGATGCCGTCTCTACCAGCGGCGTTCGAGAAGCGCATTGTATACTGGTCCTCGAACTCACGACGCTTCTTCGCCGCCTCGCGTTCCGCCTCTTCGTTCTTCTGGTCCCCCGGCGCGTCCCCTCCCGGATTGTCCTCGGGAAAAAGTGATATGTGACCTCTGGAATCGACAATAGGGGCATCGCTCTTCTTGCTCGAACTGCGTAGTCGTGCCACCGTATTCGTGGCGGCGGCGTCTGTACGCTCCCTCGCCACCCGCATCTCGAAGTCCGTGTCGTCTTCGCCAAATCGCTTGCGCTTCCTCCGCTCTGCTCCTCTGAATCGCGCGGTCGGGTCGTCATCGTGTTCGCGCTTCTGGTGCGTCCTGGCTCCGGAGGACAGGTCTGTTGTCAAGGCCGACGGCGCCGGTGGTGGTGAGGGCGGGGCTTCGCCACGCAGGATCGCAAGTCGTCGCTCCGCTTCGAACTCCTGCTGCCGCTTTTCGTCGGCTTCAGCGCGTGCTTGTGCTTCGGCCTCGTCGCGCTTGACGCGCGTGATGTTGGCGGGGTTGTAGACGTTCCATGATTTCTTCCCGAGCAGATGACTGTCGTTTTATGACCATTAGTATGTGAGATCCGTGCCATGTTAGGCCAAAAGATATGCTTACAGAGGCATGCTTTACTTCCAGGTGATATTGAATAATTAAGCTTTCAAGGAAGGTATATTTTGTAGGCTTGGGCCGTGTATAGGCTTGAGGTCGCCCTTTGGAGACGTTGGGGTGTTTAGGCTATCTGCTGCGATGCCAAAATGCGAGCTGACGTATGCGTACCGTGCCTACTTAGCTATATTAGCACTGTAATTTCAGTACTATGGGTTGGCTTCAGGGTAGCTCCTTAAATCAAGGGATATAGCCCTCTCACAGTTTTCACCATACACGCGAGCCATTACAAACTTCGAAGTCCATATATCCTTTTATTACAGTTAATACACTAGTAATTCTTCATGTAGATTCGTCTTTGACCTATCGATATCGTTCGCTAGCCCAGATGCCAGTTCCCAGGTCCCCAGAATCCAGTTGAGCTTCATGCTCGTTCGGATAATGTGCTCCTGGCGAACTTCCCGTCTGAGGAAGACTGCTGGCTCCAGGTGCCACAGTAACCGCTGTACTTGTCCGTCTATCATCACCTTTGGTATGTCGAATAAGTCTTCTGAGATTGCGTCTAACTCCAAGGACCTGCCCGCCCTCAGGATCTTGCGCGATTTGTGCCAGTGGGCGATTCGGTAGCTTCAACTTCTTCATAAATGTGTCTTCCTGAGGAGCGTGGTATAAGCCGTCGTCCGACGAATTCTCATCTCTCATAATCCCGTTTCCATGGCCGCGCGGAAGCTGAACTTCTGGAATCCATACCCATGCGACAAGTGCTCCCAACAGCATGGCCGGTACGAAGCCAAGAAGTATCCCTGAAAAAGCATGACTTAGCGGGAGGGCTCGATTCCCTTCATATAGCCCATAATTGATGATCAGGAGAATCGTGATAGCTCCAAGCTTCCCTGAAGCCGCAGCAAGCCCGTAGAATGTCCCTCTGTATTTAGTCGCGAAGAGCTCAGCGGGGAGAATGAATGTCATTGTGTTCGGCCCCAGGTTGAATATGAATTGAGCCAAGACGTATAGGAGTATCGTCAATGCATGCTTGTCCGTCTCGAATGCTATGAAAGATGTTCCCCCATTGACTGCAAACAATACAGCTAGCGCCACGAACGTCCACGCCATCCACGTGACTCTGGGCACGTAGTCGATCGCATATAGAACAACGATGCTGCCTGGTAGGGTGCCACTAGATATTGTGGCGATATTTCTGACAATGTTTTTCTTGAGCGTCTGATATATCTCGGTCGTCTGGTTGGTGCCACATGCCGGTAGCGTGTCAGCAGCGGTGGTAGGGGCTTTAGACAGCCAAATTGCGGATATTGTCTTTGGATTGTCAAATCCTAAACCGTCTTCAGAAATGTCAGTTATTGGAGATCTTAAGCACGTCGGCACAATCAAATGGAAGGGAGCAAGTACAGTGGGGGCGTCACATACAGTAGGCCAGGTCTAGCAACCACCAAGTCAGCATTACCCCTAGTAGCACGCGCCAGCGGCTCTTTTCAGAGAGATGTCTCTTGACATCATGAATATACTCTGCTGTATTACTCCACCATCCTTTGTTCCTCTTTGCTTTTTCTGATGGCCCGTTTGATACCGTCTGGAAAGGAGAGATATCGTCGTGCCCTGTAGGCTGTAGCGTAACTTCAGGCGCATAGACTTGGCCAGCAGCCGTAACAGCATCAGTCACCCGCCCAGTTTCCACCAAGTAATATGGAGTTTCTGGTATTGTTCGTCTCAAAACAAGTGAGATAAGAGCAGGAAAGGCGCCTATGCCAATAATGGCTCTCCAAATAACATCTATCCTGGGAGCTGCCTTGCTCCAGCTCGATTCTTCGGGTAATAGCTCTAGGTTCTTGCTGACGCCAACTAATATGGCGAGACCAAAGCCATACGCGGCGAGCTGTCCTACGGGTTGCATCAGGAACACAGCTGCCATCATTCGGCCACGAGACTTTGTAGAAGACCATTCGGCAGCTATTATACTCGAAAGGGTATACTAAGGTTACTTAGATGAAGGCTTCAATAGGACGAATATCAAATAGGGGAACGCTTACTTCTGCGCCCAATCCAAGTCCTAACAATGCGCGCCAGAACCCAAGCCACCCATATACATTCATAGAGTTTTGAACGCCATTAGACGCAGTTGTTACTATTGAAAGTTAGAACCGTTAATTACCTTCGCATTCAAGCTTTTGTGTGTTTCGGGCAGCACGCGGGAGGAAGGAATGATTGTAGAATTCCCGATAAAGTAGCTTTTGATCCTCTTAGCAAGGAAAGAGAAAATTAACGTGAAATTCATACTTCCTATCGTGGCGAAAATGACGATGGCTAGTTCGAGTCCATAAACAGCTTTACGACCATGCCTATCTGCCAGGACGCCGAAGACTATCGCACCAACAATGGTACCGAGGAGAGTAGTTAGATTGATGATTAGCGATGTCTGCGGCGAGCTGGGTGGACAATCCGAGTCCTGGTAGACATATTGTAGGGCAGGTCCTACTACGTTCACTGCAAAGATACTATACGATGTTGTGAAGAAGCCTGATGCTGCAACCCACCATACGCGCCATTGAAAGCCGTCTAAGCTACGGCGATCTATGACTGATTGAATTGCAGCATCTGGATCTTGAGGGTCCTATCATTATCCATATCAGTATCCGGCCGTAATAATGGAAAATTCACATATTTACTAACATATTCAATCTCATCAGCCACACGCCGTGCACCAGCGTTAAGATCGGCGAAATAGCTCCGCATAGCTTATAGCTATAAGATGTTCTTAGTTGGCGATCATGTACTAATGTCTCCGTTTATTCTGTAGATGTGAAATGTCCTACCCGGGCCTTCAGGGTATATCTAGATTCCTCGAGCCGCTTGGCGTTATCAAGTAGTATATCCAAGGCGCCATCCTGCCCTGCCGTGTGCCTTGGTGGCGGCGGCTGGCCTCGACGCGCCTACCTCTATTATGGTCACCTGTAAGAAAGGATTGCTTCAATATTGAGACCCTAAACTATATATAGATAGTCGAAGCAGGCTGGGGGTCTAGGTGCTGACACCGACACTCTGTATGCTGCGTATTGTTAGATACGTACTAGTATAGGCAACCTCTCGGCTACCTCCACCTCGTGAAATGGTTTACGACTACTTTTGATCCTTTTCCTTGCATAACTTGGCGTCGGTTGTGGAAGTCCATTTTCGATACCAATTGTAGCGAAAACGTGCTTGCGCTTCCAGTTCTGATTGGTGTCTTCAGATCGTACCCTGGTTACTCCTAAATACCCGTGACTACGCCACATCGTTTGGTGAGTAGTTATGTAATATACTATGCAAGATTGACGGGTATAGTTCCTCCTATATTAATTACAGTACGTTGCACAGTCCATAGTACGAATCCCATGAACTTCGGTTTGTCTGGCTTGATGACACGCGACCCGAAGCCCGGGGTCTGCCTTACCTCCCCACATAATCCATTTCCCTGGTACCTAATAGTAATTATACAGCTGTATTAGCATTTGTACTCGGAGTACCTCCACCCATATCAGATTGCTTTTGGCGTCTTTCACACTTTTGATTTACACCCCAACCGCCAGTAATCTGGTATGGACGCTGGAACGATACTATCGGTGGTTCAGCTCTCTGCGTCCGTTTTCAAACTAGGGCGTGATATAGCTTTTGAATTCGTTGGCCCAGAAGGAGCTCCTAGAAGGCTCAGGCATCTTAATACTCGTCTTCAGATACTAAATAGCTTCCTAGAGAAGATCCTCGAGCAACCTGGCTCGCCAGACAAACTATCAACGACACAATTCCCAGGCTCAGAGTCTATAGAAAAGACACTTAAGGAATGCAAAACCTTTCTCGAACAATATAAGTCTCTATTATCGGAGAATCCAAGCCGCAGTGCCACCGCGCAGCGAGTATTGCTCACAGTTGGACCAGATGCCTCGCGAATCGACGAGTTCCACAAGAAGATCGACCAGCATTATGCTGAGCTTGAGCAATGGCGTATAGGAAGCCTGACTGATAGAATAGACGAGCTTCACGTGCTGTAAGTTTGAGAAAAAAAATCAAATGTACTGACAATATGGCTTAAACAAGGGCTTAGAGTCGAATCCATCCGAGGTTCTATCTCGGTTCCTCCACCGAACTATCCATCGTCCTATCCAAATCCTAACTCGGTGCAGGCGACACCTGAAATTGGTCCTTATCCCTTGTCATAAAGTATTATAGCGCTAGCTAACTTGTGGGCAGACCAACAGCTGCTATCCCCGGCGTTCCATAGCTCACCAGTTATTAGAGCACAATCGCGATCCTCATCCTTAGCTTACTTTACCGAACTCCCGCCAGCCGCAATACAAAATCCCCCCTTCACGATCGATCGAGTCCATCCACAAAGTAAATCTAATGTCACCACTGAAAGCGGGCGTAGTATTGTTTCAATTGACAGACGGAGTTCTGATACTGGTGCTGGGGTAGCTCGAGCATCCTATTCATCATCGAATGGGCCATACTCCGGGCACTATGTAACGCTGTTTGTTTCGACCACACTATTTCCACTCAATTGATAGGCTGACTGTGGCGGTAGAACATTAGGAACTGGCGAGATGTTCCAATTCAGTCCGGATGCATACGAAGTACAAGAGGGCGAGACAGGGCGGATAATCGAGTGGCATAGCTCTCGGATTCAAGTCCGGCACTTTCGTAAGGCTAACTTGTTCTCTTTCTCATTTGCGGAAATGGAGAATACTAACATACATCTATAAGTCCCATCGGGAATTAGGCGAATACCTTACACGAAACCTAACGATCCCAAGATGGAAGTCACATTCCTACCCCGTGGTTCGAAACATCAATTCGAGATCATGACGTCCGAAGGTTCCGAAAAGAAGAGCGAGAAACTCAGGTACCAGTTTACGCATAAGACAGATCGTGAAATCTTCCAGCGTCGAGTGCGGGTTAGACAGTCTTTGCAAATGATACAAGTGGTGAGGATACACAAGTACAAAGAGGAGAACGTCGCGATCAGCGTCCACTTGAAGGTTTGGGGCCGGAGCGAGAGGATGCCAGATCCGACAATTTCTTTTGCGTGCCTTGGCAAAAATGAGCCCAACCATCACGAGGAGTTTGTGATACGCTGGTTCAGAAGGGAACCAGACAGGAAAGGGGAGAAACGATTGATATTGCGTCCCTATTCAGAAGATACCGATCTCAATTACGGCCCCAGTCCATATGAAAAAGGCTCAGCATTCAAGGAGCTGAGAAGAAAAATGTCTACTAACTCGAGTAAATTCACTCCGCCACGACAGTCTTCTATTGGCAACTTACCCGCGATATTGTACGCTGGCAAGGGAGAGACGGCCCCAGAGCACGTCCGAAGGTTCGGCTATCTGGATATCGAGTTCGAGTCGATGGCTCGTGAGTTAACTCTTACAACCCTCTAAATACATGTTCGCTTCCTAACAGACACCGGCTAGTTCGCGAGAAGTTCGTTAACGCTTGCTATGATGCTTATCATGGGGCCCATAGTTTCCGCCGACCTACTTTGGAATCGGACGTTGACTCACCCAGTCCAGATCCAGCTTCCATATTTTCAATATCGCCGAGCTTCAGCCAAGCAACAACGCCACACCACAGTATCAGCGAACTAGAAGGCGTAGGGCTTGGGGTCGACATGGATACCCCTGTTAGTCCTCAGCCCCTCCAACTCCCGAGTCCAGCTATGCAGCGTGCGGCGCCTGGGCTACGGTTCGAGAACCTCTCACCGTTTACGATGCCCAATGCTGCAATCTCTCTCCCGCAAGAAGTCGAACGGAGCGAGCCGTCACCCACGGATACTCAGGGTCAGGAACTAGGTCCTGCTGGGTGATGTGCGTATGCAAGATGGAATGCGTTACTTATACGGTGCTCAGGCACTATTTGGGTACCCTACGCAAACAAATTGTACCTTGCACCTAGAGACATTGATAAGATCAGCCCCCTACTGTACAGTCGGCCATCAGTTTACGTCAGGAGTTGTCTTGGCGATGCCTAAATTGGTCTCAATCATAGTTTTCTTGATGAAGAGGTGTCATACCACATTGACAAATGGCTACTGGGCAACATTAATATGGGTCAGCGAAGTAGGAAAACGGTAGCCATGATGTTAGATGGTGAGACCGCAATAAGTCGCGTCATGTCAGCTTGCGATAGCCGCTATGAAGTGGATTGTCCTGTGCATGCTACTCGATTCTACAGAAGATTCTTCACATATCCAACCGTATCTCACAGCTTGTTTCGCCAACAAAGCCAGCAAAGTCGGAGATCTGAAGCCTAAGAATGCATACACGTGCATCCCCAAAAGCATTATTGAGAATTTGCCTATTAGACACCGGCCGCTTCCAACATGTCTCCTCACGGCATAGCAGCCAAGTACATTGCTCGTATCAACCTCACACTCCTTCTGATAGGAACCTTCATCTGCTCTTGTAGCGTTGAATAGCGCCCTGGTTATATGACAAGGTAGCAAAGAGCCACACTATTCAAGCCGGTTTGTTCCATACACTCTGGACGTTACAGTACGCCTTCAGGCCATCTTCACCCATCTCGACACCAAATCCACTTTGCTTGTGTCCAGCAAATGGCGTGCTTGGTTTCATTTCTGCGTGACAATTAATCCAAATGTTTCCAGCCTGCAGTTGACTGGTCATCCGGTCAGCTTGGCTCGAGCCTCGAGTCCATACGGAGGCCCCAAGACCAAGTTCAGTGGCATTCACTCTCTTTATAACGTCGTGTTCGTCCGACCACTTCATGACGGGTAACACAGGTCCTTCAAATAATTAGTTGGAGTGTATATCTAGACGCTACTGATCATGGTTGCTGAGGATTACTTACCAAACTGTTCCTCCACGACAACCCGTGCATCATCTGGTGGATTGTCGATGATTGTGGGAGCTAGAAAATAGCCTATCTTATCCGAAAGAGGCTCTGTGCTTCCCGTCGCGACTACAAGACCAGCCTCCTTGATATCCGCGAGCAAACCCCTCGGTCGCTCGTACTGAGGCTGGTTCGAGAGTGGCCCAAGAAATGAGTCTGCCTCCATTCCAATCTTCAAGGCTTGTGCATATGCTACTAGAGTACTCAACACTTTGTCGTATACACACTCATGAACATACACACGCTTTACCGCAATGCAGATTTGACCGGAGTTAGCAAAAGCAATGAGGCCTATTTTACTCGCGACATGAACGGGATCCACATCGGCACATACGATAGCAGCATCATTGCCACCCAACTCAAGGGTAACACGCTTGAGTGTCTTGCTACAAACCTCCATGATCTTCTTACCCACACCAACGGAGCCAGTAAAGCTGATCATGTTGACCCCCGGGTGCTCCGTCAGCCAAGGGCCGAGCTTGTCATCCCCGCTTAATGCTTGGACGACACCGGCTGGGAAGAATCTCGAGGCTATTTCAGCAACCTTAAGGTCACAGTAAGGTGTGTACGGCGATGGCTTCAAGATGAAGGCATTGCCAGTCAGTAGTGCAGGGGCTAACTTGCTGCACGCTAGCTGTAAGGAAAAATTCCAGGGTACGACACCAATCACAACGCCGAGAGGTAGATAGCGTGTGGCGATCTTGCATTCACTCGTATCCTCGATGACCGCGCCCGGAACTGACATGTCGCAAAACTCCCTGGTCCACTGGACGCTTGTAGAGACCTCGTGGTGAGCCCACATGGGCTAGGGCACCGTTGGCATCTTGGAATACAGCCTCTTTCCTCCCTGCACAGTGAGGGTGACGGATCACCAGGAGACCGCCGGACTGATTTACGTACCGGTTTGCCCTGCTGCATCATGATCAGCTTCGTAAGACCATCCGCATTAGCCTCCAGAGCATCAGCGAACCGTCGCACCGCGTTAGCACGCTCGTTCCAAGGGACGGCAGCCCACAAGGGGACTGCTTTCTGCGCGGCGTCAACAGCTCTATCGACATCGTCTAATGTACTCAACGGCACTTCTGGATTGAGTTCCAATGTCGAGGGATTAATGGCATGTCGGGTCTTGTTGGGAGTATCCGACGTCTTCCCATCGATCACGTTTAAGAACCTTGTAAAATCGAGAGAAACTGTGGGTTCCATAGTGGTTGACATTCTTGGACTGTTTCTAAAGGCTCATAGGAATCTGGGATGATAGCCAGTTCACGAGACGGAGAACTTTACAAAGGAAATAGGTTCCTTATGCCGTTAAATTCCTATATAAAGATTGATAGCCGGCTTGTCTCGCATGTTGGTTGTTAGTGCAGATCCTGTACTGCTACCCGTAAGATCAGTTGGAACCCCTGTTGCATATTGGACCACTGCATGTTAGCCCTGCATGCTAGACTATTGCATCTTAAATTACTGCACGTTGGTTCGGAAAGTCTGGCGTGCAGCCCCATCCGTAAAAGCAAACTACGGGCTGAGAACTGTAAATGCTTTTCCGATAGCGAGATTCCAGGGCTCCGCCTTAGTTCGATCCTCAGCATGTTGTGTTATAAATGCCGAGGTCATAGCCTATGTGCGATAGTGGGTTGCATTTTGTTGAAGTGAGTAATAGAAGACACCTTTAGTCATGTCTTTATGTATGTTGTTTCTTTTTCTATAGAGGCGTTGGAATTAGATGTCACGGGTGGAGTTGTCTCGGCCCTCTAGCAGGCTTAGCTTGAGGCTTACGTAGTGGTACTCCATACTTGATCAAAGACGGGCCATTGAAGAAAATATCATTCAATATTTGAAATAATCGTTCAGCCAATGTTTTGTTTACAGATATGCAAAATCAGTCAATCACATATGTGTATTGACCCTTGTTCTACTACTCACACGTGTAAATTGGAAGGGCGAAACATATAGATCGAAATGTTATTCCTCTCATGCAAATTCGTAGCGTTAACTACATGCTCCGTTATGTCTCGAGCCCCTTATTCTTCTAGACAAGTCGTCGCATTCTGAAAGAAAGTATGGCGGGAAGCTGTGTGTAGTTCGAATGGGCCTCGACGCTATTGGGCGAACCATCTGCGGGACCAAATGCTGGCTCCTCAATACCGTCCATGACGAGGCCAGCCTTGAAGAACGTGGAGAATATCTCCTGAATCGGCCGGTGGTAGTAGACCTGTGCCAATCAATCAGCTGCGAATTTTGCTCATGAATTGGGCCGACTAGATATTGAACAATTGTGAGCTCTGCTTATCTTATGAGCTTTCTTACCTGCTGTGCTGGCTGTCCGTATAATGCGACACCATAGTAGGGCGGTACGTCGAGATATTTCTCAATCGTCTTCGTACGGATGATCTCAGGGTAGCCACCGGGCCCTCCGTCCACGATCTGAATGTTTCGTCGTGCCTGGCTGGTGAAGAAGACTGGGTGCAGCATGGTAGCGACGAAGCTGGAAAACGGGGCGAAGGGGTCAGATGCATTTCAACGATACAATATCCATTCGTCTCGTCTCTTGTGTCTTCTAATAACCCACAAAACCATTGACACTAGGGTCTATCAAAAGGTTGAATAACTTAAAGTGTAAGACTTACACGCCGTCCTTTTTGAGCAACTTTGGAAGCGCGGCAGTGAGTGGCTCAACCGTGGAGACATCCATCAGGGCCATATTCATGATCACGACATCAAAGCCACCGGCCTGTGTAGCTCGCCGCACGAGCTTAGCTACCCGTTTCAAACCTAGAGGGTTTGATAAGCAGCTTTAGTTGACTTACTGTGGTAATGTCATTGGCCAGAGTACCTAGTGCTTCCGAACTCGTGACATCCAGCTGTCGGTAAGAAATCTTCCCTTGGTGCTCCGGCTTCTCACGGCGTTTCGCAATATCTAGCATTTCCGTGCTGACATCGGTGGCTAGGACTGAAGCCCCCTTTCCCACAAGCCAGCGTGCTACGAGGCCATTCCCCGTCGCGAGCTCCAGAACTCGTGTCTCTGTCTGAGATTGAATTGGGATCATACGCTCGAGCGCGGGCTCTTGCAAGCACCTCCAGTACTTGTTGCCCTCCTGGATGCCTTCGTCCCAGAACGCGGCGTTCGTCTTCCAGGAGGCGATGGACTCCTCATGCAAGGCGGATGTAGGAACAGACATGATGGCTAGCTGAGATGTTCAAACCGGTGTGTGTTCTTTGGCGTATCCGTGAGGAATAATAGACTACTCCTTCGGACGAATTCTAGCAGGGGCCTTAGATATAGACCCCCTATTAGCATCGGGACGGCGAGCATGTTGTAAGCTAGCATGTGGGGCCGTGCCCCCAAACCCGGTCTTCGCCGGTGAGTCAGTCCGGCGTTATTCTTGAACTTCGGTTCGGCTAGCGTGCTACTAGAATGGCTGTTGCTTTCGGTAGCTGATGCATTAGGTCATCCGCATGCGTGCGCTCCCATCGTGTTAAGTTATCACTGGGAATAGGCATTGAAGTTTGAGTTGTCTTGATAGTGGTCGATTGTCATAAGTCAAGCTTGATGGTTGATTCTTTTCTTAACTATTTTTTGACCCGTAGTAATGAAAATGTAATTGGCAACTCAGCTTACCTTAATCACTTCAGCTATAGAAGATGGTATGCTGTGACAATTCTTCGCTTTTAAATTTGCGACAGCGCAACTATAACTACAAAGAATATTTAAGATGTCTATACTCTATTATGTATATAGAATGTTTTACATCTTACAGTATACTTTTCTCTTGTTCTTTTATGAAATGGAGCGTAGATTATTCGGTCGGAGAGATCCACCGTTCGTTAGGTGGTTACCTACCTAAGCAAGTACCTAGAGGGAGCTAAGATGGCACAGAGATAGGCACATATTGCCACTCTATACCGCCTAAATTTTCTTGGACTCAACTCAGTTGCTCATACCACTCACTCGCAACTTGTAGCGTGTATACCGGGCGCATCCCACGATCGAGTAGCCGGGTGCTTATTTGCTTCATTGCATGGATCGAAGACAATGAGTATTTTATTTTGAAATTAATTTCAATCTGAGGGATGGCATCCGAGACAAAGACAACGAAGAATGACCCTCGAGCCTGGACCTCACTCGGCTTCCCAGATTGGTCTCTCGATGCCGTCTCGGCAATGGGATTTGCCCGGGCCACTCCGGTTCAAGCCAGTATGCCGCCCACTCTCAATTTGCTCGAGCCAGAATACGCATACTTATCATGATAATAGGTGTTTGGCCGTTGATGGGTACGGGCAACAAGGATGTGGTTTGTGGCCCTTTGATTCTGCTGTTGGATTGCGTTGGATGCACTCACATTCATGGGACATCAGGCACTGACGATGCCAGGTCGTCGAGGCGGTGACCGGCAGTGGCAAGACACTCGCATTTCTGATTCCTCTAGTGCATCGCATACTGCGCCTTGAGGAGCCGACGAAGAAGCACCACGTAGCAGCTATAGTGATAGCACCTACCCGTGAGCTCGCGATTCAGATTCATAAGACTCTCACCGACCTGGTTGCGTTTCATCCCGCTTCTGCTGGAGTAGCTCCCTATCTTTCATCCGACGAAGAAAAAAGACCTAGTATGTTATTTTGTCGATTATTTCTCCCTAGCTCTATACTCTGGGGCATCATCTGCTTCTGGATGTGCTCAACGTTTCCCGAGAGCAATTCAAATTTTAAGTCAAGCTGTGATTTCTGATCACCATTTCTTACAGGCACCAGCTCGCCAGCAATAGTTCCACAGTTGCTTTCGGGCGGTAGGGGTAGCAGCATATCACCGGCCCAGGATCTGAGTTTCTTCTTGAGGCATTCACCTAACGTTATCATTTCAACACCCGGGCGACTGAACGACTTTCTCTCGTCGCCTCATGTCCATTGTCCCCAGTCAAGTTTCGAAATGCTCGTGTTAGATGAGGCAGGGTATGTATGCAACGCTGTAGTATTTTTCTCAAATGACGTATCGAGTCCCTGTGCTAACATCTATAGTGCGTTGGATTTACTATTTCAACTCTAAGAACTAAGCCCAGGCCTTCGAACATTTCAAAGCTGCGCTTGTAATTAGTGTATCTTGCTGATTTGTAGCAGATCGCTTGCTAGATTTAGGGTTCAAGGCCGATCTTCAGGGTATTCTCTCACGGTTACCGAAACAGAGAAGAACTGGTCTCTTTTCTGCAAGCGTTGGAGAGGCCGTCTCTGAGATTATTCGCGTCGGCCTAAGGAATCCTGTCAAAATTTCGGTCAGAGTGAAAACGAAATCAGGAGATGTCATCGAAGAACGGAAAACGCCTGCAAGTCTTCAAATGGCTTACCTTATTACTCAATCCCAGCAAAAGCTGCCATCAGTCGTTCGGCTGCTCCAAAATCTGGAACCCAGGCCGCTAAGAAGTATTATCTTCTTATCAACGTGCGCAGCAGTGGATTATTTCTCTCATTTACTCCCAGCGCTATTGCCAGAAGGCTTTCAGCTCAACATATTGCATGGGAAGCAAGACGCAAAAGTTAGGCAAAAGGGGGTTTCGAAGTTTTTAAATGCTACGGAGCCATCTATACTTCTAACTACGGATGTAGCAGCAAGAGGTCAGAAAAGTCTTCGTTTTCCCTCGCAACTTCTTCGGGGTGACCCGTGCCTTCACAAGTTGCTCCGACTCCTCGGACTTCATCCTTAAATATCAATAACTAACTATTGACGCTTGTAGGACTCGACTTTCCTGCTGTGGACTTTGTATTACAGATTGATCCCCCCACAGGTTAGTCCCTGGACCTTTTCATCGCCCTTGGTATTCTTCGAGGTAGAGCCGCTTATTCAGCCGTTCTGTCACCCTATTTTGTACTTCCGGGATATCCTGATAATTTCATCCAACAACTAACGAGTTATTCGTCAACAGACCCTAAAACCTTCTTACATAGGTGTGGGCGAGCAGGGCGGGCAGGCAGAAAAGGACTTTCAGTCGGTCAGTATATTGTCGCGTTTCTCCTCCCCTCTCTTTTTTCAATTTAGTATCTTGCATGCATGTTTTGTTAAACCCTTTTGCTCTAATCCTGGCAATTTTTGGCGGATACACCTATGGGTAACATTATTAATGGATTTTTAGTCCTTTTACAACCCAACGAGAGCGATTATATCACATTTCTAGATGTCAGAAAAACACCAATCACTCCATTCTCGCAATTTGATGTCTCAATTTCGGACTCTGAAGCAGACGAAACGACTACACGGATACGGAATATAGTCAAAAAAGATAGGGCACTTTACGACAAGGCACAGAAGGCTTTCGTTAGTTGGGTGAGAAGGTTCGTAGTGCCTCCAATGTCTTTTCTATGAGCCATAATCAATGGCATGAATTTCTCATTGCAGATTACCATCTATGCTGGACATTCCAGTGTGCTCTGGTTCCTAGGAATCTTAGACGATAAGGCTAACATCTGAATCAGTTATAGCAAACACACAGCTAGCAGGTATTTTCTCTTGCCCCTATCTAACGCCAAATACGAAATGCTTATTCTTGAAAAACAGTATCTTTCGCACAGGAGACCTAGACTGGGCTGCTTTAGGTAACGGATGGGGGTAAGTTCAACTCCAGCCCCCTTTTTTGCGTGCAATTTGATGGTTAACATAAATTGAAGATTACTCCGACTTCCAAAAATGCCTGAAGCTCGTCACTTTCAAGGGGACCGCTCCTTAGGTTGTAATATAGACTGGGATACATATGCATATCAGAACAAAACCCGAGAAAAGCAACGTTTGGAAGGGTTAAATGCTGAAGCCCCCAACCCAGAGGAGGCGGAAGCGCATCGAGCGAAGCGCAAACGCAATGTCGAGGCCTGGAGTGGTAAGCAAGAGCAAGAAGAGACGAGGATGGCACGCCGTGACAAGAGGCAGCGAAAGCGAGAGGCTGAGCGTAGGGAGAAAATGACGGATGAGGAGAAAGCGAAGGATATGGATCTCGCGCAGCTACTTGCCGCGGTCCGTAAGGAAAACCAAGCGAAGTATGGCAAGGATACACAAGTAGAGGCTCATGATGGGGACGATGATTTTGAAGGCTTTGATTAAGCGCCGGTATATTTTGAAGAATAAGGCATATTTACCACCGCTAATAGATACCCGAATTGTGGCTGATTCAAAGGACTTAACAAAACATGTCTCTTCTAACATATCTCTTCTATCATGTCGATGCGCACATACGACGCTTCAGTGAATGAGTCTAACTTGGCAAATGTGTTGCTAGTTAGATGGCGGAGGCACGAAAGGCAGGTTTCATACAAGTTTATTTCATTATGTTATAGCGTTTGGGGCACAAGATTACAGCAAATGTGAAGCCAAATAGCGTTCCATTCTCCCCTCCATTCTCGGCTAACGAACGATTTTGGGTATCCATGAAACAGGGTATCCGTAAGGGCGTAAAAAGAACAAACAGGGGTATTTCGATCCGAGCGCAGCCACCACCCCCCCCTCCTTAATTCCAGTCCTAGAAACAACAACAGACCCACACATAAACCTTCCATCAATATAATTCGTCTTTTTTCTTTTGATATCGTTTCGGGTAGTCGAGAGAAATGAGGAAAGGCGAATAGTATCACAATTGAGCCAAATTAGGGGCATATCAGATGTTCTCGATAACTCTGGCATTCAGGGCCTGTTGGAAGCCGCCGTCATTGGAAGCGTCGCCGCTGGATTCGGCAAAGTTGTTCTTGTTTGCTTCATCCATGGAAGCATTGAATGCAGGAGAGCCAGGCATAGTCTGGTTGGTGGCGGGAAGGAAGATGACCTTGGAGTTGGCCGACTTGGCCATGGCCTGCATGGCTTCGAGGTAACGGATCTGCATGGCGGGTGCGGAGCTCAGGATGTCGGCGGCCTGGCGCATGAGCTTGGCGCTCTCGACCTCGGCCTTGGCGGCAATGATCTTGCTCTCACCGATACGCTTGCTCTGGGCAGCCATGGACAGCGAGCCCTGCAACTCCTGGCTGAAGACGATGTCCTTGACGAGCATGCTCTCGACCTGGACACCCCAGCCCACAGCTACATCTTCAATGATCTCCCCGATACTCTGGGCGATTTCCTCTCGGCGCTCGATGACGTCCTGCAGAACACGCGCGCCGACAACGTGGCGCAGCGTCGTCTGCGTGCGCTCAACGAGAGCTTGCTTCACATTCTGGATGCCGAAGGCGACCTTGTGGGGTCTCGTGACGTGGTAGTAGATGACGGAGGTGAGGTCGACGGTAACATTGTCCTTGGTCATGCAGACTTGTCTGGGGACCTCTGTGAAATGCGACTGTTAGCTAAGACTTACAACAACTAAATGGCCGAGTAGCGAGTCAAGGGGAGGAGGAGGCAATTGGAACATACCGACGACCTGAATCTTGACATCGACCTGGATAAGACGTTCGCTGAGGGGGTTGATCTTGACGAGACCGGGATCGACAGCCTTGTAGAACTTGCCGAACTTGGTGACGAGGCCGACGTTGCCCTGGTGGACCTGCTTGTAGGGGTTGGGGCAGCAGACGCAGCAGGGCACGGCGCCGAGCGTGCCGATGCAGGCGCCGAAGGCATTGATCATGGACCCGTACCAGCCCCGGGGGCTCGCGTCGCTGTCGACGATGCTGGCATAGCTCTGCTGCAAGTCCTCCTGGCGCGGAGGCACGACGGCCATGGCGGCCTGTTGGCGGAAGCCGGCCGCGCTGGAGGAGGTGCCGTTGGTCTGGCCCTTGTCTGCGGTCTTTCCTGCGGCGGTCGTCGACATTGTGCTGCTCTCGGTGTGCGAGTCCATATGGACGAGGTTGGTTAAGCTATTGTGATCAGTGGCCAGCCTGGCGTGATGATTCGATCGATCGATCGATCGATCGAGTGAGTGACTGGGTTTGTTGACTGGGAGAGAGAGAGATGTTTGCAAGAGATGAATAATGAGAGATGCAGTTGTGTGGTGGTAGATATATCTCTACACCACGCAATACCTAGTCTAACAGTCACGATCGGGATGATGGGAATAACAAAGGATGAGGGGTAGGGGGCGAAGGGACTCGTTTTCTATTTGTATTTGAGTTTCGAAATGCAGTCCGGAATGCTGGATGCTGCTCTACCGAAGCTCTAGCTGCAGCAGCTCGTCGCATACTCAGTACCTCATCCTAGCAACTGCAGTACGAGGAGGCAGGTAGGTACCCGGCCATACTACGATGTATCACAGCTTCAAGGTGCAGAGCGTCGTATCAGTAATGTACCCTCTGCACCAATCCGCTGGTGTGATGTAATGGAAAGTAGCACAGCCGCTGCGGGATCCATGACAATACCCCGGAGTGGAACCACTCTGACCTGAGGAATCGGTGCTAGCTTCGCCCACCGAGCCAATGGCGCTGCGATACCCGTGCGCTATACCTTACCTGGACAGAGCCTAGACAACCACATCCACACGCTAGCGAGGTTCTGTGCGGGGCTTTCTTTGAGGGGATTTAGCCAAAGACGCTGCTGTTGAGTCCTCCGAGTCTCTACGGAGCAAGTCCTCTCTTGCTCAGCAGAATATACATACTAGACCACCCCCGATACTTTGAACACGAAATACGGCGCGGACAGCTGATCATCACTTGCTAGGCTAACTGTCAGGCAACCAGGCCTACCAGCAGAGCCAGCTTATCTCACTCGCGATGCACTCACTTTAGATCTCGATACTTGTCATGTTCAGGTGCATGGCCAGATGGCTACTGGTATCTCAATCAAGCGGAATCAGAGCAAGTTGACAGCTATCTGCTTGTCTAGTGCAAAGCTACACTACCTAGGAACCCAACACCTGGAGGCACAAGACCCTGATGAAACCCATAAGGAATGGCCGCTAATCCCAACAGGTCGTGCCGTTTTGCCGGCCTTGGCGGTCTATCCGCGCTGTAGTACCCTGCCCGGCAACAGAATAAATATTACCCTCACCGATAAACATTCGTAGCGCATCGACATAAGACGCTGTTGCCGACCTGATGACCTTTACACAGCCCCAAAACTTGCACTTGTCAACCACCGCCCGGCTACTAGTAAGTGTGGCAACCATAACACTCATCCTAGCTCGGGAGCTCGCTACAGGCCTACCTACTCACTAGATGCGGCATTGCCTCAAAGTCCAATTCGAGATGCTTGACGCGACATAATAACCTGTTAGTCTGTCAGACAGGTATGCCCGTTTCCCCAATCCAGCAGTCTATGACGGTACCCTAGCATTGGTCAATGGAGTCGCCTAGTTTTAAGAGCCCTGGCGATCCATGAACCCCCGTGGAGAAAGTGGCAACTGGACTAGAAGTATGCATATTCCAGAACATTGCCAAATTAGGCATGTCACGATCCATTCCTTGCCCGCCCGAAATTTTCCGGTGTTTCCAGACCGTAATGTAGTCGAATCTCAAGCGATACCAGATACGCCGTATTCTAGCCAGCGCTCAATGACGATTATGCTAAGTCTTGAATAAAAGACGCTATTTAATTACGCGCGCCTTCAGATATTTACATTACGGATTCGGCATGGCAAATAGGCACTCCGGGCATATGCCGGAGCATGTCATCTCTCGTGTAACGCTGCGCTTTTTACTTGCCAGAACTTCCCGCCGGTCCTTCTAGAGGCGACGGCTGACCCGAAAGGATGCCCAATTGCTATATGATGGATCTGCCAATACTTCGCCGAGGGGCTGAGAGCGGCATATGATGTTTGTTAGGCCTGGTATATCAGGGCCCCTGACAATCGCTCCCCATGTCGCGGTATGCCCCGGCTGAATGCCAAACCAAGTTTCTCATTATTCAGGCTTGTTCATAATAAATCTATCTTCCTTGCCTGAATAGACGCACGAAGATTAATGGTTATTCGTTCATTGAGTAGCTACAGCTTACTCTTTCCTCTTGAAGCGAGATTTTGGATGTTGAAAATTTATCGACACTTGATAACAGGTGATTGATTTCAGAGGAAAGAAAAGATTATGAATAAAAAAAACCAATACTCAGATGAGAGACAATTGTCATGCGCGCTGGGCGTATTCATCTTTGACACCTGTCAGTTACCCTGATGAGTATATCACCTAGCAGAATCCGGCGAGGGGCTGTGTCTCTTAGGTAGATTTCCAACACCACAGAGTGGACTGAGTAATATAGCACTGCCTCGATTGCAACCATACGGGGATCACCAGATGTGTTAGCAACTTCCGTACAAGAGCGGCCTTCCTGTTTTGAGTATTTCTGCTCTTGATATGGAAGCCCGTGGTCGAAACAGCGTGAATGTACAACCTTTAGTCTTACGGTCGTGGGTGACCCATGGCGCGTAGTTGCAACTTGCAGGTCAACGAGAAATGCCTAGGTGGGTTTATTTTCAGATTCCTCCATGCTTCTATCGGTTTATTGTCGATAATGAGCAGTAGATCATCATTGACAGTGATCATATAAGAGGGTGCGACTGTACGCCTTCACTAATCACCTCCAGTCACCTAATAAAACTGACACAGATCAATACCGGAAATCTGATAGGAAGGTCAGTAGATCCCTGAATATGTCTGGGCACTGCCCAGGCAACGCGGGGAGTAGAAGATCAGGGTTTATTCAAAGTGCTTTTGGGAAGCCATCGCAAATCCCTACGAGGCGCAGTAGTGATTTGGATACAGCTACCTGAAGGCCCCTTCATAGAGCATTAGAACAAGCTCATTGCGGTTGCATACAGAGCAAGAACGACTTTAGTTTGGCTGCTTAGGCTTCCAGGGTATGTACTGAAGTGAGCCCTATGGCCCAAGCATTCAGGAGATGGGCATAACCTACATGTCGTGTGGCCTTCAAACTATTACTCCACTGACTTTTCAATAAGAAACTTGACCATCAAGGTAGACGCATTCAGTTGAAGTAATAGAGATCAACGCATTACTGTTCTGCCTGCCCTTTTTCCTTCACAATATTGAGCCAGGGCTGAAAGATCGACAGGAAGGACCAGTCGCTCCGTCTTTTCATGTATACGCATATACCATTGATCAGTTACTTTCGACATATGTTTCACGGATTCCAAAGAGGTACAGTAGCTTTTGTTGACTGTTTAGTCGTAGCGCCTTCAGCTCCTTACAAAATATCTAATGCTCCTTATGTTTCTGAAATATTACTCAGCAACCAAGAGATCCCTTCTCACCTAGTATCGAGGCTCTGAAGTTATACAGCGAGACCTATATAGATCTGCATCACAAGATAATATTGCAGAAGGGATCCAAACCCTAGTTATGGATCAACTTTCATAGGCATAACTCTAAACTAAGCCTGTATAAGTACCAATGGTTCCGCGTTCCTAAGATAAATAACAATAACAAATTTCGCTTTTAATAGACCAACCAGGCTATCTCTATGTTAACATAGTGCTGCTGTTCAGATGTTATTTTGGTTAAAATATAGTCCGCCAACTTCTCGATGTTGTAACAGAGAGCTGTCTACTAATAGTAAGTAGAACCAACCTTACTCCCACCCTAATACGAGACAAGTTAGAGGCATCAGTGGTTTAGTGGTAAAATCCATCGTTGCCATCGATGGGCCCCGTGTTCGATTCACGGCTGATGCAATTTTTGCCCAAAACAACTACTTTTTTTTCGTGTTCCTAAGATTTTAGCTCTTTTCTTTCTCTGTGTCTGGGATTATGTCATTTCTATCTTATTTAAATGCGGTCTTAGGTTTTTAAACTTACCTAATGCCTCTAGAACCATGCTTTTAGAAATCAATGAGCGCTTCTCTTCAAGTAAGATGGTTCACGACTTGGTGATATGTTGCTTTGCGAGATTTAGAAACTAGTAAATCATAAAGACCTCGTATCCGTTATTAGATGCTATTTCTTAGAGCCATTCATGCACTTTTTTTCGAGTTTAGAATCGGATCATAAGATTGGGGAAGAAGTCAAAATTTATTAGATATCCTATTCAATCTCGTCGCTTCACTCCTAGGGAGAGAGACAACTAGAGAAATGTCAGCTGAAAATGCCGGCCTTAGAGCAGCGCGTAATGCATTTCGATAAGCAGCTATCCCTCTCCCATAGGATACCTAGGCACTTACGATGTAAACGTGTCGACAGCTCTGCAAGTGTTCTCACTTATGAAATTTTCATATCTCATGCTGAAAGTATGTGTCAGGCCTCCTATTCGGTGCGTGGCAACACTATATTGTAACAAATTATTTTCTACTGATGACCTAAGACTACTTCAATAGGCATAAATAGCCGACGATGTAGCATCTTATTCCCCTGAGGAGTAATTGGGAATCTCCGCCCCTTTTCAACTCTGCTTCCCCGCGTTGGACAGTTGCAAATCTTGCCCCTTTCTGGTTCTTTATGCTAAGGTGTATGCTCGTCAACTACGATGGGGTACAATGGAGATATTAATGCCACCAATAGGATGGAGAGGTATCCGCTTCACTATGTCGTCTCCGAGGCTTCTGTGCTGCGCGAACTGAAACGCTCGCTTTGCTTCGCTTCACTCAATCAACGGGCTGTGACATAGGGCATAGCGCTTGACGTTAAATTAGAGGCCATGAAACTACCCTAACAGTCTACACGATCTGTGGCATTGTCATACTTCAATTCCCATACCTGATTCATGACCATGCGACTTGGAAATAACCATTTGATAACCTTCCTCTTCACATTGTCTCGCTATGTTGAGGGGGCTTCTGAAGTCTCTTACCTTCTGTGGTATTCCGAGCCAGCCCATACCGATTTTCTAGACGCTTTACCTATCGGAAATGGCTTCCTCAGAGCAATGATCCATGGCTATACTGATAGAGAGCTCATACGTCTGAACGAGGAATCCATATGGAGCGGTGGACCGATGGACAAGGTACCGCCGAATGCTAAAACATCGTTACAAGGTCTTCGGCAACAGATTCTAAACGGCCAGCTCACGGAGGCTGGTGATAATTGGATGATGAACTTCAAGCCTGTATATGATGATATGCGTCGGTATCAGCCTGCTGGCGAGCTGCGAATAGATTTCGATCATCTATTCACTGATGTCGCTGATTATAAGCGCTCATTGGATTTACGAAATGCTGTTTCGTCGCTCAGCTATACTCTTGATGGTATCACATATTCACGGGAGGCTTTCGGCAACTACTCTCATAATATATTGGCTTTTAAATTAACCAGTTCTGCCGCGGGCGCGTTGAGTTTTAACATAAGCCTAACTCGTGACCGGAATGTCACGCAACTGAGTGCGGATTCGGTCACGGCCACGCTGGTATTAACGGGGTCTGGCGAGGAAGATGATACGTACAGATTCGTTTCCAAGACCCATCTCGTGCTCAAGGACGGTAAGAGTTGTATTTTTAGCATTGACACACAATTCCGCTAAATAAAAGCTTCATAGGAATTGGCAAGGTTAGTAGCAATGGCACAGCTTTAGCTGTTAAAGGGGCCACCGAAGCTTGGCTGTTATATACAGTTGAGACAGCATTTAGATATGTCGATCCTACTATGGAACGACTACATGCTGCTGTTGACGGGCGGATTAAAGAGTCTCTTGAAATTGGTTACGATGGACTCCGATCTGAAGCAATACAAGATTATCAAGGATATTTCAATCGAACAGTTTTAAACCTAGGCAATTCTGGATCTGCTGGAGAACAGAACATCACGAAACGGCTAGCAGACTGGAAGAGCAGCACCGCCACTAACATTCAAGACCCTGAGCTCATGGTACTACAGTTTAACTACGGAAAATACCTGCTCATTCAATCATCACGTCCGGGCACACTACCCGCCAATCTCCAAGGGATCTGGAACCGCGATTTCGCGTCTCCGTGGGATAGCAAGTTCACCCTGAATATCAATCTAGAAATGAACTACTGGCTTGCGCAGCCGCTAGATCTCGGTGAGATAGTGGAACCTGTGGTCGACCTACTTGATCGTCTCGCTGTCACTGGTGCTGAGGTTGCCAGTGGTATGTACGGGGCTGAGGGATGGTGTTGTCATCACAACACTGACATAACCGGGAATTGCACGCCGTACCATCACCTGACTGTCGCAGCCCCTTACCCTCTCGGGGGTGCGTGGCTGTCGTTCGAGGCCATTGAGCATTTCCGTTTCACGGGGGATAAGACATTTGCGCGCGAACGAACCTTGCCAATCCTTCACGGTGTCATGAATTTTATATACAGCTGGGCAACCGAGCGTGATGGTTATTGGATAACCAACCCAAGCTGTTCGCCCGAAAACTCATACATTATACCCGATAATATGAGCGTAGCTGGGGAGACTACTGGTATCGATGCAGGCGCCATGAACGATCGTGCGATAATGTGGGAGATCATGACGGGGTTCCTAGAGATTTCAGCAGCTCTTAATCTTACAGATGGCGTGGAGCGTGCAGCTGAGTTTCGCAAAAAGATATGGGGGCCCGTCACTGGTTCGTACGGTCAGCTTCTGGAGTATTCACGTGAATTTGAGGAAAATGACCCCGGCCATCGCCACTTCTCTCCCCTCGTAGGCGTGCAGCCCGGTTCTTGGATTTCACCACTCACGACACCGGAGTACGCTAATGCAGCCTACACACTTCTACGACATAGAATGGATAACAGGGGCGGGGGGAATAGCTGGTCGGTGACATGGGCCAGCGTGCTACATTCGCGACTCTTTGACGCTCCACATGCCCTGGAGTACTCAATGCAGCTGCTCTCAGAATGGGTGCACAATAACTTGTTCAGCCGCAATGGGGGATACTTCCAGATCGACGGAAACTCTGGGTTCACTGCTAGTATCATCGAGATGTTTATACAGAGTCATGCTGGTGTTGTGCACCTCGGGCCGGCGATACCACCCTCTGGCATGGGACTCTCGAATGGCAGTCTCACGGGCTGGGTGGCGCGGGGTGGATTTAAGGTAGATATGGTATGGCGAGACGGAGCTGTTACGGAGGCAAGAATCAGGTCACTTCTTGGGAATTCCCTGAGGCTAAGAGTTGGTGATGGTGTAGAATATAAGGTGGATGGTATTGCAGTACAACCAGATAGTGTCATTTCCACCATCGCTAATTACACGCTTCATATCTCCGTCCAATGAATTCAATATTTCAAGTCCTCAATTCAACCGCTAGACCGCTTTCGCTATTTTAAAACCGTACTGATTATCCTGCCACTTGAAAAATACCAAGGTTAAACTTTCGGTGAGTGATAAGAGTCAACACAGCTATTGCTATTCGCGTTTTATGCCAGGCGCTCCTTCGAGGCGGACTAGTGATTCCGTCTCAAAATTGGTCTTAAGCCATCGGTTATAATAATTATTATTGGCCATCTTTATCAAGCTGCGAGCCAGAACATTGACGGGTATGGTGTAAAACATTCTCGCTAGGAAGGACGCGAAGAAACGGTGGTATCTCAGCGTAACTTTGTGAGGTCGAGCGATTCGGAGCTCGAGCCTCCGTGAATGAAGCAATCGGATTCTCCGCAAGCCCTCTTCGGCGTTAGACTGGATAGAAGTACGTTTAGCTCTCGGTCATGGGCTTGTTAATCGGTCAAATGAGAAAGATACAATCGCTTATCCGTTTCGTCTAGCGTTACTTACATATAACTGGAAATGGTCGCGAGGTCGAGCCCGCAACATCCCGCTGACGAAAACGAACCTGAACATTTTCCCGCGTGGTAGTAGAGGAGCAAGCGTAGTAGCGAAGGCGGTCGCTGCAATGACTGGGTATTCGACACATGTCCTCTGTGCAACTAGTAGGTCATGAAAATCAGACGCACGACCTCCAATAGCCCTTCCTGCCCAGTTAGCGGCTGACTATAAAGTCAGTTATGATGAACGACGGACGATTGACTTACCAGATGCATGCCTCGGCATCTACCAGCTGATTAAGTACTTCCCTCGAATACTCAGCAAAAGAGGTTCGTATGACAGTAACCTTCGCGTGGCTTGCAATATCATCCGGTAGCGGCCTGCCACGAGACAGCACACAGATTTGTGTGATCGAATCGTCTCTGATAGCTTCTCGCACTGCCGCACTGCCGATGAACCCCGACGCACCTGCAACGATGATCTTCATGGTGAATGCCTTGACTATTGAGTAAAAGGTCTTGCTTTTAGGATAGGATCTAAATGTAGGTATAAATAGTCTCTGGTGTTCTCTGTATATAGTAGATGATGTTCGATACTGGTCTAATACTTTGGTTTGTTGACATAGATCAGACAGGACAAGCATTCTCCCCAACCAAAGTGTGTGTTTAGCTTGTTTAAGCTTCTTAAAACCTTAAGGTCACGTTCTGACCCCCCGAGGGAAGAGCAAGTCTCCATTGGTAATTGTAAGCTTCATGTCTGGGATAAGTGTGACCAGAGAATGGGTAGGTTCATTGCTCAATAATCAATGTGATAGCCAGATTGCCTGGTAAGCAGTTACTCTTTCCATTGCAGTTGTATGTATCTGCTAACCCGAGTAAGTACCGATTGCTCTGAAGGAAGCCTCCAACTATCCTGAGATCAACGTCATGTCTATCTTGTTCTTGTAGACTTGGCCGTCTTTCATCACAAAGTTGACTCGTCTTAGAGCACCTAAGCCCTCAGAAAGGTTTCCGTCGAGGGCAACAATATCTGCGGCGTAACCTTCCTCTACTGAACCGAACCTCCTGCCGCAGAGATCGCCCCCACAGGCCTCCCATCCGTGTAATGTCGCTGCTTGCAGGACATCGACGAGAGGAATGCCAGCCTCGACCATGTACTCAAGCTCCCGTATGTTCTCCCCGTGGGGGAAGGCACCCGTGTCACCACCACATGCGAGCTTGATACCCATATCATAAGCCGCCTTGGTGTGAGCAAGAACTTGCTGAAACTGTCTCTGGCCATTTTGCGAATGATTGCCGCGCCGTCGCAGTTCTTCATCGTACACTGAAAGCGTAGGAACAAAAATCGTGTTATGCTCTTTCATGACCTCCAATGCGTCGTCGCTGGGTATGCCGCCATGCTCGATGGTCGTCACCCCGGCCATCGCAGCCATGATGACTGCCTCCGGACTCGAGGCATGAGCAGATATCGGAGCTCTGCTCAGCCTCGCCTCCGCCACCATCGCATTCATCTCCTCCTGAGTGAACAGGGGAAAGGAGGGGTTCGCGCCGCCCAGGAGTGCGTCCTCGGAGGGCGGAAATTGGATGGGTCTTGCGCCCGGCCAAGCCTGCGCCGGGAAACGTAGTGCGCGCTTCCTGTAATCCGCGTAGAACTTGATGACGTCTGCTCCAGCCGCGATGCGCCGACGAACAGCTGCGCGAACCCCGTAGATGCCATCCGCTGGGTCGGATATCCGGATCACGTCATTACCTACGCCAGGTAGACTGTTCTCGTGCCTGATCTCGTACCCCCCGCTCGACGCGATGCATTCAGTCGCGACGAACATTCGGGGCCCCGCGATTATACCGCGGTTGATTGTGTCTCTGAAGTGTACATCAGCATCACGTAATCCCTCGGTGCCCAGGTCGCGATATGTCGTGTAGCCAGCCATCAATGCAGTTTTTGCATGGTTTGTCGCTCGCACGACTCTCTCGACGAGAGTTTCATCGCGCATCTGATATATAGATGGCGTTTCGGAGTACCCGTGCAGGAAGATGTGTGTATGAGCATCGACCAGACCTGGGATGACGGTCAAGCCGCGAAGGTCAATGGTCTTCGAGTCAGAGACATTGTGATGGGGCAACGACTGGCTATGCTCATATGTTCTCGTTATAAGCCCCGTGCTCGTGTCCGCTTCAATTGAGATGTTAGACACAAATTGTCTTTTCCTAGAGTCGAAAAGAGACGATGTAAGTATGGTCAATAGTGTTCTCGCCATTTTTGAAATTGATTGTTCGTGGTTAAAGAATCGAGAAGATGAGAGGCTCCGTGGGAGAGGGGTAGACCTTGAGGGGGTTATAACGTATTCGACTTCTCGCGACGAAGAGGGAAAAAGCGACTTAACAGGGCTAAATAAACAAAACAAAAGCAAAAAAGAAAATAAGTAAACAAACATCGGCTTTACCTGGCAGAAGCTGATTTTAACTGCTTTTTCTGTCTCAGTTCAATCGTATTACTCACTTAGCAAGATACTTTAAGCTTAAAGCATGAGACCGCGTGTAGCACAGTGTCTACTGTTCATGGTAAAGATCGATACCCCCAGACTTACCTTACACATGTATGGCCTAAGGTGGGTTTGATGATACTACTGCTGTAAGTTCTTCATCTTGTCTGAAAGCAGCTGAAGTTAGATACATCATTTTGAGACACTGTATTCTGCCGAAGCAAATACGATGATATTCCATCCACCGCTGATTACCGCTCAGCTTGTCGCCAGATTATAAGCTACGAACTCCAGCGCTTAGCGAAATGTTCAAGAACTCGACATTGGTTCACATAGGGTCGAATAAAAGCGATCATAATTCTCAGTTGAGTGTTTTTTTATTTGAACATGCTTCTACCATCCATCCGATCCGCCTTAGACGAAGTGCACGTTTCCGAAGAACGGCGTCATGTGGAAGTTGGACATGTTGGTAGGGTTCCACGCACCCAGGCCTTGAGCGGGAAAGGTATCGGGCGCTACAACCGTACGGAAGAAATTCATTCGCCATTTAGTGCCCTTTGCCTCCCCATCGTCGACACTGAAAAGACCCAGAGGAATGCTAGCATTCGAAACCCAGATACCCGCATCCTTGTCCAGCGCAGTGTTTGTGACCAGCCCGTCGATAATGGGGGTCATCAGTTTGCCGCTGTCAAAGGGCGCCCCAGCGGCTCGCACTTTGGACGGGTTGTAGATGAAGGCTTGCCAGGTGATGTTGTTCGGGTTCACCTCGAACTCGAGATAGCTCTTAGGGTCGTTGGTGCCGTGGTAGATGAATGCCTCCATTACCTCGTAGTTGAAAATGTCGTCGTTGGTGGTTTGGCTCGCGTTGTAGAAGAAGTTGACCTCCTCGAACGCGGTGAATGTGATCTTGATATCACTGTCCGTGTAACAAAGATCGACTTGGGTGAGAGGAAACTTGTCCTCCCCGTTCGGGACAGACCTGTCGTATTGCACGGTGCCTACGCCATGATTGCAGGAGGGAACATTGAGAGACGGCACCGAGGAGTTGATACAGTTGGCGCCACTGGCGGTAGCGCCCGCGAGCAGAAGGAAGCTGGCCCAATGATTCATTGTGGGGGATCTGCTGTTCTGATCAAATTCGCCGACTCTATTCTACCGCAAGCTGCTGAAGACACCGGGCAAGGACTGTCGTGAAGAGTAAACAGACAGGACTGGGGAAATCGCACCTCCACCCGCGTGGGATTTATATGTTAGTATTGTAGCGCTCCATCGCGAAAAAGCAACGAGGTTACACCGTAGACCAGGGTATAGCTCTCCGATGTAGCACCATTAGGCCTAGGTGAATGAATCCTTCACCGGTTTGCTGTTGCCCAAGCCAACCGTTCCGTTACCTGCTGGCTGTGAACCACTCCACTGCCCCAGGATTTCCCCGGGCTGACAGCCTTAATGCACCGAGACCTATCCGCCCTGGGCAGATGACCCCAAGCATGCAGGAACATCATAACAGGATCCGACGGCGCCGGAGCTTACGTTGCTAAATCGCGTGCTACCCTGGTTTATCTTGATAGCGTAAGCTAGGCATCCCGGCTCACGCGTGCGATTGGTCTACGCTGCTTTAGGAACCTTGGGAGAGATCCCTGACAAGGGAGCTGCCGGGGTTGAATTGTAACGTTTGATTGACCTAAAGTCGCCCCGATGTGAGCTGCCTACCTACATTTGGAAAGTTGCTGTGAATGCCGACGTCGAGGCTGAATCTCGTGAACTACATTTACCACGCATGCCTATCTATGTCAAGCGCACTCTGTAGGCCTGCCGAACATTAAGATAGAAATAGACACAGTTTCGAAGCGCATTTGGAGTTGTCGAGAGCAGCCAATCTCGACGCTGGTGTATATTTTCCCAATGCGTTATACGAATACAGTGACAAGCGGAATGGCCACTGTAATATGTTTGACTGCTTCGCTACATCGCTCGTTCATTGGCAGCTTCTCAGACATACAAGCAGGTAGAGAAGCATATTTATCCTTCAGGAGCTCTAGCCGCGAAGTTTAGCACCCAGTACAACTCTATCCATTGATCATACCGATCACCACTTTTAAATTACAGACCGGCTAATGATAGAGAGATTTGGAATGTCACGGGATCAACGTCAAGCTGCAATCCATGATGACTAGTCGCGCAACAATCACAGTACATTTGATGGTGGAATTAGGCGTTGGGGATAGTCACGATGTATTGCTGGAAAATCCAGTAGATCTCGGTTCTCGAGAAACCAATGAGCCAAGCGCCAAGGTGCGGCTGAATCTGCCAGTCTTTATGCCTAGGAGATCCGCTATGTCATCGCCTTAGGCTTCAACGACGTGAAAGAGGGTATGATAGTGTGACTCTTGGGAACAAGCAGTCGAATTTATTCCAGGAAGCTTTTAGGACTCGAAAGCTAAGTGGTAATCTGTGACGGACAAGATGTTTTACTGGCCACCCACGACTCCGAGCGTTGCCGGGAATACTCCTCCACTCCCACCACGAGATAGCGGCAACGAACTGGTACCGACACCAGACGCAGTGCCTCGGCCTACTCTTCCGCCCCGGCTGCCGGCGGCCAGAATTCCACGAAAGGCTGTTCCTAGCTCCGGTGTTCAGGCCCCAAGCTTTCCCGCTCAAAACGGTCCTTCAACACAGGCCGCGCACCATCAGCATCCTTCTGCAACTCCTGGTATCTTCACAAATCAGACTTCGGGCTATCCTGATATTTCTCACTTGTTTCCAGATAGGAAGATACCTCCTCCACCTCCTTTGCCTGCTCACCTGATGACTGGCGGCAGCTCTCATGCGCCCTTGAATACCAATGCATCCCTACCTCCAACTGCCTCCGAGTCACAAACTTTGAGCCCCCCGAAAATACATGCTCAGACGAATCAGGTGCAATTCACAGCTCAATACTCATATCCTGCGCTGAATGCCTCTACATCAGAGGGCTTACGGCAGCATGCGGTAGATGAGAATGATTCTACTACTCACACGATCAGTGACGATGTCGGCCACAGCCTGGCCAGACAAACTGATATGACACAGCAAGCTAATCACAACACGACTAACAGCGATATGGCGACGATAAGTGAGTCCTTTTACGCTATGGGATTGGAAAACTCCAGTGAGACGACGCGCCCTTATTCATCCCAGCAACCCTCAAATCCGGCCCCAGGCAACCCAGAAAATGTCTCTCTCCCATCACAGCAGGTACCAGGTGCTCCGTCACCGACCGTAGACGCCTCAACCACGTCTCCAATACAATCTCAGGAGATCGCCAAGGAGTGCATATCGACGAATGTTACATTCGCCGCTACGTGGTACACGCATCATCGGGCGCCAGACTTTCCGATCTGCATGAACTGTTACGAGAATCAGATCCGTGGCTCCAGATTCGCAGCCGAGTTCCGGGGGACATTTCACGACGATGGTGAGCCCCGCGCATGCGGGTTCAACAGTCCCCGTCTGAAAGACAATCTCTGGAAATCCGCTCTCTCAAGCGGCTCGCTCGACCATGTAGTCGAATACTTGGTCCGTCGACCGACTATCCCGGGCTGTGTAGGCCAAGGCGGAGTGAAGGGTAACGCTGGGATCAAATGGTATCGGGCGAGGAATAATGACATTCCTGCCATGGTGGTTTGCCAGGCCTGCTATGAGGACCTTATTCTCTCGCATCCCGAATTTGGGGTAGACCATTTCGAACCCAGTACCATCCCGCATGCTGCTGACCAAATTTGGTCGTGTGACATGGCTGTGCCGTATATACAGAGAGAGTACAAGGTCAGGGCTTTGACTAACGACTGGCAATCGTTCGTCCAGGGTGTGTCAGTTCGCATGTCCCTTAAGCCGTGCCCGGGAGAGAAAACAGTGTATCCAAGCCAGAAATGGTTCACACCTGTCCGCGGGCCACAGGGTCTGCTCATCTGCGTGGCTTGCTACTGCGACTACGTTCTCTTGACCGGACTGAGTAGCGAGTGGCAAGACGCAGGCGACGACTTGGCTAGCCGCTTCGGCGTCTCGGTGAGTTGCTTCATCGGCAGGCAATTCAATGTGCGGGCCCTCGCCGCCCGGACGTTAGACACAAATGATTATGACTGGTTTTGGAAAGCGATGGACGTGGTCTGCCGTTCGCCTATGTGCCAAAGCAAGATGCAGAACGCTACGTGGTACACGCTGGCCTCTGACCCGAACGGCTTCGAGATATGCTCAGCTTGCTACGTTTCTATTGTCGTGCCTATGGGCGTCTACCAGCATTTCAAGCTAAAAGAGGATGTTCCTCCCGACAGCAAGATAACTTGTAGCTTTAACCCTGCCATTGCGCGAATCCGCATGTACATGAGTAAGCTCCTTGAAATGGTATATAAACAGGATCCAGTACCCCTCGAGGAGTTCATAAAAGAATATGCGTTCATGCCCGAATGTCGTCGTGACAGACACGTCGAGAATGCTCGCTGGTTCGGCTGGGACGAGTGCACGATCTGTGCCGAGTGTTATCACGAATTCATCCGCGGCACGGCACTTGCAGAGGCAATGCCGCACCAGGGCACACAAGTCGCAGGCGGCGTCATGTGTGAAATGTACAGTCAACGGATGCGACAACTGTATCTGGCGGCTTGCACCTCGAATCCACCGAACCCGAAACCGCTGCTCGAGTACAGCATGCAGCGACGTGCTGTGTGGACAGAGACGGTGCCGCGTGCAAGGCAGATCATGAGCGACATAGAATTGAAGATGTTGCAGCAAAGCATGGCACTGAACAACAGTATGTTCTACACGTGGTCTGGTGGCTTGATGCAAAATACCCTCCCGCTAGAGCAGACCTCTGGCAGTGCGGCTATAGGATATGGTCATTTCAACCATATGCAAATAAAGGGCGCCGAGTACGGTCGTCAGGCGACCACTATTGGGAATGATATACGCGGCGCACCGGCACATGTTGCAGACGAGTTGATGCGGCGGTGGAGGGCCGTTGAGTGAACAACTTTCGTGCCTAGGTACACTTGAGCCCTAGTGCCTTGCCTCAAGACAATGTAGCCTGGCTGTGTGTGAAGTATTTGAATAAGAAAGAAGATAGAAGACCGAGGGATTGGCCCAGCGTGTATCTACCTAGGGCTTCAAGCTATCACAGAGCAGATCATTCGAAATAATGTGAAGAGTCATGACTGCTCAATTAGTATCCGCTTATTGATATATACCTGGGTGTATATATATACACGTGTCCCCATATGAAACATGCCTCATAATCATCAGAGAAAGAAAGTCTGACTATTTCCGCTTCTTCTGCAAGGGATCTTCTCCGATGAGCTTCATGATCTCAGGCATGCGGAACTTGTTCCAGCACACTGCATCCATTACCCATTCGCCAAGACTGTGTCCATACCACGCCGAACGCGCCAAGCCGCCGTACCAAAACCAATCTGGTCGCCCGAAAATGCTTCGCAACCACACAGGTCTTTCCGGTCGAAGGGAGTCTGTGACCAGTTTTTTCGCAAATGTCGTCGTGTCCATCGTGTTATTGTTCTGGCTGAACACGAGGCGCCACTCAAAAATGTGCTTAACCCTCTGGTAAACGCTATTCTCAGGGAGGACGCGATGGCCTTGACTCGCCGTATTACTCTTCACTGTTCCGGTCATCGAAACCACTACAGCGCCTGGGTCAGTCGTTGCATTCAGAAGGACCTTTGGATGGGTGTTTTGGAAAGGTGGGAAGCTTTTGAAATTTTGTTCCTCGGCGTAAGGCGGCATCAATGCTCCCGACACTGAAACGTTGACTTTGAGGACCACTTACTAACGCGCACGCCGAGGGGGGCGAGCTCCAAGCGTAGCGTACGCGAATACGCGCTGACCGCGGCCTTGCTGGCACAGTACACGGAACCGAATAGATAGGGCGAGATGGAGGACAGCGAAGAGATATTGATGATTAAGCCCTTCGCGGCAGCCAGCTGGTCGATGAAAGCTTGAACCATGGCCATGATGGAGAATACATTCGTTTCGAACGTCGCACGAACGTCAGGGAGCGAGATGTCTAGAGCCGGGTGGGTGTGCGTTCGCCCCCTGTGGAACTTAGTTGAGCTTTCACATCACACAGACAGAGTGGGCGCGCCGCTGCTCTCTCGTAGTCATTGGGAGGGAGGGTTAGAATATGAAACGCTACTCACGCGTTGTTCACGAGGATGTCAAGCTTGCCACCATTGATTTGAGCGACCTCGTCATGGCATTTCTTGATGCTCTCGGCGTCGGTGACGTCCAGCGCCACGACGCTCATTCCCAGCTCCGCCAACTCCGCAATGACTTCTGGCCGACGTGCGGTGGCGATAACATGGAGTCCTAGTCACACCCAGTCAGCTAAACAACTCTTGACTGAGAACGAATCAATCTGAGATGACTGGGTATAATTACCTTGCCTATGGTATTCAAGGCATATGCTGTGGCCAATGCCTCCCGGCGTACAGCTATAGTTGATAGTCTCGTTAGCGGCGCTTAGGAAGATATGCCAGGTAGGTTACGTGGGGTATGTTGGGTGTGGTGTAATGTGTAATGCGTAATGTGTGTCGAAGATAGCTAAAGTCACCATACCCAGTCACCAACACCGTCTTCTGGCCTGGCTTAGGCCCCGTCATCATGTATGTGTACGCGCACACGCACTCGAGAATATTCGGGTTGGTTGTCTCAGAAAAGGGCGTACGAGTTGAATTGGGAAGATCGATTGAAACAGCCCCGCCCACTAAGTATTTAAGTCAACTGGGTAGCACTGTTTTAGCGAATGCGACACCGAGGTGACATACGGTCACATAACAAGGCGCAGTAAGCCAGAGCTTTAAAACCACTTGTCGCTACCATTCTTTCGGTCCACTATCACTTAGAAAATTACATTATATTAATGCCAAATCTACGCCTTTTTTTTTTTTTTTTTTTTTTTTTTTTTTTTTTTTTTTGAAAATTCCATATAACTATGCCAAATTGCTACTAAGTAACTATAAATAAGCGGCAGAGTTTAGAGCATTAGCTGGTTAGCTAGCTAATATTATAGCATTCACTTCTCTGCCAACGATGAGTGTCATGCAGACGGGAAGAGGCACCCGTATTGTGACATATCTTTTCCGCCAATCGAGCTAGCATCATGAAGCCATTAATTACATGAATTAGGACGTGAAGTTTCTAAGCGTGTAGTTACGGCTGCCTCATGTGGCTACTGAGAACTGTCTAGACACCAACTTAAAACTTAGAAAAAAATTAAATGGAAAAGAACTGGTTGCTAGATCTTATCAGTTAGAGCGGTCTAACTATACTTCAGAGAACGTCTGTTTCTAACTTTAGTTGCTAGAAAAATGGCGCATGGCACAAGGGTGCGAATGTAGTGCGTACTCCATAGGTTAACGAGGTCAAGGTCGAGGTCGAGGTCCTCAACATGAGCAGAACCAAAGAAGACTAGAGTCACATGTCATGTTGAGCACTTATGCCCTCCCTTTCCAGAGGTCACATTCTCAAAATTCATCGAATATGTGCGCCTTTGATAACGACAGAAGTCAAGTTTTCACTAGGTTATCGAAATTCGTAAGACATCCTTTTCGATACCATCGGGTCCTTGTTCCTTGACTCTGGACTTGTGAAGTATTGGTTTATCAGGGATAATGCCATGACGCATCATCTTCTATCATAATTGTTCCCAATAATTGTAGTGATACCTACGTTCGTGCCCAAGGGATGATTTGATAGGATTTGTTATGGATTGCATCTTTCAGGTACTCATATGAAGCCAAGGGATAGTCATAGTTGATTTCTTGTATTATAAGCACATCATACAAGTGATACCTAGACTCTTAGCTGCTTAGGACTGCCTTGAATTGTGTACCATTCGGCGACTGACATTGTGATACTTATGACGTGATGCTACTCTTGAATAACTTTTGACGAAGGCGCCGCAGTATATATATGGCTATGTACCCCAAACACCAACCTGCTCTGATGTTCTCCTCTTGTTCTTTGACTAGCTTCAAGAACTTCAGAACTTCGCCATCACCTATCCACTAATGGGTCACAGCTCGCAAAAGACGTATATCTTGGTTGAGACGCACCATGGCCATGGTCGCCACGGGAGCTCAAAGCACTCAAAACATTCATCTCATAGTCGGAGCCATGGACATTCAAGGCACCGCAGTCATCACGACTCTCACGTAAGATCAGATCTGTCTTCCTTGAAACGAGCGTTGGGGGACTACATACACTAATACCTCATCCTTTTTAACAACAATAGGCCGGGTCCTCATCATCACAAACCGCCGTGGGTGATAATTATACTCAAATTGGCGAGGCGTATGATGTAAGTCTAATGCATTCATCAACTAGGTAAATAGGTATGTATAGAACGGTGAACGAGCCCTAATCCCATATCAAGAAGAAGAAGAGGAGGAGGAGGAGGAGAGCTGGAAGCAGCAAAAGCATTACCTGGAAGATCGCTTTGACCCAAGCCGTTCATATGAGCCTGCTCCACGTCGTCCAGATCGTCCCGTGTCTATGAACAGATTGAGGAACTGGCTTGAGGATCATAGCGACCTCCCCGCACCTGGCAAAGCTACGGGTGTTGCCAGGAGACTCTTCAAAGACCTGTCTGAGTTTATCTACAAGTTTGAGATGTGCTATGGCATGTCAAGAGAAGATCCAAGCATGGCACAATTAGACCATAAAGGGCAACTATTGATCGAGACGTTCAATTCCATTATGATCAGATACGATAACAGTATAATCAGGCATCCTAGCTCCAGCTCTTCCACTCGGAACAACGAGGCCCGAGATCTTTTTGGCCAGATGTTTGATCATAACTACGACACATGGGATTCTTTTGTCGCTCGAATATTCACCTGGCTCAATGAGTATAGGGCTTATCGCAGGGGAGCTTCAAGACGCTAGAGCAAGAGCAGGGAAATCCTCGACAGCTAAAGATACTATACACCGAGGTATTAAGTCCAGAAAATGTAATGTTCGCTCGGAAAGAGGTAAGTAACGGGCTTCTAGGCAAGACGGAACAAACGGGTCGTTCTAGCTATCTAGTCACACTCTCGTTAATACTCCAAATTGTAACACTCGTATCCTCAGTTTACTCTTCGTTTACCTTTATGTAGATTCTTTGCTTTCCTTGGTGCTAGTCTGGCCTCTCATAGTAAAGTAAGAAACAGGGGCCGAGTGGAAATCTGGATAAGATTATACCATTTTTTACCCATATTCCTTCAGGAACAGGATAAGTTCCATCTTCCTCAACACTCGCTAGCTCACGCCATGGAGGGGCAGTGGATCGCACTACCGATTATATTATTCAGAAACCTTCGCCCCGCACTTTTACACGCACAAATCTCGAAGCAGATATCCCACTCTCAACCCTAATTGCTGTCTATCTTACTCACATCCGTTACTACGCGGTATAGCCCTCTTCAACGGCGCACAGTAAAGCCTGATGGTGAGATGGCCGAGTGGTTATGGCGCTGCGTTCAGGCGAACCCTGGATCTTTAGATATTGAGGAGCTATTCTCATTATCTTCACAAAAACAATATCGCAGTGGAGCAATCCGCGTGGGTTCGAGTCCCACTCTCATCAGTAATAAGATATTCTACCTAGGTAGTGTAACCTCGTAGAGAACCCAATTTTTTTTCTACTTTGTTTCTTTTCTCCTTCCAACTTTCCTCTTATGTCCTGCGGTGAACCTAGTTAACTGGATCACCTGTTCGGATGTTGCCATGACTAATGGATATAGAAGTAGCACATAGCTAGACAGAGCACTGATAGATGGCCATGTTCGCAAGGGACTACAAGTTATCAACGACAGTCTTTCGTAGAAATCTGAAAACATCCGTTGCTATATACAAATCTGCATACTTTCCATTGTCCCAAGCATTACAGATGATAGAACCATTCTGCCGTAAAGGCATTGATAGTTATATAACTTCCCTATCCAACGAGTTGATCGCGGCAGATGACCATCTCTAGAGACATCATGGTCTTCTCACGTCAGCTTGAGTCAATACTCAAGCCTGTTGCTGCCTATTCTTCCAGCCTTCCTGTCCTTTGACCATGGAGAAAACCGTCTCCTCGACAGGAATGGGTTTCAGCGCAAGGCGACCCAGCAACTTTTCCAGCATGGGATCATCAACAAGACACTCTCCGTCTTCAAGCGCTTCGTATGTGCTAGCCCACCACTCGACAGCAGGTCTCGGCATCCCCCTTTCCTCGACATAATACTTCTCATGTTCCTGCCGCCCAACAATCTTGACCTGGACAGCCTTTCCTCTCGCCTCCCCAACAAGCTTCGCGATTTCCCCAACCGTCTTGGCCGTCTCAGGGCGTGTAGACAGGTAGAAAGTCTTCCCCACGAACTCGTTCTCGTCGGCCTTACGTTGCGAGCCGCCCGACGAAAGCACCAGCGCACTAGCAACGCCAAGATCATGAATAGCAGTCCAAGAAATCTTCCCGTCGCCACCCAAAGGCACGGCGTCTCTCTCGCCCTGCGCATTCCCGGCATCGAAATAGCCAAGGTATAGCGGCCACGACTCATTATACAGCCCCTCGCGCAAGATCGTGACATGGACTCCGTGCGCCGCGCTAATCGAGCGAAGATACGCCTCGGTGCGCAGATGCGCGCGCATCACGCCCGCCTTACTAGCTCCTTTATCTCCGCGGGGCGAAAACCCAAAGGCCAAACTCGAATACACAATCCATTTAACCCCAGCCTTCACCGCACCGTCAATAGCGTTCTTATGATGACTCTCGCGGCCCCGGTTCGCCTCCGCTGTCGCCGCAGTGCCGTCGTAGTCCATCGCAACGCCGAAGTCGAGCGCGATGTTGGGCGTGGAGACGAGGAAGAGCCTCTCGACGCCTTGCAGGGCTTGCTCGAAGGTCGCGGCGTCTTCGAAGCGCGCGTGGCGCACCTGCACGCCCGTCGTCGCGAGCTTGGCCCATGTCTGCGACTCCGGCGTCGACGATGTCAGGGCGATGACGTCGGTCGGGGGCGCGAGCTTGTGCGTTAGGAGTGCGGAGAGCGTGGCCCCGCCCAGCTTGCCCGATGCGCCAATGATGGCTATCTTCGCCATGGTTTATTATAAACCTTCGCGAGTTGGATGGGGTAAGGTGTGCTGATTTATACTGGATGAATAAGTTGCTGAGAAGGGTATTGGCTGTAAGTAATCGTTGTTAAGTGCAGATAAAAAGCAATTGACCTGGTTCTACGGCTCGTCACGAAGCGGCACGATTGCCGATATATAGTACGTTCCATTTATTCTTTTTGAGTAGCATCTAGCAAGTTCGATTTCTGTCAGTCAACAACATTCATGGCTTTCAATTTGAGTGACGTTAGGTCATGGTCATCGCTTCATTAATAATCTCACATGGAACGCGACTTCCTTAACCGGTTTTGGAAGTAAACTGCGACCGATGCATGATGGGGCCTTGAATTGACTACGTAGTAGAGGCCTTCTACTATTGCGGGTCGATTTTTCAGTTACGCATGAAATAACGCACGGCAGTTAGGAAAAATTGAAGACAATGGTACTCTAACGTGGTGATGCGACACAGCGCTCGGCGATAAGGCCAAAGTCAAGTGAGATACACCAATATCGCCGATACCTTAAGGGGAAACTATGGCCTTGGCACCACCCTTTTCCATAATAGATACCTAGCTCTTCACATCAGAATTCTTCCCACTATAGCAGCAATGAAAGGCGCAATAAGAAGTCACGAGATTTCTTTATGATACAGTTTAACCATGGCTCCAAATAACTAGACTATTTGAGACTTGTGAACCCAGACCTAAACCCACTCCTAAGGTATGCCGAACCGCTATATCGCGATGAAGAAGCTCTTCTCGCCTTCCATAGGGAGAACTCGCGCCCGCTCCATGATAGGATCAACGCATGCCAAGCGAATCCTCTCGGGCGTAGCAGGACTCTCGAGTCTCAGTAAGCCATCATCTTCACCACCCTCGGCACCTAATTTGGCTTTCACCCCGTAGTCTGCGCGTGCCGATTTCAGAGCATTCCGGATCGCGAAGAATACGGCGCTCCCCATGAACAGGGGAGGTTCGCCGACACCTCTGCTCCGCTGGATTGTGCGGAGATTCTCCCATGTCACGCCCTTGAGGAGACTGACATTGAAGACCTGTGGTATATCGCGGAAGCCTGGGATCTTATATGCACCTGGACCCTTGGTAAACAAGTTCCCTGCCAGAGGGCCGTTACGGAGCCAGAGACTCTCCTCCATCGTGAAGAGCCCCATGCCTTGAACAAAAGCTCCCTCTATCTGGCCGTAGTCAATTGACGGGTTAATTGAACGGCCAACGTCCATCTTAATGTCAGCTCTCAAGCATGTCCAGGTTCCAGTGAGGCAGTCGACCTCAACTTCAGCGGCTGTGACACCCTGAGTGAAATAGAAGAACATTTGGCCGGTATTCTCACCCCATTTATATCCAATTTCTGGGGTTTTATAGAAGCCATTGGCACTCAGGTTCACACGGTCCAAATAGGCAGCATGGGCCAGTTCCTTCATACTCGCGTTCGGCCCAAGTTTTTCTCTGTATGGAGCTAATCGAGCGTTAATTTGTTCACAGGCGTTCCACAGCGCATATCCGTTCAAGTCAGATGATGCCGAAGCTGCTGTAGCCGATGTGTTTGCTACGGTGTTCGTAGAAGTCTCTGATATGAACACACTCTCCATAGGAACTTTCAGGGCCTCGGCAGCCAGAGTAATCATCTTGGTATGTAGTCCTTGACCCATCTCGGTCCCTCCGTGCGCGACAAGAACTGATCCATCGTGATAGATATGGACTAGCGCACCAGCTTGGTTGAACCAGACCGATGTAAAGGAAATGCCAAATTTCGTCGGGATAATGGCGAGGCCACGCTTACGCCATTTATGGTTTTCGTTAAACTTCTCAACAGCCTTCCGTCGATTGACAAAGTCCGATTCTTCTTTTACTTGCTGGTACATTAGTGGAACATGCCAGTCTGTTATGGCCTGGTTGAAATGCGTCTGATCACCAGGCTGGTAAAGATTCATTTCGCGGAGATCCTCCGCGGCCATGCCGAGTCGATCGGCAACTTCAGCCATGATGGACTCAGCGATGAACATGCCTTGAGGCCCTCCAAAGCCACGGAATGCCGTGTTTGACATCGTGTTAGTCTTGCATAAGCGACCGCGAACGTAAACGTTCGGGAACTTGTAGCATCCATCGATATGGGTCATGCAACGCTGACAGACAGATGCGCTGACATCGCGGGAGTACCCAGCGTTAGCAAACACATCGACGTCCAGGGCTTGAAGTTTACCATCCTTATTGACCCCGACTTTCCACTTGGCAAGGAAGGGATGACGTTGTCCAGACATTGCCATATCCTCATCTCGATTAAGCATACATCGTACTGCGCGCTTGGTCTTTTGTGCCGCCAAGGCCATCATGGTGCTGAGGTGGTGGCATCTCGTTTCCTTACCGCCAAACCCTCCGCCCAGGCGCTTGACTCGTGCTACGACCTTGTTCGCCTGTACGCCGAGGATCTTTGCAGCATTCATTTGCCTACAACTCCGTTAGCTTGAAATTTTATATGATTGAGCCTGGTAAGGCCTACGTCTCAGTTGGATTTTGGCTACTGGCCCAGATCTCCATCTCACCATCTTCGGGTTTAGGAATTGCGATGCATGCGTTAGTTTCGAGATAAAAATGCTCTTGGCCGCCCATCCGCGTTACACCAGTAAATACATGGTCGCATTCTTTGAAAGCCTCCTCTGTGTCGCCTTTCTTGATGTAACCGAAGAAATTATGGTAGCTCTCTTTCTCGATTGCCTCTTCCATTGTGAAGATAGCTGGGAGGTCCTCATATTCGATTTTGACCGCGCGTACCGCATCGTTTGCCCTGGCCTTCGATGTGGCCAAGATTACGGCAATGGGCTGACCCGCGGTGAACACCTCGTCTTCGGCAAAGTAAAAATCATCAATATCCGGCGGACCCCATCTATTGGCTTGGGGCGGGTGCACATCATTTCTATCGACCACATCGACCACCCCTGGAACATCCAGAGCGGCAGAATAGTCAACAGACTTGATCTTCGCATGTGCCCGAGATGAAAACACAATAGAGGCGTGTAGTTCATTCTTTAGTGGTGGGAAGTCGTCGGTGTACTGTGCCTCGCCAGTCACTTGTTTCAAAGCGGAAAGATGATTGCCGGCTTTCCCAAGAGATTCCTGGGTATATTCGGTCGTCGCATCGTTATCTTTCCAGCCTGTTGATAGTGCCCGCTCCAGCTCTTCTACAGCTTGGCTATCTCCATGCTTACTTTCCTTGTTAATCTCCCCTAGCACGTCGTGATAATACCGGTAGAAGAAGCCCAACGCCAAAGACTTGCGGTAAGACGCCATGCCTCCAGGAACACTGAATTGGAGGTCAAAATCGGATTCGAGCGCATTCATTGTGCCCTCAAGCGTATCCGGATGCGTAAACATTTTCCCCTTCAGATACTCGTTTGCGTTTTTTGCCGCCACGGTAAATGGTGCCATGCCACCATATACCAGATTGCAGTGCTCAACTGTACCTTTCTGGTCGACACTTACATGAAGTGCACTGGTCACTATTGCGATATCATCGTCCTTTCTCTTGGCCTGCTTGTAAGCCCTAAAGTAATCTCCCTTTTCGTTTGTTACTGGTATACGAATAGAAGCAATGATGGCATCTGGGTCCAACGCTGTCTTCCGATAACCCTTGAAAAAGGTTCCCATAGGTATCTCGGTTGTCCTACCCCTGGATTTCGCAATAAGAGTGCAGTTTGCCGCTAAAAACACTGGATTCAGGTCAGATATTGGTGATGCCGTAGCCAGATTACCGGCTGGTGTCCCGACGTTTCGAATCTGTCTCCCAGCGAAGTACTTGAGTTGCTTGTGAATGGCTTGGAATATCTGACTCTTTGCCTCTCCGTAATGTTTAATGGCATCTTGACAGATAGATTCAAGGTCTGTAAGGATGACGTTTCCTCCAATCTCGACATAGTCGTCCTTGAATGAGTAACGGCGCAATTCGGGAATGTCGCCAACGAATACGGAGACCGGGTACTGCATAGATTTGAACTTGATCTCGATTTGCGTTTCTGTACTGCCGCCGATTATCTTCGCATTCGGGTGCAGGCTCTTGATTTCCAACAGCTGCTCCAACGTGACCGGGCGGTACCACCATTTTCTCTTATTCCCAAAGGCCAAGGGTTTGAACTGGTGCTTCTTCAGCATCGGGGGGAAGATCAGCTCGGTGTCTGGATTGTACTCGATGAAGCCTGGGGGATTGAATCGCTTGATAGGCTGATCACCGTCTAAGTTCTTATCCTTACAGCACCCGCCACTTTTACTGTTACCGTTTTCCATGCAGCAGCCAGAGCCGCCATTCGCAGTGCTTTTCCCGCATGCGTTTTTCACGGTGAAGGTCTGTGCGGCGTCGAGGATAGGGCGGTATCCTGTGCAGCGACAGAGGTTGCCATCAAATGCCTCCTCAATATCATGCTCACTGGGACTCGCGTTGTTTCGAAGCAGAGCATATAGACTCATGACAATGCCGGGCGTGCAGAAGCCGCACTGGCTGCCGTTGCTCTTCGCTATCCGCTCCTGGGCTGGGTGTGGGCTCTTTACATTGCCGATGCCTTCGATGGTTATCACATGTTTCCCATCGACGCTAGCAAGCGGTGCCAGGCAAGCATTCACACTGGCATGGTATATCTTCTTGGTAGTTGGGTTGTACTGGCTGATGACTACTGTGCAGGCACCACATCCACCTTCCGCACAACCGCTGTAGACTGTTGATTAGATATGGTACATAAACGGGGCAAAAGGAGGCAAGAAATAAGCGTACAGCTTCGTTCCTGTCAGGCCTATCCCGCGAAGGTACTCTAGGAGGGTCACTTCGGGGTCAATCTCGTCGAGTATCACGCGAGTGCCGTTGAGAAAGAAGCGAAGTGTGTCGTGGTAGACAGTCGTCAATGCAGAGGCATTGAAGCCAGACTGCCTCTCCGGAGACACAGCACTGGGAGCCATGTTTTACGGTTGGACGAGTCAATCTCTCGAGTGTAGTGAACTGAGACTTCTGCCGTCACTATATCGTAGGTCCAGCGGTAAATAGGCTGATGACTGTGGTCGCAATACAGTCAATGATTGACAGCTTTATTCAATTGACTGCGCTCAATACATAGAATGACGATGCTGACTGCCGTGGGGGGTTTATGAGCAAATGCTATACTATATTCACATCGTCTTCTGTAGAATCAAACACACGACACGTATGGGCCACCTGTGCCGTGTGTCGTATGCTGCAAATCGTAAACCGTAAAAGCGTGAACAGTAGCCCGCAGGGGTAAAGCAGACGGTCAGAAGTAGATAAGTGCGGAGGTGTTTAGATACAGTTAGACAGGTGCGATATGGACCATAGGATATCGTAGGAGTAAGATGAGGTATTGCGGTGTGGCAAGGTGGTCAATGTCGACGGGTCTTTTACGTAGGCCTAGCTAAGGTATCTGGCCTATCTGGACTGTCCACCTGGTATTCGCCGGCGTACAGATAGTAGCTACGAGGAGTGGCGAATCAGATGGGAATCATATCCAAATCCAAATACCAGTCTACGTACAGGTCTCATGCAGGTGCACAGCGGGGTTGACACCCCGCATTCACATTGGACGCTGGCAATTAGCGTCAACCCGTGCCAAGAGGCTGGTAATCATACTGTACGCTGTCTACGGTATGCCCCGGGCGGGCTTATAGGCAGCTACCTACAGCCCTCGCGGGCCAAAGTAGCAACAAAGGTCGGCCGGCTCCGTTCCGACCTATCCCTCAACCGGTAACCCCTTCTGCGATGTTCCCTCACATGACGACTGCTTAGAAAGATATCTCTGCTATATTGCCTAAGACGAGAATTAACAGGGTGTAACTACCTCTCTCTACATTTTCTTGCAGCTACCTACGTAGCTACATATATCTCTACCTAGGTAGGCCTAACTAGATTCGCGTTGGGACTCGAGATTAGAACCGCTTTCTCACAAACGCCACATACAAAATCAGGCTGTACAAGGTAACATATATAATACACTGCATCAGCGTTTGAAACTACTGAGACATATACCTCGTTACACGAAAACTTGATACACTGGGCGTGTTAAAGTGGCGATTGAGCTCTGTCTTACTTGATTAATTGATCTTGTATATAAGATCGGAAAATAATCTAGAGCTGGTAAACCCGCCGACAGGTAGTATTCCCCAGAGTATTTTCGATTTTCGAAGGCGTGACTTGTAGCCCTGAAGGTACTGTCAATACACGTAGTTATATCCTCAGAAATTAGGAGCATGCCTCTCAAATATTGTATGATCTGAGATACTGCAGGAATCAAAAGTGCTGGCACCAACGGGGAAGTTCCCCAATTAATAACCAGAACAAAAGCCAAGCGTCTCTTCTGCGGGGTTGCCTACCCCTCAAAATTTACGTGTCGATGGAGTCCGTAAGCTATTTTACTAGAATATCTTTTTTTCAGGGTCTCGTGAGCCAAGTTCAGAGATATAGGTACCTGTATATATGAATCCCTGGCTATATGAAACCATTTTCCTTATAAGGGTAATATTTTTCGTATAGAGTGGCCATTCGGGAAAAGTTGAGTTAACCTAGTTATGTCCTTCCTCCCCAAAACAAATTTGGGAAATAAGCATAGCACAATGAAGTCGGAAATACAGAACTGCTAGCTAATTTGCGTACCTAATAGCCTTCCTAAGTAATGAATTAATTCTCGTAATATCCGCAAAAGCCTCGCATTGGCGGAGGCTGCATGTATACACCGACGTAGTGTCAATCGCATTGCAATTGAAACTAATAACTAATCCTAAACTCATGGGTCGCAGCAACGAAGAATGATTATCATCTCACGTAAGACTCTGGGCTGGCCTGGAATTTGACCCCATTAGCTCAGTCTTAACTTGAAAATAACTAGGCGCGTCTAAAACGGCTTCTAAATGCGAGTCGCAGTCCCGTCCCGTTTCTGGTGCATATGTGATGTTGGCGTCAGCACAGTAGGTAGCTCAACGGATCTCAGCAACTGCAACTAGTTATTCTCCATAGATCAGCTTACTGATTCTATCCCGAGTCATGCATGCAGCAAGACAAGAACCAACCACTAGTAGTCAACTCGTCCGGATGACCACGCCGTCAGCTGCGGCTAACTGCAGCACCATGTCCGGTGTGATGAATGCTCAACCTCGGGTTCATCACCCTATTCTAGGGACGCGGTCTATCATTCTCCTTGGCCATTAAAGGAAATCGATATGTTGCATGATGCATAGCCAGCGATACAGCCGGATTAGCTACTGCAAGTCGTATTATTTATCATCAATATTTTAGTTTATATGGTAAGCATTCTATGCGAACACGTGAAGGCGTTCGGTGAAGGGCTGCTATCCAACAATGACGGGTCTCCCAAGCCAAATTAATCATATACATATCAGTAGGCGGAGTTGATTTGGGTGCCACTCGCAACTTGGCAATTATACTCTCGAAACAAAGCCAAGTCTATCTAATCCTTATGAGGAAGGATACGTGTCTAAGTATTGGTCCTCGAATGTGACACAGTCGCTCTCCGGGATAGTCATTAGGGTGCTTAACTGGTTTAATAGTATTGAGTAAGTAGTCTTGAGGAAAGTCGGCAGACGGGTATAGCCAGGGCAAGCAATTTCTAGGCATAAGTTATAAGAAAGGGGACCCTAGGCTTTCAGACCTTAGCAGAAATATCAACTGAGATCATCACGTTCTAGACCCCAGGCAACCTTAGAAAGTGTCGAGATAAGTCCAAATCAGTTACAATGGCTACTAGTAACATTGCTGAATCAATGTACATGCTCAACTCCGGGTCAGCACAAATCGAGCATGATCGGTTGAATGGACAACATCATCTGTTCAACGATATCATGCAGGGCGATTTGCTTCCTCCGCACATCGCATCTGCTCTAAATGCTGCCTCTACACCCCCCAAAATCCTGGAGATGGCCACTGGTTCGGCCATATGGCTGACCGAAGTCGCCAAAACCCTGCCTTCTGACGCCGAGCTCGTCGGCCTTGATTATGACACATCAAGATTCCCACCCCCATCATCTCTGCCCTCCAATATCACGCTAGCGAAAGGCGACATGTACGAACCATTCTCTAGCGACCTTCTTGGGAAGTTTGACGTTGTGCACGTACGCATGATCCTCTTTGGTTTGAAGGATGGCCGCGGAACTGAAGTAGCGAAAAACCTCTTAACGCTACTCAAGCCAGGAGGCTATCTTGTTTGGGTTGAGACTGGACCGGGTACGTATTTGATCACTATAGACTGATCTCAGAATGTGTCCCTAACTTATAGACTAACGTTCAACAGTAAGTGGACTCCTCAAGAAAAGGGGGTTTCTACCCGAAGTTTCCAACTACTATATAAATCCCCCTAGGTTCCAGACCCTTCTACCCAACAACACTATTCGCGCTACAGATGCCCCTAGGCCTTTATAATGTGATTTAACAAAGTTCTCGTGTATTGTAGCTTTTGACAACCATTGAACCCCCTAGTCTAGCATGGTTCAAATTTCAAGAAGCTAGCTGGCGGTTTGCCAAGAAAGTCGGGAGCGACCTAAAGTATGCCACATTTTTCTTGTCCCTCTGTCGGGACTATATGACAGACTTCACAGCTAATAGAGGCTTAGTTTACCTAACGGGACACTGAATTATGTCAAGAAAGCCGGATGCGTCGACTGTGACGATAAAGCATACCCTGGTAGCGCCGTCCTCTACACGGACAAAGGAAGGGACTGGATTGCAAAAACGAACAGCAATTTCAAGGCGTTCTTCGCACCAACACTTCGCGGAATAGTCAGTCTAGGTGGTGTTGAGGGTATGTCCACCGAGGCAGAGGCGGATGAGCTGGTCGCATTGGCCGACAAAGAATTCAAAGATCGCAAGATTCATTATTTGCTCATACGGGCTTGGGGAAGAAAGCCAGAGATATCTTGAGTAATTAGAGCATGGTCGAGCTGTAATCTCAGTCTATATATAATTCGCCCAATCGTGCATAAGTATAATACGGTGCTGGTGACATTCGATAGTAGAACTTGGTATGAGGCCTATGAGACTAAAGATTATGTGGCAATGATCATGCCCGAGGCGAGATGATCACTCAATACCCTAGACCTTCAAATCTCACGCTTAGGCCAAGTTATACAAGTTTAAAAGCATGTTAAGATTGGGCAAAAGCACTCTAGCAGCGACTATGTTATCGAGAAGTAGAATATGCAGTTGGGAATGATCGTGTTTATTTTGTATGAAGACCACGCGATCCTAAGCTAAGTACATGAGAACCTCGCAACCAGACCATAACCTGATTTTCTTTTTAGTTTTCGTTTTCTACTTCTTCATCGCAAGCAATATCGAAGCCGGCCCTGCTGTAAAGGTTGAACCAAGAAGCATCCTTGCTCAGATCCTCAGGCATCACCAACCTCCAGCTGTTACTATACGTGAGGAAGGTAACGAGGAATACTTTTGTCATCATCAACCCTGCGCCCTGTCCAGGGCATCGTCTGGGGCCCTTGCCAAAGGGTAGGAAGCATCCTGAGCTGTTGATGGAATTGGAATTCTGCAAGAAGCGGTTGGGATCGAATTCCGACAATGGTGCCATATCGGATCCTACCCTCTTCTTCCAGTTCTCCTCGTTCTGATGCAGACCGTGGATGCTGGTGACAATCCGTGTGCCAGATTTGATCTTATACTTCCGTCCGTGGACGGATAGCTCAAAGTCTTTGAATGCTCTGTTGTTGAACAGGGAACCTGGAGGCTCATACCGCAACGTCTCAAGGAGAAACGCGTTTAGAATGGGTAATTGTGACAGTTCTGTGAACATGTCTCCATTCCTCGCTTTGACTCCATTGATTTCGTCTATTATCTGTCTCTTCCACCCTTCCTTATCAGGGCTTAATAGGTGGTATAGTGCCTCCATCACGGCTGACTTGATCGTATCAAGCCCAGCAATTGTTGCGGTCATGATATCATCTCGAGTGTTATATTTGGGGATCCCAAGGTTTTCATGAGACTTCTGTACATTCGAAGCTACTGTTTTGGGCTCAGGCGTAGTCATCATGTCCTCAACTGCCTTGCGTATGATCTTGGTATTGTAGCCCAGCCGGCGTGATTCCTTCGTGAGAGGCATGGCAGCGAGTGGAAAGCAGACCCGGTGCCAGAAGCGGAAGGCGTTGAAACGCAGATCAGTGAAGGTTTCATTCATAGCTTCCATGAAGGGAAGTGACTTCAACTGTCCATTGATATCGTATACTTCAATGTTGCGACTGATGTTGCTTCTTCCCCAAATGAATTCACCGTTAGACTCACGAGTCCAAGTGTCCATGAGCTCTCGGATATTAATCTTTGAACCCGATCCATGTTTCACACTGAGGCGCTTCAGTGCCAGATGGGCTTGTCTGTCCAAGATCTCATAAAGACGCCTGCTGTCTTTCATGCCTTGTGTTAACATGGCTTTCCTCTCCTTAAACCGCCCGTCGTTGAGATGGTAAAAGGTTAGAGCGTAAGGACTCATACGGCCGAAGGAGTATTTTGCAGGCGTATCCCTATCAACGTAATTCCCGGTCTTGGAAATGAGTTCTTCAGTAGATTCCGCGTCTGTTGTGTAAAGCTGGACAGAGAAGCCTCGAATTGAGCCGTACAGGTCTGTTGGACGCTCCGTGTACAGCCAATCGTGCGTCTTATTGTTCCCAACTAGCCCGTTGACGCGTATTTCCGGGCCAAAGATAGGGTAGCTATTTTTGACGAAGCGGATACCTTGCTTTTCGTAGAATCTACGGACAAGGTAGAGCTTCACGATATAGTTCCAGACCATCCACACCACGCCCGCGCTGGTGGGAGCCATAAGCAGATACATCCATACAAAAGCTCTGGAGGTATGGCTTAGCTCTAGGGGAGAGGGTCCCTGGGCAAAGTCTTGCCCTCCCCCAGTTTCTGTCAAGTTCGACATCAACTCGAAGTTTTCCATTGTGACATAGGATGCTCTATTCAGGCCGAAAGGTACGATAAATTGAAGTGAAGTTTAGGTCTTATTTAGGAAAATAAGAATCCCCCATCACTGGGATATTATGGAGGTTTATATAGTACAAAACTCTTCAGTAAATGCGATGTTTTTCGACCTCGGGCTTACTTTCCTCGAGTCACTGTTCCCCAAGTGAACATCATGGCTTTGATAGTGAGTGACTGCAAGAGCTCGTCATCCGTTAGTGGTGAGTCTATGCCACGGACATAGTTCGTCCGGAGAACGGCTCGTCTCTGACTTAGGCTTTCATCAATGTAGATTTGTCAAGGAACGTCTTTCGTTGAGAGCTCCTTGGTATTGTCTTGCCCCACCAATCAATTCGTCCATGTTACGCACGGCCAATCAGGTATAAGTTGAAACTGGAAGGATCACCGACTGCTAAGACGTTAAAGTCAGTCTCGTGAGCAAAATCACGATTTCAAGAGGAGAAGACATGCAGCGCTGTGCATAAAGGGGAGCCGATAGTTACATCGCCGGTGCCCACCGGGCTTCACCATCACAACTCCCAACTCGGAGGCCTTCAGTATCCCCTGCCCGTGGTTGTATCTTACAACTACTGCTGGTGCCATCATTGCGGATTACGTCTCGAGGCAAGTTAGTCGTGCTACGAACATCGGCCTTTGGTAATACCTAGATTACCCCGGATTTGCCCTTTGCTCACATTTCCCCGGTATATTTGTCTCCACTCACAACATCGTATATCACATACTCTACGATGCTTTTGGACTTCATGTGCCAAAGTAAGCTTGAAATTTTAGCTCTAATGGGTGATCTCGGCTCGTCTAGGCTTTTAGGTTGGGCGCTCATAATCACTAATATCTTAAGAGGGAACTATGAAACCCATATATTCACTTATGTGCGGGCTATTGCAATTTCCAAGCCCCCGATATCCCCTGCTGGACGCTCATGGCCTTACTTGGTTGGGTCCCTTGTGTTCTTGGCAATGGGACGATCCTTGCATCTCTTACCTCAACTAGATTGAAACGATCTTCTATTCTATGTATACTTGGCGAAGCATATGGGAGTCATTTCTGTCTCGGCATCGGGGCCCCGGTGGCTAATCTCGCCGCTCGTGAAAGGTCAAGACGTAAGATTCATAGAGCTACCTTGCACGCAATAATTATAGACATAGTTGAAACTATTTCGGCAGCTAGGATTGTGAGACTCTAGGTGCAGTAGTTCATCTCGGAATCCCGAAATTTCTGTGTAGTCTTTGTAACGCAGTTGTCTAACTATCCACGACCTAGTTTTTATTCCTTGCTTCCACAATCGCTATACTGCATACGCTTAGGACTAGTATGCAAGTAAGACTATTACATCTGCCTTTCTTGCCTTCTTTCGTCTCGAGGCAACCTTGGCGTCAGCAATGACGAGGAATAGCATATTTTGAGCAAGTGCAGCTGTAGTGTTCGTGAACCAATTATTTAGGTTCGTATTGTCTCTATGGCGGCCAAATTTTGTAATCCTATAGTGTATATGAACAAAGGCGCTCCCCTTCGTAGTCTCACTAGAGTTACATCAATGAACCATAGCGTTTTCAAGCAGACTTGTAGTGAGGTCCTACAACATGAGCTGAATCTCGAACATGCATGAGCACTGACCTATGCCCACACAAGCTCCGCATGGCATAGCATGGGTAGAGTCGGTAATTGGAAATTATACTTTACTAATCTATTGCGGCCCAAATGGTCTAACCTACTCGTCTTTCGCAAGTATTTTGAAGTCGAGCTTTCTCCACTTCGGATGCAATTACTCAGCGTTACCTCGACATCTTCGCGCAGATGCAAGAGAGGCTCGTGATATCCCGCCCCATGCATGCAGGACGGATCGCTGGCTGCCCTCCCAGTCCCCTTGCTCTTTTACAGGATAAGTCACCGACTAAACTGACTAAGCTGACATATGTGATGTAAGCTCAGCATCTGCGGAGGCAGTATATTGCCCTTTAAGACATGTTCGTGCCTCATCTTGCAAACATTTTCGGCCATCGGATATCTATTCATTGATGGTGATGGGGTAACTGTATCTGACGTTAGAAGTTCTATAATCATTCTAGCGGTCTCTTGTTACGGAGCTATAATGCATATAATTCGCGACGAACAAATCTAATATTTTCACATATCCATCTTCTGACTAGTCTAGCTACTGAAGTATAAGCATAGACTCTCAAGAGCAAGAGAAAGCAAACCTGCATCAACGATTTCTAAAGCGATTTTCTATTGCCCTACGAACATATCATTGAAAACCACTCTCAGCAGGTTGTAAAATTGGTGTAACGTCGGACCTATGCTGTATGCATCGTTACTATACCCGGGAGAACGTTTACTTGCTTACACTACATATATGTTGTACTACCATACACACCGTGCGTGAAGTGTATGCGTAGGATCTAGCGCATTCCCAACAGGGCGCTTCGAAAATAGAGGAAGCATGTTTTCCATACTCTAGTAAGGCACAAAGAGATGAAGCGGGCTTTCGAGCTAGTGTGGACGTGCGATCACCCGGGGAAAATTGTCAGGGGTAACTGCATAGGAGAAATTTGACGCCGAGAGAGCCACGAGAGAATACCTACCTAGGCAAGCTATGCGGGTCGATAGAGGACGGAAAGCACCCGCCGTAACTTATCTCGATATTCTCCTAATGTAGGAATAGCACTAAATTCAGCATCACGTCTTAATTGTAAGAAAAGACACAATATCCCAATGCAATGTCACCGTGCTATACTTAAAACAAAAGATACATATGCGCATCCAGAAGAATTCATACATACACCTCCGTCTAGTTTATAAAAACTTGATGTACGCTCTCAGATGCCAGAGTAGAGGTCATTGTGACATGGGTATGTATGCATCATCATCACACGACGGGCCTAGAACACTCCGTTTCCCGATCATTGACGACCCGGCTGCGCGCCGTAGAGTTAAGACCCGGGCGGCAGGCTCGGGAATGTAGGTCAAGCAGTCACTTTCGGTTGAGGGCTTCGGCGTCGGCGTCGGAGTCGTCAGACACTCACATTCCCGGATCAGCTCTGGCGGAGTGACAAAGTCTGCCCGCAACAGCACTGCTGAGCCGAAACTGAGCGGGAAATAGAACACATGTGCCTGACGTAAAGCTCTGGATTGCGAATGCACTTCGTCGCATGCCCTCACTGTTGGCAAAGCGCGGGGAATTTCCGCCGGAAATTGACCGGTTGATGTTCCACTTCTCTCTAGCTCCGTATGAGTAGTTCCTCTCTATCTCGCGACTGATTTCATTCTTCTCGCTGTCGACTGTGCCTACCATTCTCATAAGTCGACCTTATTCATACATTGAGCCGTTGGTATCGCTACAAGTTTAGCCTAAGTCCTTAAACCTCCAATTCCGGCCAACATTGGGGTTATTCTGACTTATTTACTGATTAATAACAGACTGAGCGATGTAGTAAAACTCAATTGCGGCTCAAAAAGTAATGGTCCAATAAATTTGTCAAGTTCCAACCAAGGTCATCAAATACTACAGTACGTTCGACTGATAGGCCAGAATAAGGGAAAGTAGATCAGACCCAAGATACCGAGTTCCCAGGACGTACCCATTTCGCCCTCCCCTAGTCGCATTGTTGAACTGATGGCATGCCGGGAAAATACGTCGATATACCATGTGCCAACAACTAAATGCCAAGGTTATTGGTAGGCCCCCCGGCTGATTTTGCTCGCATCCGTGCCCGGCTGCTGCAAACCCCTCACTTTATTTTAGCATGTCAGCCAAAGTTATACGTAACGCGGGCGAGATAAGATGTGGGGAGGAACAGGGGGAACAAAGTCCGAGCGGCTCACTGGGCATCTACAGTGTAGCTGAAACTCGACATCTGGCATCGTTTCTGCTTCATGTCACAGACCTTCCAGATCGTGCTTATTTTCCTCGTTATTTCCTCGCCCTGCGTAAGCAAGCCCCATCCCTATAGCTCGCCGTCATCATGCCAGCCGCGATACCAAACGGTGATGACCCTTACCCCGGTCTCACCTTCTACAATATCGTCGAGGGCAAGCCGAGGAGCTCAGATGTCAACGAACAAGTCGTCGACCCGCGGACTGAGGAGTCGCTCTGGGATGTCCCCGTAGCATCCGCCCAGGACCTCGACGACGCCGTTGATGCGGCCAATCGCGCCTTTAAGACGTGGAAATATACGTCTCATGCGGAGCGAGGAAAAGTGCTTCAAGATGTCGCTGATTGCCTGCGCGCCAATAAAGATGTTTTGGCCTATGTGCATATGAAAGAGACGGGCAAGTCACAAATCATGGCGAGCACCGATGTCGAGGTTGCAGCTCTTCATTACGAGTATTATAGTATGCGGCCCCTAGACCTCTTGTCCGTAGTGCCTGTCTGCATAAGTGATGAGGTTCAAAGCTAAAAGCAAGCGTTGTTAGAGGGCATAACTCTCGAAGACGACGTGCAGTACGAGGATAACAACGTCAAAATCATCGGCACGTACGTGCCCATCGGCGTGACGGCTGCCATATCACCGTGGAACTTTCCCATGATCTTGAGCAGCGTAAAAGTGGTGTCGGCGCTGGCCACGGGCAACTGTGTGATTATCAAGCCGTCCCCGTTCACGCCATACGCGATACTCAAGTTCTGCGAGCTTGTTCAGTCCGTGCTACCGCCGGGCGTCTTCCAGGCCTTGAACGGCGGCGCCGACCTCGGCGAGCGTATGACGCTTCACCGGGGCATTCACCACATCAGCTTTACAGGCACCGTGGCTGTGGGCCAGCGCATCCTGCAGAACTGCGCAAAGACCATGAAGAAGGTCGTTCTCGAGATGGCGGGGAACAACGCCGCCATCATCTGCGAGGACGCGGACCTCGAGAAGGTCATCCCGAGCGTCGGACAGGGATGTTTCTTCCACGGCGGCCAGGTCTGCGTGGCTTCGAAGCGCATCTACGTCCACGAATCTCTATACGACAGATTCATGGAGCTCTTCGTCGAAGAGTCTAAGAAGTACTCGCCAAATAACATCCTATACTCGCCGCTCAGCAACAAGCAGAATTTCGAGCGGGCCAAGTCATTCCTCGAAGACTCGAAGAAGAATAAACACGACATCGTCATCGGCGGCGAGGTCAAGAGCGACGAGAAGGGATTCTGGATTCCGCCCACGATCATCGCAAAGCCGCCTGAGGATTCTCTCCTCGTGCAAGAGGAGCAGTTTGGTAAGAATATATCATCTTCCCGATAAGCGGAAAGCTTACAAGAGACTAATAACTGTGCCACCTAGCGCCTATAACACCGGTCCTGACATGGTCGGATGAAGATGATGTCATCGCGCGCGCTAACCTAGATAACGCTGGACTCGGCGCCTCTCTGTACACGGAAGACCTAGAAAAGGCCCGTAGCATTGCCCAGAGGCTCGAGTCCGGCTCTGTGTGGATCAACCGGTTCGAGCGCCCGCACTTTGGAGCGTACTTTGCTGGCTGGAAGCTGAGCGGATTTGGCGGCGAGCTCGGAAAACACGGCTTGTATAATTACTGCCAGGTGCAGTGCTTACACTTCCATAAATAGGGAACAGGGAAAAGTAAAGTGGTATGAATGAAATAGGGAAAATTACAAGATAAAAAACTGGAGTTACTTCGAATCATACAAGCATTGATTTACACAAGGATTTTAAACTTTTGAGTCGACCAGTGTCTAACTTATCTAGGTAGGAGGCATTATTGTAACTATGCAACGCAAGTCAATGGCACAATTTCCATACGTCCAGGGTTATACCTAGCATATGCCAAGGCATCTGCTAAGTCACATTTGAAAAGACCTCTTTCTAGTGTACTCTACTATTTGTCTCGTCTAATCTTCAAATGTAAATGCTCAACATCTCAAGCTTCTATGTATTTCTTCAGCCCTCTCAGCCTTTCCTTCGCGGTCTCCAGGACCTCGTCCTCCTTGCAGACAGCAAAGCGCATATAATCCTCGGCAATCCAAGTATTGGGATCGGTGTAGAACTCGGTGGGCGGGATGGCTGCGACTCCAACCTCGTGAATCAAGAACCATGCAAGCTTGAAGTCTCGCGGACGGCTTGCGACGTGCGGGGGGAAGGGGTAATCTGCCGGCAGCTTGACTTTCGCCATGTTCACCATGACGAAGTACCCACCCTCGGGGTCTGTGTAAGGGAGTCCTAGCTCATCCCAAATAGCGTTGAAGCGCGTGATTTTCGCTTTCATGTCTTTTACTGTCTCCTCCCAGAAACCTTCCGATTCGGCCTGCTCGAAACCTGGATGCGGGGATCAGCTTGCCGAATGTGTTGAGAACTGGATTGTAAGAGGAGGCTGAGAAACGGGACTTACCGACGGCGCAGGCTTCTTGTAATGGTGACACGGAAGAATAACAGATACGGGTATGCGCTGCGGACACGTACTGGATTAAGTGCGAAGGTCCCATCAACCAGCCTAGGAAAGATCAGTAACCAAGTTGCAATTATTCACCTTGAAACCGAAAAGTTGTCTAAGATGGATACGTTTTGACTTACCGACACGCCATCCAGTAGCGTAGAAGTTCTTGCCGGCAGATCCAACTGTAAGGGTCAAGTTCTCAATCTCAGGCGACAACGTCGCAATTCTCGTGAAGGGCGCATAGTAGAGCCGATCGTACACCTCATCAGAAAGGATGACAATCTCATTCTTGACGCAAAGATCACCTATGTGCTGAAGTTCCTCCTTAGAGAATACCTTGCCAACAGGGTTGTCTGTATGCAGTGATAGGTTAGGTGTTACCGCTGATCCAGGGATTTCCCGGGGCAGAGCAGAAACTCACGAGGTGTGTTGATGACAATCATCTTCGTCTTGGGCGTAATAGCTTTCTCCAACTTTTCGAAGTCGACAGTCCATTCAGCTGACGAGGATGTCCGCGATGCACCATCCTTGGGAGGACTCAGAGGCACATAGACGATCTTGCCGCCAGGCATCTCGATGTTGCTGATATATCTAGACCGAAACTATTTAGTAAAACGTGAAACATCCAGTGATATGCTCTTTCAATTGCATTTGCCTTAGGGTGAACATACTGATCGAAAAAAGGTTCAAAGATAATGACCTCGTCACCCGGTTCAATGAACGCCATGAAAGCGCTGAGCATACCCTCATTGGCACCGGTTGTGATGGTGATCTCGGTATCCGGGTTCAGCTTTCGCCCCCAAAACGGCGCATAAGCATCTGAGATGGCCTTCTTTAGTCGTGGCCTTCCCTTGGTAGGGCTGTACTGGTTGCAGTCCACGCGGTCGAGAGCCGACTTGGCCGCGTTGATAATGAACTCAGGGGGATTATAGCCGAAGAAACCCTGGCCCATGTTCACGATGGGCTGAACGGGAGAGGCTGCCGCGGCCTCATTGATGATGGACCTAAGACTTTCTATTAGCAAATGAGAAAACCTGAGAAGCACGCGCTACAACATGCAGCCGAGTCTCACCAAACATCTTGTCTCTGGCCGGCGACCCGGGCGGCGGGCTTCAGCTTGGCCGGAAGTTGTGCGGCCATGGGCGTGTGGAATCTGCGGTACACAGCGGAGGTATGGTGTTGAGTCCTTGGAGAAATGTTCAATCTCTTTCCGAGTAAAAATCTAGAACAGGACTGTAAACCAATGCAGCCCATTTGGGTTGTTATTACCCTATCAGATGCCTCTCAACTGCCGCTCCTCACGAACCCGCTGCGATTGTTCGCAATACTACTCTGATACCACCGTTTTTTTGTCAGTTTTCCTCTCGCTCTCTCACTTGATTTTTTCTCTTCTCTTCTCTTCTCTCTTCTTTTTGTTTAAATTTCTATTTTATCTTCAACACCGATTGCTTTGGCGAAATCGTGACGCAGCTATTCCGGGATCGGAGTCGGAACGCGGAGCGTGAGCTATTCTGTGAAGGGCGTACAAAAGCACGTCATTTGCACGATAATTTAGCGTGTCTACAAGCTAAAGGACCCCTACGCTAAAGGCTGCACTGCGCTCTTATCACTTTATCTCCAGCTAAGCATCCTATCCTATTGAGTCGCATCGCATCGCATCGCATCGCTTTACATCAATACCCTGCATAACCTGCAACATATATCAAGCTGCTCGTGCTCCTTCCACCATTACTTATCCAGCTTAGAATAATTAGAGAACCACGCCCTACCTATCCAAATCCCACACAATGCTTCTCCCTCCACGCATCACCACCAACAAACCAACAAGATGACGACAGTGGCGCCCAAACCCGGCCTCCCCCCAAAAGCCATGGCCGCTGCACCGCCCCTCCTCCTCACGATCCGCTTCAGCGCAGCCCTGCCAGACCTCGAGCTCGACATCCCGCGCCCGAGTGCAACAACAGTAGTCTCGCTAAAGCACCTAATCCGCTCGCGCCTCGACAAGGCGCACGCGCGCCGTCGTCTGCGTTTCATCCACGGCGGCAAGATCCTGCCAGACACAGCCGTGCTGAGCTCGGTACTGCGAGCCCTCCCTCCACCTCCGCCTCCTCCACCATCATCTCTACGGACAGAGAATGCATCAGCCGACCCAGAGCGGCGGTGGCGCGCAGAAGAAGAGAATGCCGACGGCAGCGCAACGGGCAAGGGCAAGGGCAAAGGCAAATCCATACCAGGACGCCCAGAGCCCTCACCGCGCATCTACGTAAACTGCAGCATCGGCGACGAGTTATCCCCCTCCGAGCTCGAGAGCGAAGCGCGAGCCGCCGCGCTCCCGCCGCCTTTGTCGCAGGTATCTTCATTACGCACCTCTTCCCCAACCCCGGGTCTAGACACGCCAACGACCGAAACGACAGGAGCGTCAACAGGGTCAACAACAACGGCAGCGCCACGGGGCTTCGAGCGACTGCTATCCGCAGGCTTCACGGCGTCCGAGGTGAACCAGCTCCGCCTGCAGTTCCGCAGCATCCATTCGTCGCGGTACACGCCCGACACGCTGCCCAGCCCCGACAGCTTCCGTCGCATGGAGGACGCCTGGATCGACGACAATGGCGCCGCCATGCCTGCGGCTACGTCAGGCGCTGGTGGCGGCGGCGGCGGCGGGGGTGGCATGCTAGGCATGGGCGGTGGTGGTGCCGACAGCGACGAGGTTGGGCTCATTGGTATCGTTGATGTGCTGATCCGCGGCGTCATCACGGGGTTCATCTGGCCGCTGGGCAGCGCAGGGTGGCTTATCCGTGAGGAGGGTATGGCCAGTGAGCGCTGGCGCTTCATGGTCGGGATCGGTGTCATGTTTGGTGTACTGATCGGTTTCATCCGAACCATCTCCGGGGATAATAAGTGAATATCCAAGACGAGTGGCTCTCGTGCTTTCTCACATAATTGTACCACAACGGCTATTCTGCATGATAAATGGCGTTTGGGAAAAAGGCATTGCAAGGCGTTTACGACAGTTATTTACTAGGGTTTGCATAAATAAGACATGTCACGTTGTAGAAAGGAAGGCGACAAGAGGCTTTGAGCATCACCAACACTGGCGATACTCGGTTTGTCTATCTAAGACTTGTGTACACCTCTTCTCCCGAAACCGAGGCGCAATCGTTCTCCGTCTAGAATTACAGATATCATCTCCTTTCTTCCACTATCTCCTTTTGGCAACGCGAACTAAATGGTATACACTCCCAAACTCCCTAGGGTAAAAAGCAAAAGATGAACGCAAAAAGGGTGGAGAATCCACAGGCGAGACTACAGCATGTAGAGCCTACTACGTAGTGGTGAGCCACTGGTTCATAGACCTCTCACGCCAGCTCCTGCTATGTTCCGAGGTAATACATCATGACCTGCGAAGAAAAGTCTAGGAACAAGCCTATAGGTAGAGGGACTGGGCAGCCACGATATCGCGACGAATCTTGGTCAGACTCTCTTCAAACTTGTTTTGAAGATCTTCGCTGCCCATTACCTTGGCGGCCTGGGCCATCTGTCTGAGAAGCTCTTCGAGGCGGCGGAAAAGGCGAATGAGAGAGCCTTCATAGGCACCAGTCATTTTGCTATGAGTTGTTAGTAAAACGAGACCGACAAGAAACGCATGAAAAATAGGAAAGAGGATTTTGCGGGTTGACCCAGATATCTACATACCAGACTTCAGCAAAAGACTTGCCATTGGCCCAGGCATAGACCGTTTCCATCAGCTGATACTTCAAGCTCTGAACATACTCGTCTTCGTTGACTTCTAACTTGCTTTCCTGGCTGACCTTCGCGATAATGCGAGCTTGAGCCTGAATTTGTGAGTATGGCTTCATCAACTCTTCGGGGAGAGCCGGTGCTTCAACTTTCTCTTCAAATATGAATACACTAAGCACCGCAGCAATAAGCTCGGGCGATAGTTCGTTGAAGAAACGGTTGAACAACAGCTCAGAGAGCAGAAGTTCATGACCCTCGGTGGATGAGATTTCGCAAGCCACACGAGCCTTCATCTGGACAACCTCGCCTTCGTTGATAAATCCAAGGCGTCGCAGCACTCGTTTCCTAGACTTCAGTTCGTCTAACTGCGCAATAGAGTGTGCCTTGCCTATTTTCTTCTTCAAGTTTTTTATTTCATCAGTTAGCGCAATCTTCTTGGAATATTGTTCCCATAGATCGGGCAAACGCGGGGAATTATGCAGAGGGTTAGACAGCAAGCGCGATTCCAAGACTTCAATCTTGCGGAGCAGCTTCTTGAACGAATCATCCGTGATGTTCATGTTTTCGATTGGATCTAGAACGGGCAAGCCGTCGGGAAAGCGTCGCTCGACCTCCTTTAAGGCTTTGAAGAGCTGCTTGCGCACTGACTCGACGTCTTCTCGCGACGAGATATCTTTGGGCATGAAAACGCGGATTTGACTGAGCGCCTTGATGCAGGTGAGCATGCAAGGAACTGCCTCAAAAATGCCATCTTTGCTTGGATCAATGGGTTCAGCACCGAGCGGCATCTCGGTAGAGGGATTAGCAGGCCCAAAGGGATCGCAGTTGGAATCAAGCCGGAGATACACATCGATAAAGTACGACTCTTGTGGTTCGTACTCTTTCTCGCCAAACTTCGGCTCTTTGCGTTTGGTGAAGTCGAGCACGACTCCCCAACCGAAATCTTTTCCGGTCTTTGGATTAGCAATCTGGACTAGTCGTCCAGGTTGCAGAAACTCGATACAATGGTTAGGATGTTGGATCACGTGGAGCATGTCCTTTGTGTATGTGGTCAGCTGCTGGCGTAAGCTATAGTAGTCTTTGACAGTAGCCTCGTCTGGAATAACCATCTCATCACGCTCCTTCTGTAGTTTCATCAGTTCATGCTCAAGACCGGCGACGCCAGCCGTGTTCTGAAATTGGAAGAAACAGTTTTCCAGCATGAAATCTGGGGAGATAGCTTCAATTCGGAGTAAATTCAAGACCATGTTGTAGCCGAGATGGAAGGCTGAGTTAAGGCGGTCTTGCTGGCCTATGACGACACCCTTTGCAGTCTCTGGTTCCAGCTTCTCATCAACCATCATGATAACAATACCACGTTCATCAAGACCTCGACGACCGGCACGACCAGACATCTGAATATATTCGGATGGGGTAAGGGGACGCATGGTTGTGCCATCGAACTTGGTGACTTTTGTAAATACAACAGTTTTCGCAGGCATGTTTAGACCAATAGAAAAGGTTTCGGTCGCAAAGAGAACCTTGATCAGGCCTTCCTGGAATAGAATCTCGATTGTTTCTTTCAGAATGGGCAGTAGACCGGAGTGATGAACACCGATACCCTTCTCCAGAAGTGGGAGTATATTCTGGATTTGAGGAAGCTCGCGATCTTCTTCCGATAGTGATTCGATGGCGCTAGTGAATACCTTGCGCACCATCGCTTTCTCGCTGTCACTGTTGAAGGCATATTTCGAGGTGTGGAGGGCGAACATCTCGCATTCTCTCTTGCTGAAACTGAATACAATTACCGGATTAAAATTCCTGCTCATAATCATTTTGACAATCTTCTGGATGTCTGCCTGTTGCGACTCGTTCTGTTTTCCCTTGAAATTCTTCTTGTGCTTTCCCTTGCCTGTCTGCTTGGCATTCGGGTCATTGGCTTCTGCTGCTTTTCGCTCTTCAAGCAATTGCATCGTTTTGTTGAAGTTGTGTTCTCGGAAGACGCCCTTCTCGTCAACGACCAAGAAGATACCCGATCCACCGGCCGGGAAGAAATAGTTCTGTAAGGGGGTAGGACGGAAGTCGGTATAGACAACGTGACATGCCTGACGATGGATCTTTGCAATCCACTCGGCGAACTGAAAGGCATTCGGGATAGTAGCGGACAGGAAGACATATCGCACTTTATCTGGCAGGAGGATAATAGTTTCCTCCCAAACTACACCACGCGACTTGTCTCGCATGTAATGAATCTCGTCGAACACAACCCAGGCCACTTCACGCATGATCTCGGAGCCTCGGTACAACATTGATCGCAGAATTTCTGTTGTCATGACTAGGCAACTGGCTGTTGGGTTGATCGTCACATCACCCGTCATTAGACCAACATCTCCAAAAGCTTCGTTGAACTCTCTGTATTTCTGGTTGCTCAGTGCCTTGATAGGACTGGTGTAGATGACACGCTGGTTTCTCTTGAGGCATTGCGCGATGGCATATTCGGCGACGACAGTCTTTCCGGCACTCGTGTGCGCCGATACGAGCACACTCTCGTCTCGTTCGATGGAGGAGATCGAAAGGCGCTGGAAGGGATCGAGCGTGAAGGGCCAAGATCGAGCAGGGTCCTCGGGTGCCTTGTGCTCGGAAAGAGGGACGTACTCGTAGTCAAGATCCGGTGGGAGAGCGACTTGATGCTGGATGTTGTGCGATAGAACAAGCGAAGCCTCCTCCTTTGTAGGTGCAAACCCGGCGGCTGCAGCGACTTCTCTAGACTCGGCGGTTTCAAAGGTGTCGGTCAACACAGGCTCTGCAATACCATCCTTTCGCCGTCTCTTGTTGTCGCCTTGACCATCTGAAGCTGTATCGTCAATTCCGTCTTCTTCGGGCGAGGTTGGCTGAATGTCAGTCATGTCGACCTCGGGCGCAGAGGGTGCGGACGCAGCAGTTTCGGTGCCATTTTTCATGGCGCCATCAGCTTTGCGCTTTTTGCTTTTCTTCTCTTTCTTCTTTGATTTGGGTGGCTTTTCCGCCAAAGACAACTCGCCATCCTGGCTCTGAGCTTTGGCTGTTTTGTCGGCCGGCTCCTCGTCAAAGACGTCGAAAAGATCGTCCATGGTGGTTGCGACCAGCCAAGGGCTCAATCAAGGAGGAACAACTGCAATAGAGGATTCGGGTAACTGCGAACTATGGAATGAATGCGTTGAAATAACGCAAGCCGCGGTCTATTGCAATTGTTTCCACAGGCACGTGTTGTGGAGGTGTACTGCAAAAAATGCAAAGTGAACTTTTCCAGAGTGGAAAGTGGCAGAATGGCAGAAAAATAGTGAGTAGCGCAACTTTGTAGCAGGCGAGGCAGGACCATGGGAATCGGGCGCGGGCGGTGAGATCGAGCTTAGTGGGTTGTAAAGCGGGTCCCAAAGCCGAGACAACTGCGGAAGGCTCCACTACACTGCATGGTTTTACCACTCAAGCCACTTTATGTGCCGCATACTGATTTGGTTTAGCGCGTAGAAAAAGTTCCTTGAAACGGTCTTCGAAGAGGCTGGAGCTTAGTTTTAGTAGTAAACGGTCTCGCCAACCGATCCTTTTCCAAATAACCAAGATGATAGCTTCACATATTTCCAAAGGCCCTAACATATCCTCAGGCATCTTCTTGTTACAGTGCCCGTCGGATCGCAGGACTTATTCATGATTTGAATAATGCTAAACAAGATCACACTTGCCAATGCAGGGTTCATACAGGCGATTTTTCTCTCTGCTGGCCGAGAGGCCATGATATAAGCGCACATAAGGTTAAAAATAATGACTCTCGATTTATTTTATGTTCTATCATCTGCTTCGAAATTGCGAGAAGGAGCCCTGTTTTTTTGCACGGAATGGGGTCATAACGATCTTTGTCAACACCATCTAACATTAAGGTTGGGCTTTGGACTTCTCCGCTGGCTTGGTGATGAATATGCAGCTGAATCCCCCTTTTGATGCTTCGGTCCTAATACACAAACGAGTAACTGGGACGCACTGCTCCATTAGCTAAACGGCTTCAGTATTATGGCTTTGTGACTTCCAGGTAAACGCCATATTAGCCATGCTCAACCAATGTATCGGGATGCTTAGCACCGTCGCACTGTTGGTGCCCTGTCAACTGGGACTCCCATACCAGTACACGTCGGCCCAGTACGGATCTTTCTTTCATTCAGAGAGTGCCCACAGCTGTGAATAATGCGGTACGGGCGCGACCTTGTGAATAGATTCTCCGCCTTTGCTATAGTAGCAGTTGCCGCATTGTTAAGCAAGGTTCAAGGTTAATACCACGCTGGCCGACCAAATACATCCGGCTACGATGATATGTTTACCTCCACGAGGTATCTACATATTTGGGTCAGTACAGGGGTGGACTACAAGCTGTTACGATATTCGAACCAGTACGAGCTGGAACCGAACGGATTAGACTGATGATTCTATGTCTATTGAGATAATGAAGTCATATTGAATCGATACATCTAGGCTAGCCGCCCATGCAGGTGAAGATGCTTGAGGTAGACATGGTACAAGCACTTGGTTTTCCATCCCTCGTCGCTTTCAACCGTGTAGTCAACCTTAGAAGCTATTTAATTAGTCCCCTGCCACCATCGATGACCCAAAACTTGGCTTATCGTTGTTCTAGCTGCCGGGTCTAAGTTTGTCATTCCAGATATCATGTCTTGTGCCTCAGGACCAAGCATTCCTTTACTCCCTGCTCGGCTGCTCTTGACACTGACTTGAGAGCAAGACGCCACCTTTCAGCACCCACATGCTCAAGAAGTCCTTCTGGAACTGGCCCGAAATATGAAAAATGTCGAGTCAGTATCGCTTGTTTTGGCGTTATTCCATCCTTTCCAAGCACCTCGTCATCGTTTAGAAATAGAAAGTGTCCGCCCCCACGAGTATATATGCACTATAAACAGAATTAGCGTAACTTTTTAACTTCAGTAATCGCATACCTACTACTAGTCCAAACGAGTACATGTCTGACTTCTTAGTCACACCCGTCCTAGCTTGTCCCTCTGGGCTTCGTCACATCGCGTTGCCTAGGGCGCACGGGGAGTCACATGTCTCTCCATCGTCGAACTGGAAAGCAAAGTCAGGATGACCAAGAGCCACATTGGTAACTGTTTCATTGCCTTCGTTGTCGCAAGTCCAGTCCAGGAATATATTATCCGGCCTTATATCTGCCGATACTAATTCATTACTTGGTCTAAATTATAATATTTAAGCTATAAAAAGTTTACTGATGTGAATCCAGTTTTTACTATGAAGCTCTTTTATTGCTTCTGCTACATGTCGTAGGATCTTACGTCGTTGCAGCGGAGGAAAGTCGGAATGGTTCTGAATTAAGGAAAGCAGGGTGCTTTTATAATAAGGATAAATCAAAATACCTTCCTCGTAGTTGCAATCAACATGCATTCGAAGCCGACGAGAGCCCGTAAACTCGTCTGCGAGGAGGACAGACGAAATGTAGAAGAGTGGATGTGGGCGCTTAACAACAAAAGATTTGTTCTCCGACCTAAACAAGATAGTTTAGTGAACCTGATAGACTGAGAGATGAGTTCATGGAGTCCGCGACGTACTCGGCTTTGAAGACGCTATGGTCATGGTCCTCGCGATTGCGCCGGAGCACCTCGCCCTGGACGTAGACGCGACCGGACTCGCCTACTATGGTTGATACCATTCTGATACCAGTGCGGTGGGCACAGCCGATTTCAAGACGCCGAGGCCATACAAGCGGGCGTTTCGAGGCTACGTGAGGTCACCTGGGCCTAAGACGAGTAGCACTTACATGCCTGCTCTTAATACCCTCGATGATTTTAATGAGGACAGCCATGAGGCTGGCGGCAGTACGAAGCGTGGGATAAGGAATATGTAGATGAGTGCTGAATGTATAGTGCGAGAACACCTGCAAGATTCATTCTGTTCGATAACTACTTGAATAGAAGAGCTAGAAGAGCTAGAAGAGTGGCATGCCTGGAGATGCCGTCGGGGCACTTGTGCTCGCGCCTCCTTAGCAAGTTCTTCCGCTTCTTCACGTGGGCGTTACAGTTTAGTATACGACTTTTAGCTTATTCTCGAGTAATTGCCATTGTCTTCTCGAGATCTGGTCCACGAAGAAACTGAACTACAGTTCATGCTTTTGTGTTTCAAAAACAGGTCGATGCACCGACTATCTAGGGAGTTAAAGGTGGGACCCGACTCAGCTTGAAGCCATCCCTACCAAGTAAGTAGATTCCTACCTAAGGTACGTCAACATAGCTATTTAGCCGAAGCTCAACCGACCCGTTCTCCCAGCGCCCAGTAGCGTCCCCAGCCAGGACGTCGTATGATGAATTGATTCTTTGACGTTCCCGCGAAAAGCTCCCGAAGCTCAACCACCTACGTACGGAAAGAACAAACCCATCTCCCCTCCACCACACCTCCGTCCATTCTTGTGAAGGTAGGTAAATATGCACACATCAAACATAAGCTTCGAGCTTGCTCCAGAAAGCTAATTGGCCCCTCCAGATGTCTCCCCAAGCCGCCATGGTCCGGGCCATTAGCCCGCGCATCACCTCCCTCGTCAGCCGCCGGGCTTTCCACGCCACCCGCGCCCGCCTGTCCTCGCCCTACCACTACCCCGAGGGCCCCTACTCGAACTTGCCTTTCAACACCAAGACGCGCTTCTTCGCCGTCCGCTACTGGCTCTACTGCATCACCGGCTTCTTCGCGCCCTTCGGCATCGCTAGTGCGTTAATTTCCTACGTTTCCCGATCCCTACCAATCCCCAGACTATACAGACGTTTGAGGGGAGGCAGAAAACGGATGAAATATCATGTGGCGTGGTAAATATAGCTGACAATTGCGTTCTACAGTCTGGCAAACCAACAAGCCCAAGGCTTAAGGGTCTCGCGATCAAGGCGTTGTACTGGTGTCGGGTTAAGGACGAGCATGATGATATTGCGATGGGCGAGAGCTACGATGCGAGCGTCAGGGGTGATGGAGCTGTACATATAAGAGCACTATAGACCTAAGGGGCCACAGCCAAAACTACAATTTCATTTGTCCGCTCATCTTCGGCATATATCCGTGATCTGGTTAAGTAAAGGTCAACAAGTAATCGAGAGATAGGTTCTGCGTGCTAAACCATGAGTGAACCAGGTTGGCACTATTACAACTAGATTCGTTTGCCCTCGGGTCCATCGTCAATTTTGCCTCGGTTCTCTAACGGGAATCCAAGTAGTTGGAATACAGTCCCACGATATGTCAGGAAATGGAGTACCGGTCTATCGAACTAAATACGACGAGGTCTTGACGATGTTCTAATGATACCCGAATAAATAAGTTATAACGTGTTTTGAGCTGTTTCCCAAGTCATATTCATCACCATCAAAGGCCCATACCATACAACAGAACATCCTCGGCAGCCCGAGAGCAACTACTGTTTATCAACAAGTTCTTATTTCTTTTATATACATGAGATAGTGGTATCATAATGCTAAATAGGCTGTTCATGCCTTCAAAGATACACAGTTTTGTTTTCAGTACACCGCCGTACATGCATGCCCAGGCCTTCTAATAACTCCAACTATGCTATCCAATTCATATGATCCAGCGTGGTCTAGTAGCATTTAGACCACCATTTTTCAGGAGCTCCTGCAGAAAATGCAGCATGTATTGGGAATTTTTGTCGTCTAAATCCCATCTAGAATGCAGACAGTCATAAACCTCTAACAGTTCGTTTCTGGTTGAATGACGAGCATGCGCCTCAAGAACGGCCATGGCCATCCATGTGCTAATGTACAGACCGTCTGCGCCAGAATCAAGGGCATCTAGGAAAGCGTCCCAAACGCTCCTGAGCCTCTGAGCACCCCAGTCTGTGCCCGGTACACCATGTGCAGAGAATGATTGGAACAGCGCCAGAAAGACGACTCCGTTGAGCGGGATCATGTAAGCCTTCATCTCATCTAGAAACTGGGCCACTTTGCTGAGGTTGCCAAGTCGTACGCCATAGTGGTTCAAGAGGATCCGGTATGTCTGTATGTCTGGGGATAACAACGCGGACTTCTGAAAAGCGGGGCGCATGCTAGGATATTTTCTGCCGACGCGAGCAAACATTGAGAGTACTTTTGTGATGGCCTTTTCCGTGGTATAATCTCTGTGGGGTAGCGTTGGTAAATCCTTGTTAAACGTCTTCATCTTTTCGTAAACATGTTCAGCTGATGGTTCTTCACCGCATCGAATAAAACTGGCTATGAGACAATTCAAGACTGTTGTGTCAATCATCTCGCCGGCCTCGACCATTTCTCTGTACCCAGCCCTGACACCGCTTGAGTCTTGTTGCAGACCGAAGAAGTGGATGAGACTGACGTAATGATACCGACTGAATGCAAATCCACGATGCGTCATCTCTTGGTAGATCATCTCAGCCAAGATGAATTTGCCTGCCTTTGATGCGGAGTCAAAAAGGATATTGAAGGTTACATCATTCGCCTTTAAGCCTGCTTCCTTCTCCATTTGACGCCATAGTTTGAGAGCAGCCTCAACTTCGACGTCTGTGGTCACAGCCACGTAACTAGTGGCAAAGGACATGGCAGTATTCCATTGGAAAGTAGTTAAAGAGAAACCGGAATTTTTGATGTCGGCTATCACGGCAAAGTACCTCAACATGGATTTCTGGTCTTTGCGTTCGCCCGATGCCAGCGCAGCCGTCAGCGAATGACGCGTGGGAGCAGTAATCTGCATTGGCCGAGGCTCAGGAAGTGCTTGGTAGAGCTCCCATATGGTGTCGAGGGAAACTCGACTCCGATACCGAGCCCAAGCGGCAATTGCTAACCGCAATTCCCGCGCGGGTTCTGATTCGGCATCCGCAGGGTTTTGGTCGCCATAGATGGTCTGAAGCTCTAGATCCTCCGGGTTATCGGAAACCGTGATGTTAGGCCCATCCGGAGCTGCATACTTCCTGAAATAGGGGTCTCTGTAGAATTTAAGAGCCGCGTCGACAGAAGTATCGTCGTAATAATCGACGATTCCAAGCACTTCATCTTTCGGCTGAACCACAACACGCCGCTGAAAGAGGGACGAACTGTGTGGTTTATTCGTTCGCTCCGTGGATCTAGTGGGCTCGCTGGGCTCGCTGGGCTCAGCGGATGCTATGGCGGTGTGATTCCAACTACGTACGCTCGTAGGATACGAGGTAAAGTAGTTTGAGCTCGAAGATCGACCGCCGGCCGGTGCTACCGCTGCGCAGAAGTTTCGGCGTAGTAGGAGGCCGGGGTGCGGGTGCTGGTGCTGGTGCTGGTGCGGGTGGTATTTGCGCGCCCATTGCGGCTGGCTCGGCCGTGTGCAGCGGGAAATAGCGTGCAGGCCATTGGCGACAGACCTTGCGCCGGCGCTACGTATACGCACAACTCGAGCACGGGTTATCGAGCTGGCAGCTGGCGAAGGTTGGCTAAGGAGTACCGCGCCGTATCTCGACCCGTCTATTCTGGAGATGTTCATGAGCTGGCGTCCCGCATGGTGGTCTCGTCATCACAGCCTTTCCTATGTGCGGGACAGCATTGGTACGTTACTGTGCTGCTTAGTCGGTGGTGAACAGGTGCAGCAATGCCTGTTGTTGTTGTTGTTGTTGTTGCCTCTGGCGCAGCCTACCCGCTAGTATCAATATTACCAGCGAGGTTTTACTCGGACTTTAGGAAAAAAGATCATAGGGCAAATTGTTGGAGAAGAGGATCCGAAGCTGCAACGGTGGTGAATCCCTGCTTAGCGCGATGAAGAGGGACTAAGTGGATGCGCCAGCCAGTCTGCTGTCCCCATTAACAATTTAGAGTGGGTCACCGGATCAACATGTTCTCCCTTAGCCAATTCAATAATTTCTAGACTAGTGAGCTTGAAGCGGTTTTGTACGTCCTTGACGCGGGACGAGACCAGACGAGACGAGACGATACTTTCGAGTGGCGGCGACGGCGCATCTGTCGCATTACATCGGAAACAGCTAAATCCCAATCAATTAACCCATTCGGATCAGCTCTTTCTTTTCCTCGAAACCCCCGCCAGGTCACGAAGCCCTCGCCATGGGCGGTCAGCGACAGATCAGGCCCTCCCGGGTCTATCAGACCGTCACCAAGATGCTCAACCACCGGATAGTGGATAGTGTCAAAGTCCAGAAGCCCATTTGGTACAACGTCCTCGAATCGATACCGCCGTCCGAGATCGTCACGCGACCCTTTCCACCCCAACATAAGAAACAAAATCCAAGGACACGGAGACCAAGCAAGCTATTCCAGCCGCAGCAACTAGTTTACGAGGAGGACGGGCTGCGAAGCCAATTCTACAAAGACCACCCCTGGGAGCTGGCGAGGCCGAGGATGATCATCGAAATGGACGGCAGAGATGCAGAGCGATACGACTGGTCGAGGGGGCTACGACAACCGGGCATGCCCCTCTGTGGCGAGAGGTAAGTGCGCACATACCGCGGTGTTCTTGATCTTTGTAAGAGAATAAACTCTCAGAGACCCCATGGACTGACGACTAGTATTACAGTGTCGTCCAGCGGCAATTGTGGATGATGCACAACGTGGAAGGCATGACACAAGAGAAAGCGTACGATATTGTACGGCGGGAATTCTATGCGCTGCGGCACGAGGAAGATGTCGAGCGACGGATAGCAAAGGAGGAGGCTATGAAGGTGGGCGCATACTTTGGCAAGACCGCCATGCAGGTCGGTATGGAGCTCGAAGACCAACAATACGACCTCTGGATGAAGTGGGCCAGCAAGCAGATCAACAGCGTCCAAGCTGAGCAAGATTCGGCCTACACCAACTTCGGTGCCGCGGAAGAGGGTAGCGGAGAGGACGGCATCGCGGATGCAGAAGAGGAGTTGGTGGCGGAGACTATCACAGCAGGTGAAACTGCCACGAAAACTGCTCGGACGAGGTAGGCTGCTGGGGTTATGCTTTGTCCTCAGTGTAGAACTACTGTACAAATTACATGTTTATACCGCCCAAACGCCACGCTCTGAGTGCCCGAATTGTGTTTGGATATCAAACGCTTATATATGCTCCCTAGCCATGCAAATGCAGATTCCAAAAAGGTCGCGGTCGCAACGCCAAATACCAATAACACACACCACTAATAGTCGTACCACAACTCTGTGTTTTAAGCGTCTGCCAACAAATCATTCAGCTGACGGATGCGGTCTGTGTAGGCTCGTCGCTAAGAATGGCATCAGTGGGACAAGTTCAGGCCTAGCTCAAAGAGGGACTCACAATATCTTCTAGCTTCTTCACATCCTTCTCATTAGAAGCCCGTGCAATGACTCGCGCGAGTAGGTCGACAACTTCGACGTAATATGATTTGGCGCCATCGTGATATTGGGCCTGGTCGAGCTGAACGGCGGTCCTGGCCTTAGCCAACGCCACAGACAAGGTTGCTTTCGAGGACAATGGCATCCTAGCGCTGGCCATCACCGCATGTGGGAATTTTTATGTAGGATGTTTTTCCCTATTAGTAAGACCGACAATAACGAGTGATTCATCTGAACATTGGTAGAAAATCAGAAAATACAACACACGCAGATCGAAGTTTATCAATTGTGCTGTCGTTGGTTCTTCTGTGGGCCGCACTTCATCAACGTCTCAACCCCCTGCTTGGCGGAGTGCTGTCAATATTGACAGTACCGCCATTTCAATGCGTTCAACACATGGTCTGTATGATGTGTTCCCGCGCCTCTGTCGTGCGTTTTATTTTGTCTCTAAGTTGTGGCTCTGTTGAAACTTGGAGCTACCTTGGCTTTTTAGGCACTACCTATCTATATTGTTCTGTAAGTGAAATTGGGAGGTTCAATCCAACTTCGCGTGATACTTACCTAAGCCTTCATTCTTGTGAGGCTCTGGCTTACATAAAGCAGTGCCTATCTATACTGAATGTAGGCATCTAACTAGGTAGACTCTCTTATCCAATTTGGCTACCAAACCGTGGGAGGCCGTAATGCGATGCGACGAGATAATACCCACCATGCTGAGCCTCCGTTTTATTTATGGCTTCATTATGCAATCTACTTGTCGACTTGGCCAGTACACTCCTTCAATGGAGAAAAGGTATGAAACGCGGTCCTTAAAACCAGAGTGTCTAACAGGTGTGATATGATGTACATACTTAAACCTACCTAGCCTTACCGATCATAATGTAACGTCTTGCTGCATCAACCTACAGGTCGGTAACACAGCTACCTGTTTCGCTGTCGGACTGGCCGACAGGTGAGTTTTGTTTAATCCTAAATTAGCCAAGAATAACTAGCGATCATCCAGCCCCATGTTGATGGAAGTTCTTCAACGTTTGCTAACATTTGTTTCACATGTTCCATTATTTCACATGCGGACAGAATAGAGCGTAAGTATACTATACTATCTCGGTAGTCTATCGGCAGCAGCATGCAAGTCAGTCGGTGAGTGCCCTAGTCCCTGCCTACTAAGTGCCCCTATCATACCACATTGGTCTAGTGGTATTGCAGGGCTGGGTCCTCCTATTTGCCAATTCCTCCGCAGGACCGCAGGACCCCACCCCAGTGTAAAATAGTGCTATGGTGCTGTAACGGCCTACACTTACCTGTTCTGGCTGTTCCTGGCCAGGAGTAGCATCTGCATTGCTCAGGTTCTGCTGCGCTACTCCCCTGTTCCCAGTGCCTATAGCCACGGGCAACTATACACGTTTACAGGTAACTATACCCGTCAAGGTCTTTGCCGCGAAAGCAAAGCACACGAGCGGTCAGACGTCCTAGGAGTGTAACCGCCTCGATCCAAACTTCCCCCACCTCGAGTGCCACCATTAGTGAGAGGGATTCGCGTCTAAGCCTTATTATTGCTTAGTACCCTGGAGCCGTCACCCTCGGAATCTATGAAGAAGGACTTTCAGGAGAAGCACTTATATACCGTACAACATACATTTTACGTGCCTCACTTAGCTTAGTCAAAACGTAAAACAAAAGTAGCAACAAGGAGACCAGACACTCACTCAAAGCAAAAGAAAAAGAGATAAGCAATGGGCCGCTCAACAGTAGGCAAGTCCTACTTGCCCATCGTGCAAAACGCCGATAAGTAAGCCCAGCCTTGCCCTTCTCTCCTCCTCTTTTATAACGGCCCAGAACGTCGAGCTCATGCGCAAACCCCTCAATCAAGCTTTCCCTATGACCGCGATCCTCTAGAGTTCTACTACCAGCTTGTGCTAGCCGGCGACCCCAAGCCGCATGGCTACCTGCGTCTGGAGACGGTGGCCAAGATGCCATGGACGTCTTCGTTCCGGGTCTCGCACGCGCACCCGCGCACCGTGACGGTCCTGGACTCGTCGCAGGGGAGCGACAGCGCCGCGGCCTTCACGGCGGCCTTCAAGGAGCTCGTGAACGTCCTGATAGAGCAGGACACGTTCAAGCTGATCGCCAAGACGCACAGCGAGCCCTTCACCATCCTCTCGTGGCCCACGAGCAAGGATGAGGGCGGCATGGGCAAGGGGACCGTGACCATGGAGCGCTTCGCCGCGCCCCTCTTCGGCATCCTGCTGCAGGGCGCGCACATGATCGCCTACGTGCGCTCCCGCGCCACCGAGGACGACTGCGGCGTGATATCGGGGCTCTGGATCCCGCGGCGCGCCAAGCACCTCTTCAGCAGCCCCAACATGCTCGACGCCACCGTCGCGGGGGGCATAGCGTCCGGGACGACGGCGCTGGAGACCATCATCAAGGAGGCCGGCGAGGAGGCCTCGCTGCCTGCGGAGCTTGTGCGCACGAGGGTGCGCTCCACGGGCCTGCTCACGTACATCAGCTCGACGGACGCGATACACGGCTGGCTCGGCGAGTCTGGGCTCCTGTGTCCCGGCATCGTCTACATATACGACATGGAGCTGCCGGAAGACGTCATCCCGAAGCCCCACGACGGCGAGGTCAGCAGTTACAGTCTCATGAGCGTCGGGGACGTGCAAGCGGCACTGCTAAACAACGAGTTCAAGCCCGATGCCGCCGTCGTTGTCGTCGATTTCCTCATCCGCCACGGTGTTATAACTGCGGATAACGAGCGGAACTTTGTCCGGATCAATGAGCACATACATCGCCGACTACCCTTCAGAGTCGCTGAGCGTTAACGGGCGGATAGACGTTCGATTTTGGGCTCTGGAGGATCCTGCCCAACTCAGACGGCTTTTATTTGGTGGGCGACAGAAAGTGAGACAAAACCTAGTGAAACAGAAATTTTAAAAAAAAAGATAAAAGAGCGATAAGCGATAGCCTACGACGCTTGGGCGCTTTACTTTTGATTGTACTATATGGGGCTCCATATGAGCGGGAAGGAGACGGATATATATTCGACATGAACATCGCCGATGTAGCAAAGCAAGAGAAGCTCCATGCTTGGCTGATATTCTTTCAGATTTAAGAATGACACAGGCATTGAATATATTCTAGATGCTTAACCCCAACTTGGGTTGTACACTTCACGCGCGTGCCTCTTGTTATACAGCAGTTTATTAGTCGCGGTAAGTGCGGAGTCTTTATAATCAGTTGACGTCACGATGTTCAGAGTTTATGCTAAGAGTCGTTGGGCTCAGAATTAGAGGATCCGTAAAATGCCTGCGGTCAATTTCTCTCGTATCATGAAAGCAAATACAGAATCTAAATGCCAGGTGGGCCTACTGAACCCTATTTACACGTGTTTCGGTATCTGTCGGTACAATCGGACGTTCCCACGCCCGGCCTAGGAATCATCAGTGTAGTTGGTGCTGCCGGAAAACTTGTGAATGAGGAGCGTTTATCCTCGTGTGTCTGTGATGTGGGTATGTGTGAGCATGTGAAGTGCTGCAGTAGAATCAGCGTCAAGTCAAGTGCTGCTAATCTGCGCATGGGTTAAGGGAAAATCGACAAATAACCGTAGACGGTGTCGCTTGGGTTCTGCCGTTTACCAGGAGAAAACTTGTAGAGCGAGCAATAAGCGAGAAATAGAGGTACGGTATGCCGCTGTGAAGGGTAGCTTCAACAGAGCCTATCAAAGTTAGACTTAGATTTCAGAATCAACAATATACTTCCAACTTACGCGTAAGTTTCCTAGGAGCAATAGGTCAGGCCAGTAATTAGTATCTCAAAAAGCCTTGGTGCGAGAGAACAAACTGCTGTAGACTGCATCCACAACAGGCGCGGCGCTAATCATACGGCCCCCAAAATAACGGCCATTGAGACCCTTGATGGCATTTTCGCCTCCTTGTACTTTGTCGAACTTGAGATAGATGTCGCCCTGTGAATTAGGATCGAGGGAAATATGCACAACATGGCCATATTTCTCTTCGGCTTCCTGTCTAACGTCATCCTCAAGTTCCTTGATCCAACTTTCACCTTCTTCCCTATAAGCTGTGTTAGTAGAAGCCTGTCTGAGACTATTCGTTGGGAGACGTACTCTGAGGGGTCAAACATATTGTGCAAAACTACACAGCGACTAGCCATGTTTACCTTGACAGGAAGGGGTTTAGCCTCTGTCTTAGGTTTAACAATCGGTCCTTCATTCTGAGTGCCGTTGGACGACTCGTCTGTTCGCGCAAGTTTTCGCATGAGGGCATCGCGACTATAATTGTTAAAGTTTACACCAGCAACATCCGTGTCGTCTAAGGCACTGGCACCGGTTGCCTTGTCGTTGTCGCGGCCACCGGCGCGATCGAAGCCGGAGGTTTGAGGACCTCGTCCACCCGCACCGGAGAAAGCGGAACCTTGATATGGTTGGTTTTGGCCTTGGAATCTCTGGAGGAGATTGGCAGTTGACTCAGGGGTGAACTTATCGTTTCCAAGACCAACACGGATTGGGCGACCGGCGAGGTCAAATCCATTCATTTTCTCAAGTGCTTCCCGAGCTTGATCAGCGTCGCGGAACCTATGTACGTATCAGCATGAGGTAGTTGTAAATTAACATGAAAAAGCAGAGAGCATACTGTACGAATCCATAACCACGGCTGCGACCAGTATCGTCTTTCTGGAGCTGGACAAATTCGAGTTCGCCGAACGGCTCGAAGACATTCTGCAAGTCTTGTTCGGTGATGCTGAAATGAATATTTCCTACATATAGGCGGTGAAAGGGCACCGAGTTACCGTGGCCTGAGCCGTCGGTATTACGCACTTGGCGATTTTTTTCAGCTTCCGTAAGTTGAACAATGACCGGAATACCTAATAGTTTTTGACCTGTGAGCTGAAGGGCTGCAGTGACGGAATCTTCGTTCTTGAATTCAACGTAGCCAACACTATAGCACAGATGGTCAGCAGCATCCAGGAAGGGGGTTTCCTCGTTACGTACCCTTTGGACCTCCCACTAATACGGTCCTTGACAATTTGGGCCTCGTTTACAGGGCCGACCTTCTCGAAAAACTCCTTCAGCTCCTTGGTGCGCAAGCGAGCTGCGAGTTGCTGGACGAATACGGTGCGGCGGTCGCGCTCATCCTCGGTCAGCACGGGAGTGGCGTCGCGCTTGGGCGTCCGCCCATTGCGGGGTCTTTCATCGTCTCTGGTTCGGTAGTGGCCGCGATCATCGCGGTCGCGGTCGTCCCTGGGACGGTAGTGGCGGCGAGGCGAGCGAGAGCGCGAGCGGTCTCGGCCACCACGGCCGCTGCGGTAGTAGTCCCCATCACCTCCTCTGTGACGGCGTGAGTGTCGGCGATCATCATCACGACTCCGGCTTCTGCGCCTACTCTTGTTGCTCCCTGCATCACTTCGCGGAGTGGCTTCTCTGTCATCACCTCGGTCACGTCGACCACGGTCGGTACTACGATCGCGCCTCCTCGGAGGACTGCGGTCTCGGCGGCTACGGTCTGAGCTACGATCGCGATCCCGACGGTCGCTTCGATCGGACTTCTCGCGGTCGGCAGAGTCGCGGGGCTGGCTTTCCTTTACATCGTCATTCTTGCTGGCGGTAGCATCAAGCAGAGCCTCAACGTCGAGCGTGGCCATCTTAGGCTGCGGGATTCTAAGCAAGATGGATTGACCTGAGGCTGGAGGGTCAGGATAGTTAGATTATGTCAGAAATTGTTTAATGATCACTCTCAACGGAGAGGGACAAAATGAAGAGATGACTTTGTCGGACGGGAGGAGAGTCAGATCGATGATCAATTGCCTTGATGGAGGTAACGACGCCGAGTCAGGATTAGGAAGGCAGCGAGATGCAGAAGATGGAAAGTGGCGGGCAGGTGGGTCGCCAGCAAAAGGCTAGCGCGGAGTTTCCTCGGATAACTTTCAATAAGCATCACGGTATATATAATCAATCTCCCGCACGGTACGTCTCTAGCGGCAATCGGCAATGGCGACTTCCTCTAGAAACAAGCTTGGAACATTCAAGCAATTATATCAGAACTTTGCAAATAGCAATGTACCTAACTATCTTTTACTTTGCCATTTCCTCAAGATGGAACTCTCTATATCTGAGCCGAGCAGAAAGAATTTCTGTAATAATATGATCAACCGCAGGGTAATTGGGTTGAGAATTCATGCCTTATGGTGAATGTCGGTCTGACAAAGCAGGATGCGAACGCGATGCTGAGATAGCCGCCAGAATACTACAGTCAACACTTCAGATATCACATAGCAGCTTGCCACATGATATTTATCGAGCTTTAATTTTGTGACAAAGCCTTAACTTGTTATACCATTCTCTTATCATCCTACGTGAATCCCTATGTCCAAGAGTCTCACCCTATAACTTCCATTGCTGCACTACTTCGAAAGTAGATCACGAAAGTTGTCCGCCAAAATTACCGATTTGACCCTGACAACATGTTGTGTTTCTCTCATCGACTGCGTGGTAGTGTCTCCGCCAATCGAGAGTATATACGAATTCTCGTCAGTCTTGCTGATAGACTGAGCCGCGGTCGAAATTGTCTGATACCAATTCACAGGCTGCACCAATATAGACTCCAGTACACTGCGGACGGCGTCATGACGAGGAATAGTCTGGCCGTCAAAGTTAGATCTTACAAGTTCCCGATTGCCAAAGCGCGGATCAAGACGACCCTCGCACGCTTTTATGATCTTGGCCGGTATATCCGCATGTCTGCTTGTATGATATCTTCCATTGAGGCCGATTTCGAGAAAATCGATGTCATTGTGCCGGAGGTCTTTCTGTAGGCCGGTAGCCATTTCTGCTGGCGTGGTGATAGTTATATCCCGTTCATCTCTAGTGGCTGCTATATACATCTTCCGCCAAAAGTTAGTCACAGTCGGAATCACCCAAGACTCGAAGCAACATACGTTTCGATGATTTCGCAAGATTTTCTGAATGTCTTCAAGCGTTCTGGTATCTCTCCACCGAACAGCCAGAGTTGCGCTTTCGGCACTGCCGTCGTTACTCATCTGGTCTGCATCAACGTAGGCGCCTATGCAAAAGGCTAATCTCAGTGACGTGCAAGAGAGCGCCACAATTTCCTTCACATTCCTGGCGCTTGCCACAGCCTGGGCGCTGAGAAGACCGGCGCATAAGCCTTGAATGCCTCCCTTAGCGGCGACGTTTTCTATTAGGCAGTTATGATCAGCAACTGCAATGTGCTCGATGAAGCTCAGGTATTGCACCACATGATTCAAAATCGTGATAGGTACAATCAAGATGTTGCGTCTTTTGTCGCTAATAGGTTCGTTGATTGTGACAGATAACAGCCCCTCCAGGTTCCTGATAGCAGCTTTGCCGTCAATGACGTGAAGCGCAGGATCTTGATCTATCATCTCAGTCCATAACGAGTCAAGATCGCGGACGGCTTCGATCAGGGGCTTAAGAAGGGAAGCTTTTCGGTGAAATTCTCCGTTGAGCTGCAGAATCTGGTCTTGGGACGGCAATGGAGTTAATGACCCGAATGTGATCAGTGAAGGTAAGGTAGTCATCGTTAAGTGAAGTCGATCTCCCTTGGTTTCTCCAAGATAAACGGCCTATATGGCTAAGCAAGGTCCGCAATCCCACTACACCTTACTGCAATGGTCTATCATATACCTCACGAGATTGAGAGGACAGGTTTGGACTCTTGAAACGATCTATTATATAGTGGATGGTGTCTGTAAAAGCTCATCTTGCCAAACGAGCCGGCCTTTCCGAGTTATCGATCCAGGACTGCATGACATGTTCAAGGGCTCGGGAGGGTGTATTAGTTCCCTTGCAAATACTATGTAAAATTCGGGAGCGCCAATGCCGCCTACCTTTCGGCTCACAAAGCAGCACTTCGCCAGCTATATATGAGGTGCTCACTGCTTACTGAGTACGATTCGTAGAGTGTGTGGGGTATCTCGGATTCTCGGAAACAGCCTCCTGACAGTCGCATTCTAATCAGTATTCAGAGGACCCTAAACTTACCGTGGTTATTGCACCACGGTATTGTTTCCGAGAAAGCGAGGCGGAATTCTCAAACGTATATATCCTGTACCAGTTCCATGTAAGCGCTCACTGACCAACTGATTATTCGATGTCCGAGACATGCGCGGAAAACATTGTTCTACGGAAGATATTAGACTACAGATGACTTCCATTCGGCGTACCCTCTTCGCTTAGTACCCTCTTTGCAGCACGAATCCTTCGCCCTAGGGAGAATCTCGCATAGATCATTGTTAACCAGTCTTCAACTATATCGGTTGATGAGGGCGCTTCTACAAACCTTTTGTTAGTGAATTGGAACTGTCTCAGCATAGTTCTTCAGTTACATACACATGAAATCTAGAACCTCAATACATCACTGCCGAAGCATGTCACAACCGAGAGCGAGCCCGACTAGTCACTATGATCTCTCAGCTGATACTCGTGCAGACTATCATTCATGCATACACTGTCTCTCCGAGTTTCTAGACTATGCATTTTGTGAAATTAACATTACTTATATATATAACACTGAGCTGAGTGTTTTTCAGTTTCTATTCAACTGATGACTGCTGCTCCCAGGGATTAATGAATACCCATTTTGACTACCGCGAGGCCCTGTGGTATGTGTACAAGAACGTAATCACACTATGAATTTTGGTCGTCCATTAAAACCATCATTTCGTCTTGACCAGCGTGGGCAGTTCAGTATGGAAGATGCGATCCCAGAACGCGCTTGTGACTCCGAAGCCCAGTTCGTAGTCGAGAAAATGATGGGCGAGGTGGTACTTCTTGAGACCCTTGTACCAGAGTGGAAGGTTCTGGTGATGAAGGAAGTAATGTGTCATGTCATACATCACGTAACCGAAGATTCCACCACAGTAGATAGCTGTCGCGAGGTGCCAGTTGAAGAAAAAGAGGGTGTGCGCTAACTTCCAAAAAGGCGTCGCCAGGACGAGGAAAAGAGTGGGCGGCATGACCAGACGATACTTATCCATAGGCAGGTAGTGATGAACACCATGGAGTAAAAAATGCAACGTAATACCGACCCTATTATCGGGAAGATAACTGTGAAAGAAAAGTCAGTGATGAATTGCCAAGACACATAGCGGAGAGTGCTCGTGGGTATCATACTAGTCCAGGTGAAATAAGCATCGATGCAATATATACTCTACGAGGGTCCATATGAAGACACCAAGGAGCCAACTAGCAGCGAGAGCACCGTAGTTTTGAAAGCCCTGCGCTGCTAGATAGGTTCCATAGGCATCCGCAGGGAGCCACAGCAAAGGGACCACCCACCAGGGGGTCAAACTGAGGGGTTCGAGGAAGTTCCCAAATAATGGTGCCGATGCGCCGCCCTTGTAGTGTCTTGGTCGATGGACCTGATCCAAGTAGAACTCCTTGCTGAATCCACCGTACCACACTTGCATCAACAGTGGCTTGTTCAGGTCGAGAAACTTGTGTGTCTTGTAGTCTTGGCTCAAATCTGTGTCCTTGCTCAGGTCCTCCTCACAGGACATGCCGGTTCGGGGGTGGACCGTGGGTGTGACTTTCTCGTTGATCTGCGGGTTGGCGGCAGTCTTCTGATCTTGCGTCTTAGGCGCAAGCTTCTCGCTCACGACAAATGCGACGAGAGAGTCTTCCAGGACTTCGTAGGCAGCCTCAGAGTGAGCGTGTGAGTCTTCGTCCTTGAGGATTTTGGCGACATCCTTTCCAGCATACTCGAGGACCAGGTCGGCACCACCGGGATGGGCATCAAGGAAGTCGGTCACGTCGTAAACGTTGGTGCCGATGGTAACATAGCAGGACTTGGCCGAGTTGTGCGACTCGACCTCGGCCTGCGTCAAGGTTGGGAGAGTCCGCCCTGGCGACATATTCGCGATCTAAGCAATGCGAACCAGCAGGGTGCAACCAGTCAAGTGCGAACCAACGTCAACTGGGCAAAAGGAGCGTAATTGAAGGTGTGTGTAGGTAAAAGCGAGGGAGGGAAGGTGGGCGGAAAATATAAGAGAACGTGGTCAATCTGGAAATTTGAAGCTGATAAAGGAGGGACAAGCTCGCATAAAGCGGTATGCCGATCGATTTTTATCAGGGGTCGCAAGTGAAATTAATAGTCCAGCTGCCCGCCCTACAGGCTCTACAGGTACTTCCGCGCACTCCGCGGGTGCCAGACGCGATCGACCCACAGAAGCGCCACTGCGCAGGCACGGCCTGACAGTGGCGTTACCCGGTATCCTATCGTATGATCCCGGTAGTGTGGTAACCGACACTAGGCAGCACTGAAAAGAGCAAGCAAACCCTCGACTTTTACATTGCCTAGCCCCTGAATCATTTGAAAAGAATGATCCCATTCTTTACTTTTAAACCACCACAGATATTCAATAGGATGAAATCACATAAGTAAATCACCAAGCGAAAATCTGTGGGGCAGCTCAGGAGATGCGGAAGTAGTCTCGCGTGATTCCAACAAGGGGTAATGCAGCCCTCAATATATACAATACTACAGCCTTTTATCTCAGTAGTAATAGTTCCAAGCGCTTTCCACTACCATGCGAACCAGCCCAGTTCACCCGGGCAAATCTCCCCAAACTCCACGCCATGCAATGCTACAAATAAAAAGACAAAAGCCCACTGCGTCATCATGAACCCGCAATGCCTTAGGTAGCCTCTCCATATCTACCCGTAGGATGCCATGCTTCTTTTGTAGTTTTAAGAAGCTCATGCGAAAATGTGAAATACGTGATGTGTGATAACACCTCCAAACAAAGTGTTTCCATACACACCCGATAACTCAGATGTTGCACCTTTCGACCATATATGCCACATAAATATAATAACGGCTACGGCCTGGGCCAGTGCTAAGTTGGCAAGAGACGGTGCGAAGATTGATGGCCGTGTATCTCCGCGGATTTGACGATCAACTTCCAGGTCGGCTGCTAACCTGATCAACACCATGAGGCAGACACAAACAGAAGCTAGAGCAACGCTTCGCCCATAGTATTGCTCAGAATCGGATCCTAACGCGAAGATCCAGCCGTATAAGGCGCCGAGGAGGGATGCCAATTCAGCAACACGAGCTATGGTACGGTTCGGGATCATCTGCCCATGAATACTTGACTTCCTGCTCTTCCCTGGATCTGGTCTTTCTTCCTCATCTGAACTCGGGTCGATGCTGAATGATTTCGCAAACATGCTAGATAGACCATCTCGCGGGTCATCCTTTGGCTGAGGGGCATGAAATTTGGGCGGTGCAATACTCAGCTCGGCACCGCCTTCCTGAGATCTACTGCTAAAATTAACGGGCTGATGTCCTGTTGACTTGAAGAAGTTTTCTCGCTCTTTCGGTTGCTCTCGAATGATGGGGCGCATAGGAGGGTTTCGCAACCTCTGGGCTGGGTTGGTAGGGGCCGGTGGCACTTTATACCATATAGGACCAGGTTTTTGTTCAATGGGCGCTTCACTAAACCTGGGGTTGGTGTTTTTAACCTTAAAAGCATTATAAGAGCTGAATGCACGATGTTGGGAACCGGACGGAGACCAGTCCATTTCATCAGGGTCATGTGTCATGTGAGATCGCTCTTGGGGGAGTTGCAGGGGTTTGTTCGTTACCATCCGAGAAACAGGGCTCGCCTGGTTACTCTTTTTCTCATTACCGTGCGTTTGAGAATGTAAGCTAGATACTGATGATACCGCCTGCTGTGCCGAAGTAGGCGGCGAATGTAGTATATCATCCAAGATATCGCCAAGACCGGGGTTACTCCTCGCGGAACCCCCGGTGGACGGTACTGGCAAGCCAGCGGTCAGCTCCGCTGGCTGCCGAAAAAGGGGCCTGGTGTCCGTGCGAATTGACTTCTTAGCCGCCACGTAAAGCTATGTCCATTTAGTGACTCTAGTATATTCATCACGGCATTTCGATTACTTACCTGAATCATGAATAAGGGTATGATAAGTTGAGCGACAAGTTGGGTACTCGTAGGAAGCCCTTTGGATCTGCTGTACTGAGCAATAGAGAGCGCGACCGTTCGCAGAAGGAGAGCCATAAGTTGATACGTATACCACTGCCTGAATCCAAGAATATGGGCAGTGAAGCCTCGGATGCTCTGTTTAAAGCGTGGATTCCAGGGAAATGAGCACATCCCGAGATTTATTGCCCATTGCATGAGCCAATCTGGGGCCGGTAACTTTGCAGCACACAGACGGTAAAAGGCGCCCAAGGTCGCAGGTATCCAACCTTCGTCTCGTGATGTGGAGGAGTATGGTTCGGTGAGCAGAAGGCATATCACCATTATATGCCAGAAAAGCTGGAATACAAAACCAGCATGCCAGACTGACTTGCCCAGGAAGTCGACCAAATCCAATGGCCCACGTCTCTTTACAGTCTCTCGCTGCAACCGTGTACGGTCCAGCGTGCGTCTGAGATGGTCGGTTTGCGCCGTGTAGCTCGCCTGAAACAGTTTTTTGTTGGCTTTCGGCAAGCATTCAGCACAAACTTGGGGATACCGTATTTCGAGATCCTTCTTGAGCGCCCAATACTTGCGCTCCCTCTCTCGATTTTCCGCCGCTGTGGGGTCGTCGGGCCACTCGAATTGCGCAAGGGAGGAGCTCAACATTTGTTGATTCCGAAGGCAGGTCGCGCAGAAAACAGAGTCGTCTGCGGGGCGTCCGGCTGGTGGGCTCGACGAGAAGGACAACGGCGACAGCGGCGTCGGCGGTGACAGGGACGGAGCGGCGCGAAAAGTCGCATATTGGACTTTGTTCTGCTTGGGGCTTTCGGGCGCTGCAGGCGGATCCGTAATCTCACCATTCTGTACCCCTTCTGTCAGCGCGACGCGCGCATCATGGCGCAAACAGATGCGCGGAGGCATAACCTAAGTAGTAACTTACCTGGTCCAGCCAGTTGGTCGCTTCGCACTTGGCACAGCGGAATGATTTCTGAGCGTCGAACCGGATGCCCGACCTTTGTCCGCAGTAGAAACATCGTAGAAACCTCTTGGACCGAAGAGTCCCCATGTTGATGGGCTCAGAACATGCAAAGGCAACGCCCTCTAGACCCCAGGCCAACTTGTTTAGGAGGTTGCAGCTAGTCAACAGAGAACTTCTCAGAAGTTAGGGCTAAGCCCGACAGAGGCTGGTTAACAGGGACCCGTTTGTACCAAGTGGTGAGAATTTACTGGCAGAATTTAAGTACGGTATTATTTACAACATAGATAACTAGCCAGGTGCACTTTGCTGTGATGACAGCTTCAAATTCCGAAGGTTATTAAAAAAAAGAGCCAAGGCTACATGGGTACAAGCAGGTAGGCGCTGTTTCAAGGGATCTGAGACAGGGATAGTAGGTGGAGCTCTTGTTTCTTGGAAGGTACAGAGGGTGGAGCTGCAACTCTACCTAACGGTTTAGTACCTAACGAGTATATGTACCGGATACCTAGATACTTCCTGTATATGTATATACCGAGGTACGTACCTAGATGGTAATTTTGACTGAAGCCACACATGCTGGTTCAGCTGTCACAATCAGCAACATGATCTTCGCAGGTCAAGTCACCCGCACAAGCTTGAACCCAATCACCAACCAATTTAATACATAACAAGCAATCACAGATCTTGACCAGCTCTTTCAGATCTTGATTGTGATTCTGCGCCTTCTTGTCTCTCCCTGACCAAGTGCTTGATGCAGGAACACCAAAGGTAAGTAACAGACATGCGATCTGTCTCTTTAAGCTTTATATTCCATACATATCCTTTTTGATTTTTTGATCCTGTACTCTAATCTGCTATGGCTATTCTAGCACCTTATAATTATTGTCTACTTTTCCCTTCCTCTGTTATTATATTGTCCCAGTTGGTTTTTAGATAATACCTTCCTATCTCTTTTCTTGTTTTTCTTACTCTGCACTGTAATCCGGTGGCTTAAAGCTATACTTGAGCATCACACTTATATATAAGTCACCCAGACATCCCCCAGAATATACCCATTGTCTATTCCCAGCACCCTATGTAATTATTTATAGTTTTCAACGTCAGCTCTGAGTCCTTATGTTAAAGAATGCAGCCCAGTTACTTGTTATCTCACAGCATGCTATTTAAGAGACAACCGCTTTTCTGTTGATTGTGTAAGAATTTACCAGCTGATAGCATATACTGACCTACAACTACCAGGGACTAGATCACTTGAGTAAAATCCATGTTAAACATTGTTGATATAACCTATTGGTGCATATCATGGCCCTCAAAGCTTTACCATGAGCATGAGGCATCATAGCATATATCATCAATGCTGTATGTGATTTTTATATCACGCTATTGCAGCTCTACAAGGATTTTGCCTTTGTACATCTGAACTACAGATTTGTTTGGCTTACTGGAAGAAAGGCTGATAAGCCAATAATATCCGGCCAATAACATCCACCAACAGCGCAGCAGTTGTGCCTTCAAACATTGTGTACCTTCCTTTGATCGCAGGAATCCTGCGTGTCATGGTCACTTTCGATCTTTTTGCGGGGTCATCTTGTACTACTGGCTGTCCCTTGCGAGGATCAGTGAATAATCAGAAGTACGGCCTGTATATCACAAAACCTTGGTATCATCTATACCTACCCTTCCATCAGTTTATTCGACGCCCTAAGCTTTGTTGGGCAGTACCCGAGTGGTAGCCCGGAAACAAAAGCACTATTAGTTGAATGGCTAGGGATATATTGGTCCTATATATATTGTTCTTCTACACTGGATCTCTGGTACCGCAACTCGGAAGCTACCGAGTCCTATGTACTTCGATTTCCGCCGTGGCATTGGAAATACTATAGGGGGTACATTGCAATACTAGTTTTGTTTACTAGGTAATCAGCCCAACCGGCTCTGTTGGCAATGGCGCGTGATACGCACCATATAAAACCCTCCAAGGAAACCCATCCTAGCCACAATTCTTCTCATGAACAACCACATACACCAATCCACCCTCAACCACCTTCTCCATCTGCAACCACCATCGTACATCATCGGAACTCATTCACTCTTCATACAAATCAACCCCATCAAACCAGCTTCCTCACTATGGAGAACATCAATCGTGACCGAGTCGTCCACAATGCCGTTGGCATCGATTTGTTTGACTTCATCAAGAGTGCCGCTTTTCTTGCGTCTATGCTCGGTATGCTCTACATCATTGTTAAAGGCTTCATGATGTTCTTGGAGGCAACCGACCCTACGGGCAGCCTCACTCTAGGCGTGATCCTTGCCATTGGGTCGACCGCCGTCTACCTCATGTTCCGAGCGGATGCGGAAACGGTACGTGGATTATCTGCTCACTATGTCTTGATTATATGTGGATCGGGTGGCCACACTGCCGAGATGCTTCAGATGGTAGAACGAAGTATCCGCTCTGAGAAATCATCCCATCGTCGCTGGGCTGTCGGGAAAGATGATGAGAAGAGCTACGAAAAGATTCTGGCATTCGAACACCGCCTTTTAGATCGTTTCTCGCGTCTTGATCTAGATAGTGGCACTTTTGACATCGTGCGGTTTGGGCGTGCGCGATATGTTCACCAAAGCTGGCTCACCACTCCCTTCACTGCCATATCGAGCCTTCGAGATATCCTCATCATACTTACTACACCTCCCCGTCAACGTCCCATTCCTGCACTTCGCTTCCCTGGCGTCATTGTTACCAATGGCCCTGGCACTGGCTTCCTTTTCCTCCTCGTCGCCCGAGCACTCCGACTCTTTCATGTTGTGCCTACTACCCGCATGCGAACAATATACGTGGAAAGTTGGGCGCGTGTCAAATCTCTGAGCTTGACTGGCAAACTGATACGTTCATTGAAACTTGCTGATCTTTTCATTGTACAGCACCCTCTCTTGGCCGATGGCGACGTTGTCTTCGCCGAGAACTTTATGGTTCTGCCTCAGTAGGCACGCACACTCTATCAAAGATCAAGATGACGGTCACTGAAGAGAGACATGGAGGAGGAATACAGAGAAGGACTTAAGGTGGAATAGGATGTCATCAATGGCTTTGCTCAGAATTATTGTGTTGTATCCCCGAGATCAACATGGAGGCGTTGTAAGGAAGGGTTAAGGGCAGAATCAAGGTTTCAGGCAGATCCATGGGATCTAGTAGCTCAACACGCAAAATCAATGCGGTCTTCTCTCTACTAATACTCGGACTTGCCCTTTGAGTGTCTTTTGTTGTAGGTGCCTTGGCTCGGTGTTTGAAGGCTTTCTATTGCGTAGCCTCTTGCATGATAGTCTGGTGAGTATACCCGATCTACCTGTTGTTCCTTGCCTACGTCTGGTGAGGTTGCAATGTGCACGTGACTTCAGAGCTTCCAGCAGCATGTTGGCGTGCACAACAGGCAGAAAGATCACGTGCATTCACTAGGAAGCTACATGTCAACAAAGGAAGCGTAGCTGGGCTACCTAGGTACCTAGGTACCTGTGCATTGTTCACAGCTCATTAATGACTCTGTACGGTGAGAGACAGTGACATACTCTGCTATCACTGTGGTCATTGGTTACCTACATAGTACTTATCCGCACCTATTGAATAGTCACGTGCTTGCGTAAGACCACTGAGAACAAGCTAGTACAATGAGCTTGTGAGGTTTGTACGCACTGGTGATGCGTGACAAGATGCAAGGCAAGATGCAGCACAACATGTCAGACTCCTAGAGCCCAGCCAGCCTGATGTTGGAGATAGATCTGAGGAGCTGGGAGGGGAAAAGAGCCCTTAATTATGTGTGCAATACTTGATCCTTGCTCTTGCTCTGGTGATCTACACCTAATGGCCACTGTTCGGCCCAGCAAATAGTGAGCCTGATTCCGTAGTTCTGTCCCTGAAGCGCCGTCTGTATCTGAGGAAGAAATCTCGCGTGGTGAATACAAATGTTTCTTCCTTCCTCTTCCTGCCACTTCCTCCTTCTTCCCTCCTTCCTTCCTTCCACCTTTCTATTTTGTGGCATCATCAGCCTACAGCAACAAGTATTGCGCCACACAAAGTAAGTGAATTTTCCTCTTCTGCACCTTAGCTCACATGCTCCTATGCATCTGCTTTCTACTTCAGCATGGCTCGCCGATGTCCGAGTGCTTTCTCAGTCTACTATCCCACCAGCCATTCCTTTTAACAGACTGAAGAGAATCTATCGCAAGATTTTTGCAGTTATAATGTCTTGCTTGCCACATGCCACATTGTCGCCGGTCTTCTAGACTGCATCCTTGGTAGTCTGCATGACTTGATGTTTGCCAAACGTCACAATAGACTGCCCTAAGATCCATCATTTTCCCACACATGCAATCCCCAGTATCATACCTAGATGAGAGGTCTCATAGCTCTCCTGCTTATGCTTATTTTCTCAATATTCCCCCCTTCATTTTTCCACATGTAATATTACTCAGTCCATGAGGTTTGTTGCACCACAGTCCCGGAGCCTATCAGAATCGCTAATTGTTTTGTCCTTTTCCCAACGTCTATTTCACTCCTGTCTATCTTATTCCTAGCCACCACTCCATTAGCATCACCACCAGAATTGACCAAGTAACAAGACAGAAGAACTGGAGTATCAACTTAACTATCGGACGGAGGTATGTCAACATCGGGAAATACAGCCCTTGCCTTAAGGGTTCGAGAGGAAAACTCGTAAGTTGGACAAATTCTTCTACGCGTCCAGGTCTACAGAAGGTAAAGTGGCGGACAGATTCACCAGGTCATGCAGAATTTATACCGAGTCAAGCAGTGCATTATCCACTCCAGGTTCTTCTATTCTTTATTTGTTGATCTCAGACTGCTCGTCTCCGACCACTTTGCTATGACGATCAGTCGAACTCCTAGAGACTATCCTGTTTTCATTATCATATCCCGTCCCTGTCTCTGCTCGTAGGTCAACTTTCACAGCTCGAGTCCTGATCAGCAAGGTGCAAGTCGATGTCTTCTGATCTGCTGGATCTCAAAAAGAACCTGTACTTCACTTACAACTGGACCACCACATCATTCCCTTCACACTACCTAGGTACTTCCTGAGCAAACATTCGCACAGCTTGTACTGCTATGGAAGGTGACGGAATCCCACCACCTATAAAGGCAACGTCTCTCATGGTTAATGCCACATTACCTACCGTCTTACCATAAATCTTCCAAGGCTGCTCAAGAATACCCTAGTCGTAGACGTTCTATTTTCCCCACTCTATCAAACTCATTCTCTCCTGTAGTCCAACAGTCCATTCACTATCTCGGCTCCAGCCTACACCCCAACCTGGTGCACTAATCAACCTATACTTCATCCTGCACAATATACCTACCTACCCTCTCTGCCTCCATTCCTTCCGCCCTCCCTCCTTCTTTCCTTCCTTACTCCCTTACTTCCCCTCTTCCTCTTACCACCTAGTGCCTTTGAATCCTTCTACATACAATAATTCTCAGGCGATCTTGTTTTTGCCACGAGTTAATTTTTCTTACCGTCAATAGCCATAACATATCGCCTACCCCTCCCGCACCCTCCTGCCAGTCAACCTCAGCCTGCGCTCTGGTTGTTTATCTTTTGGTGCATATTCGGAACCTAACTTGGCGTGTCTTGCAGTGAATATATTTAATTGCCCACACGAAGATCTCCTCCATTCAACCTTTCACTTCCATACCGCCCTCCCTTTTTGTCTCCCACTCCCACTCCCAAGCCCTGCTAAGGCTGCCCATTAAAGCAGCTAGTTGTCACGACGCACTCGCCACATTTTGGTACTCCGGTCCTTTGTTCATACTAAGTCCGAGGGGCATATTCTATCAGGTTATTGGGCTTACAACCATATCGTTATTAGCTAACTTTGGTCGTGCAAGCGTTGCGCCCACGTCTCGTTCTACCAAACTTATCCAACTTTTATTCAATAGGCCTTACTTAGTAGACCTGGACGCACTATTTACTTATCTCCAACATCTCTAAAACCTCCATCATGCCTGCTGATGCTTATAACAGCGACGACACGGATGGAGGAGCGCGCCTACATCCATCTATGGTCACACCTATTGCGCCGTCTACATCACACTATCAAGCAGCTAAGTCCGATCCACCCTCTGACGAGGAAAAGGCGCTTGTTCGTGCCTCGGCAAATTTTGGTAGCCTAAAGGATCCATTTGCTGAAACACCCGGCGTCCCCCAGTCAGTTCATCCCGGCGCATATGCTCAACGAGCTGCCTTTGTACAGCCTACACCTAGTAGAGCGAACAATGGCTTCAACCGCTTTCAGAACGCGCAGTCTCTGGGCAGATACCGCTCATCAACTGCAGCTATTACGAGTCACTCCGTTCCTAGATTCCGACCTGGGCTTGGTGTTAATACCTTCAACAATGGTGGTCTGCTCCCTGATGAGGTAAGATATCGGGTTTACGACGATGAGCTGAAGCAATCGTGCTGTCCCTTATAGACTATGTAATACTGACTGCTTCTAGCCCGATCTGCCATCTTGTCAGCAGGTCTTTACATCCATCATGACTGCGACTCAATACGTCAATGTCTCTCCGGGCATGTCGAGTCAGACTCAGACGCAGCTCACCAGTCTCCTCCAGGAGATCTCTCAAGGCTTTAGCTCGGTCACTGTTCAGCTGCGACAACAACGCGATGAAGCCAACCGGGGTAAAGAAGACGAGCACGAGCGCTACAAACGTGCCATGCAGGAAGGCGCCGAATTACGTAGGGGACTTGAGAGCTTGCAGGCACTCCACCAAAAAGTAGTGGCCCAAGTCAGCCATCTCACCGAACGCGAGAAGCTGCTGAAGGACCACATTCAAGACTTGAAGCAACAGCTTGAAATTACCCAGAAGCAGTTGGAAGCACTCACTGCCGACGCAGTGCGCTTTCATGCTCACCATGATAAACTTATCGAGAATTACAAGGAGCAAGACGAGAAGCACTTCATGGCCATGACCGTGAGTCAGCTGTTGAAATCATCCGAACTAAAGCTGCGTGTCCCAGGCTAATCTGATTATACCCTACAGGAGCTCGAGAATGAGGTCAAAGCGCTACGTACAAGTGCCAACGTGTCCAACGCTGACAGTTTCTCTACACCAGCCCAACCTACATCTATGAGCAATGTCACAAGTCGCAACTACAATTCCAGTAGCCCGAAGCCGCATCCGAAGCTGACGGATCGGGATGCTTCTTTGCTTCTGAATGGTCTGCATAAGACAGCTGAGCAGGCAGTGCGTAACTTTAACCAAATGCCCAAGAAAGACGGTTTTGTGCCCAACCCCCAAGCACCAGCCTGGGCGCCGCCTTCAGAACGTCCTCAGGGCCCTGCTGATCGTGCGAAGTCTTCCGCTCCGGCTGATGCCGAGAAACAAGACGATTCTTCGTCCGGAAGATCTCGGAACTCTGGAAACTCTGGTGAAGTTATCCTCTACACCGGCAATAGCAACCAGACAAAGTCGTCGATGGCGCCATACGCGGGACCGCCCGCACATGGCGGTGCGCCGACGTTCACCCGTACCCCGTTCGGCATTGTCTTTGGCGAGTATCCCACGGTCGAAGAGAATGCTCGTCTGCCTGGTGATAAGATGATACCTCGTGAGAAGGAGGAATGGGAAGTAGTCGACGTCCAGCGAGCGATGGCACATCTCTATGATCTCTGCAAGGGCTACGTGGCCAACTGTCACATGCACAGCCCCCCCAACGTGGCGTTCGATAAGCTGAAAGAGCAGGAATCGTATACATGGCATTACTTGATGCAGCAGGTCTACAAAGATCCCGAGCACGCCGCTGGTCACCTTAATTACCTTCTGAGCACCAAAGTTTTTGTCCCTTATCTCATTCAACGTACTTGCGTCGACTATCTTCTAAAGAAGCTTCTCACGCCCCAGGTGTTCCTCGGATTTTCAGATCAGATGGACGGGCATCTTCGAGCACTACAGAGCCAACTTGCCAATATCGCCGGTATATCTTCCTTTTCCTCTCATCAACTTAAGTGTTTCTGGACTGTCGTTAACTAACAATCACACTTTGAAACAGATAGCCGAGATCGTCCCGCTAACATCCGTAATCGCCAACGCGTCATCGAGGACCACGCAAAGCTGATCAAGGCCATCGCGATGTCGGAAGACGTTTCCGAGTTCCGTAAACGGACCGTCGACCGTCACGCCAATATCATGAGCGCCCTACTGGATCCTTGTCGCGCTCAGGGAACCTCGGCCGAGCTCGCACAGAAGTTCCTGCGCATCATGGTCGCCGCCTGCTGGGACATCAGCATTAAGGTCTGGAGCAGTGGCAAGACACTCCATTACGTCTTTCCGGAGTGCGCCAATAAGTTCTCGCCCGGTACTATGGAGGCCCTGAACGGTCACCACATGGCCTCTAGTCCCGACGAGCTTGTGGCTTCACAGTGCCGTGTCTCCCTTGTCGTCACGCCTACCATGACGCTTCGTGACGATCGGGATGCAGCTCGCATGCAGTGTTTTGCTGTTCACAAGGCCCAGGTCTTGGTTATGAAGTAAATCTTATAACTTCACTTCTTGAAGGGAAAGCGGCCTTGGACATCTTGTGTGTTTGACTTGTCTTACGCTGCCTATGCTCCCTTTGTTTCTCGGCATTCTTGGTTCCTTGGTCTACTCTCGCACGGTTGAGGCAATGACGCCTCTCGGCTCTGGGCTTAGAATGAGTGATACCCTTCACCTGCCGTTTTCGAATCAATCCCTGCATGTGAATTAAATCTCATTTGGTTCTACTGGTTCATTATACAAGGTAGAGAGGGCTTTGGCATCAAGGTTAATATCATCATCCACGAGAGAACACTCAGAACTATGTTCGCAAAGAGACCAGAGACACAAGTGAACAAAGAGAGCCGAAAAAGAAGAAGGAAAGGATGATCTCTTGCTACTGGGGAGGCAGTCCGTGCTTTCAGACTCTGCTTTAGGAGAGCTGCTGGAGTCTACCCAAAATCGGTGCGGTAGGGGGGCGAAGGTACCCCAAATATCATGATCACATCTGCATCTTCTCTTCATCTTTAGCTATACCCTTATCGCTTACACAATGGATACTGGAATGGTCTTCATCAATTGCATAATAGTTCTCCCTTCCTGTGCGCACCTCATAAGTTCGCAGCGGAGCTCCACGTTTGTGGCGCTTTCGGTCCAGGGCTTCTCGTCACGGTCATATTCGGGAAGAGGACTATCCTACCTCGCGTTACTTTTTGGGAGTCAGCTCGCGTTGCAATTGATTTTACTCATGTTCTTTCACACCTGGCGCTTGCAGAAGGAAAGAAAGGGATGAGTTTGTTGACTAACAATGGCGGCCGCTGGATCTTAGTTTCATGGGATGGACTTTTGACTGGGTTCATGCAGAGGACTTCGCATACACCAATCCCCAGCCTCTCAGTCCTGATGGCCAACTGATCGTACCTCTTCTTGTGGCTTTTCCCACAGCTTCTTCAGAGTAATAGGTCACGCCGCTTAGATACATAGGATTTGTTGCTCGGATGAGCCATAGCCAGATTCTCAATACCAACCCAGCTTGCTCTAATTCTACACAATTTTCATTCTGTGGTCTTCATCGTGATAAATATATTTACATGAAAATCTTGACCACACTGGGATGGATTCCTAGAATTTGAGGTCCCAGCATGCGGAGTGGAAATTATCTATCCCATTAGACCACGTGCATGATAAACTATGCTTGGGTTCACTAAAAGTTAATGAGAATTTCGTATCAGAGATTTTTATTACGTGTTCTAAATTGGACACGGATGAAAAAACGACAATCCACCAACGGGATGTCGAATGCCTTCTCTCCCCTATTTTTTTCTATCTGACCGTCTCACGACGTCCGCTCAGTCTACTCTATTTTTGCCATGTAACTCATGGCTGTAAAAAATACATATTGTATTACAAAGAAAATAAGAGAGGCTCGAAGAAGAAATTGTAGAGCGAGTATCTCAAAGGGGTTGGCGTGGAAAGAAATGGTAATAAAAAAGAGGCCATCCGCGCCTGTTCGCTTCGCACCTGACCAAAAAAAGAAAACAGAAACCTTAGTCGCTATCCGGATCGTTTGTGTGAGGGTATCGTGCGATAGAGAAATCCGCTTTTCGCTTTAATATTAAATATGATCAAAGAATCCCGCGCAAAGAGTTTAGCTTCGGTGAGACTTGATTAAGAAGATGGCACGACCAGCAAGCCTTCTCGAATGCGTTGGTTGTCGAGGCGTTTGTTAACCGCCCCGAGAACAATCTTCAAGATGACGTCGGCTGTGAGCTGGGAGGTACCGCTCTCCTTGGAGAACTGCTCGTGCGTGACACAATCCACTATATCACGGAGCTCCCGACCTCTACGGTATTTTCCCAGGCCGTCATCGAGCTCGCGCAGGTGACGGGCGGCCCATTCATCCTTACCAACCTGGAAAAATTGTACTCCCAGTTGATGGTATGGAGCGGAGAGGGCGTCGAGTCTCTCGGCTTCTTTGATCAAGTTGTCCCGGAGATTGTCCTTGTCACTGGCTTCTCCGTCGGTAATGACGATGATGTTGAGGGGTTTCGGAGGCTGCTCGCCCCTGGCGGTACGTGTCGCGTAGCAGTTGACGTATGTCTCCATGATTTCTCCCAGGCGCTTCCCGGTAGGAGTGGCCATCATAGGCTTTCTGCTGTCAAATACTATTCTAACGTCATTCGCATTACCGACACCTATGTAGCCATAGCTGGCTTTCCCTTCATCTCTGTCAGATTCCTTGCTCCAGTTGGGGTCGTCCTGGTGCGGGTCATCGAAGTGTAGGTGATAGGGATCATTGAGGAAGTAGATGTCGACGCCGTCTTGGTCGTACCGCATACAGATGGGGATGATCTGCTCGATGACGTTCCTGGTTTGCTCCCATCTGCTCAGTTCGCCCGGCCTTGTTCTCATGTCACCCCGGTCGTTCCATGACATGGAGCTGGAGTCGTCAATGAGGAAGACGGTGTCGAATTCAGCCAAGAACCTAAATTTATCGATTTCCGAGGCAGACGAGCTACCCGGGCCGCGCAATCGACTGTAGAGGCTCAGGGTACGGGCTTTTCTCATAGGAGCGGGCTGTGCACTCTGGGCAGAAGAGCTTTCGGCTGCTGTCACGGTGTACGCTGGTGGCGCGCCCAGACTTGAGGAAGCGAAGCTCTCGGCGAGGTCCTCGGTGTCTTGGTCATTTTGTGCGCCTTTGTCAAATTTCTTCCCTTTACCGCTAACTGCCCTTCTTACTGACTGAAAGCCGCTGGAGAGTGAGAACGACGAGCGCTTGCCACCGGGGGAGCGAAAAGGATTATTGCCCTGGTCTGTCGACTTGGACATCTCGGACGTTACTTGGGTAGTAAGTGCTCGATGTTCTCCTTAGTCCTCTGTGCTCGGGGTTTAGCGTGTTACCAGAATGCGTAGATACCGCAGTAGAAGGTAAGATGGTTATGCTTTGGTATTTTTCTTTTTTTAAAGGAATATTCCAGGCTCCCCGAAGAAAGATGAGAGAGAGTTGGGGTATCTGGCAAGGGAGAACGAAGGCAAGTATCCGTGTAGGACCGAAAGCAGTCGGGTGACAGCGTTTGTCAGATATACGTCGATTGGTGTATGACTCTTTGTTTGTGAAGCTGAGGGAGTGTTGCTAGGAGATACCCGATAATCGCCGAGGTACCTCTGAGTGGTAATCAGGATTCAGGGGGGCTACTACCTTGTAGTCCGGCCCGAATTAGTATGGAAGGTAGCAAGCACTGTTTTGTAATGTCTTATGTGTGCTTGGTAGGAAGTGTATTCTTCACTGCTCGGTTGATCGATTGGCCGGCTTTGGGCTGTTAGTTGGCCCCTTACACCAACACAGGGAGCTGAGACCCTATTCATACTTTTATACTAGGTACATTGGCCACGAGTGTGCGCGGGGGAAGGACAATAAGGTGTTCGTCTGCACACCAACAGCAATCCCGCGGAAAGGCAGAGTTCCCTTCCAACCGCTTAGTATCTTAGTACTAAGGTAAAATGAAACTTACCTCGACCTCAAGAGAGCCTATGATTATGCCTACGGTAGATGGAAGTCATTTACTGCATTTTAAAATGGGGAGGATCCAGTCCGTCGTCCCAGCTAGGGACTTTAGAAGAATCACGAGAGAGAAAAGATGAAGAGGAGATTACGCTTTTGTGTCTCAGGGTATCAGTATGCGACATCATGCACGACATAGATGTATTCCAGTGGCAGTGCTGAACCGCCCAAGGCATACTATGAGAACCGGGTTGGCATAGCCCCACGCGCGCGGACGCCAAGGGCAGTACCTAACTGGGGGTTCCCAAGCTGTAGGGACTTCCCCACCCCCGCCGCAACCGGTGCAGACAGCCCCCAAATTCCGCCTATCATCGGATGAAACCAGACCACGGGTACTGCATGGGTCGGTATCAAACGCACCTCGCAGGAGCAACCTCCTATAGTCACGAGGCTGGATCTCCATGGCTGGGCTATAAGGTAAGGTTGCTCGGTAACTATCACAAGGCTGTTGGGGAGGCTTATATTGTGCAAAAGGGGGGGCTTCTAATCTTGTCATAATTCAATTTCTATATCAATACTGCCTCGCTTAGAAGAGCATATGGAATGTTCTTATAGCATTCTTTGTTATTCATCCTCACCTAAGAGGCGAAAGAGGCAAAAGTGGCAAAGCGGCAAAAGGGCCGAGACAACTTTGATTGCCAAGCACCCCTCCGCCTCTACGACCACGTGAGAATGTATGGCGGCATACGTCTAGAACATCAACCACTTGCTTCCATCGGGCTTCCATCGGGCTTCCAGTGGAAACGGCGATAATATACAAGGGTCGAACTCAATAACATGTTCCCAGGTCGTATCCATAGTCTTACAGAATCGCGAAGCGTGAACTAGCGCTTCTAGAATATCGTGACACGTTATTTTATATATCACAATCCATCCCACAATTCGATAGGTACCTAAGCCCAAAGAGGAGCGGTGACCTCAACTGCCCGCTCTACAACCGCCTTGACTCGATCCGCAAACACCTTCTGAGAGCATTCAACCTCGAGATCTTCGAGCCAGACCGTGGCTACCATTTTGTCCACTGTGATAGTGATACCCGGCACCGGGATGCCGATCTTGTGCAGCCGTTCTAACTCTGTCCTCTGCCGCAGCTCGAGGAGTCGCTCTTCCTCCTCTTCATCATCCGAGAGCTCCATAGATGCATCTGAATCTGCACCATCGCCTCCGCGAGACTTTCCGGGCTTCTTGTCCCTCACCAGAGGCGGCAATTTAGGGGTTGCTATTGGTGTCACGGCGTCTGCACCGAACTGTGCCTCTAGAAAGAGGAACAGACGTTCTAATCGCTCTTGAGGAGTCAGATGCGCATGAGGATTGCGTGAAGGAAGTTGAATGTCGTGAGAATGCGAATGCTTGCTTGCAGATCCTAGTGATTTTTTTTATCATTAGCAATGAATTATTGTGTAGGATGAGGAATAACCTACGCTTGACAGCGGCGGGACTACTCTCAGTTGACAATAAAAGCGCCATGACAGCGTCGGCTATGCCGTCATTCAGCATGTTTCCCTCCCATTCTAACTCTACTTCACCGTTGCTGCGATATCGAACAGTGACACAACCCATGACCAGGTAGGCAGCTACAACGTGGGCTACCTCGTCATCAACGTCGGTAGTCTCATTCTTATTGCTAGCCGTGTCATTATCGTCACTTGTGCGTTTTAGTTTAGTCTCAGGGAGTTCCTCGATAGTACCAAAGGTGCTCTCTAACGCCCACTTAATAAGATCGATACCCGCAGCACTAAGTGTCAATCTTTGTCGACAGGCAATTGTAGACGTGGTCAGGCCCGCATATTCTCGTAAGTCCTCGGGATCCATTAATGACATCTTGAAATCGTTTTGGACGATCACGCCCGCTACTAATTCCGCTTCAAGCCCCTCGGGAGAGGATAGTTGCCCGGGAGGAGGAATGGACGCCAGCTTGCCAACGACTTTGGCCACTTTGTCTGTCTTGAACGGGATTCGAAGCTCTTCGCAGTTTCGAGGACTAAAGACCTTGGTCTTATCCTTATCCGTCTTGTTGGCATTCAGCGAAAGCAGTTTAGATTTAAGCCGCATCATGTTGTGCTGCTCTCCGTGAACCAGAATCTCCAATCCAGTTAGCTTTCGCGTTGATATCACATGTATATGGTACTTACAACAACTGGGGCGGCAATCTCTTCAATGAACTCCCTGTTCTCCTGACCATCGACATGGGCGGCGAACGAGTACTCTGCAACACTACATCTTCGAGGTATCATGATCTTTTCGCTGTCCGCGCCCGGAGCCCTCCTGATGGCATTGGTATTGCGAGACATGACGGCTTGAATCTGATCTGGCTCCTGGACAATGTGTTTCGCCATGGTGCCTTCAACACTATAACCGGTGATGATCACACCGTTCTTGTCGCTCGGCGCCCATCGCTCTAAGAGCTCCCGACTGACGCCATTTTGCAGCATACCGGGACTAGCCAGCATTACGCATCCACCAACATCATCGAATCTATCCAGGCTTTTAAGTGATCTGACGTAATTGAAGTCCCAGGGACCCCCTTTCCCACCGCCCTCTCCGGCCGCCTCCGCTTCGGCCATACGCTCTCGAAATAGGCGTTTGATGTTATCGTTCATGGCACCAACATACGTCTGGTACACAACCATGCACTTTCGGGCAAGGTTACTAGCATAATAGATCGGGAACCGCTGAAACTCCGCATGCTTTCCCCAGTATTCGTCAAGAATCAACATTAGCTCTTGCGCCCTACCGAGCGCGAATACAGGCATGAGAACACGACCTCCTCGGTTGAGGATATTAGTGACGGTTTTCATGAGCGCTTGCTCTCTTTCCAGGCGAGGGACGTGCGTCGACACGCCATACGTCGATTCTGTGATGAGTACGTCAATCTTAACCCCACGGGGCACCTCGGCCGGGATAAGATGCCGATCTTGCTCTCTGGAATAGTCTCCTGTGAATAAGATATTGAGACCGGCGATCTCAATCAAGAACATAGCGGCGCCTAACACATGACCAGCAGGGTAAGGAGTGATACGGATGGATGAAATGGTATGAGTAGTGTGGTAGTCAATTGCCTCGATCTGGGGAAAACTGTTGACGTGATCTTGTTCAGTGTACACGGGTTGCGAGGTTGAGTGTGACGACGTGTTGCCAACTCTTACACTATCTTGAATTAACCACTTGTAAATGGCCTTAGTGGGGTGAGTCATGAAGACCCTACCCCTAAAGTTCGTCTTGGTCAAAACATAGGGAAGAGACGCGGCATGGTCGATATGAAAACTTGTAGCCTAGTTAGCATGACGTCCGTTAAGTTTCCGCGATACAAGGGTAATGGAGACTAGAGCAATGTCTACACAGTCATGAGGGCTACTACCGGCTGGGAAATGGATAACGTGTTTGTATTGATAGCTGGATAGAGGATACATGTAGGAGCTACCTAGATAGCCATGCAAAAAAGGCATTGGTCATGAGCGCGTGGTCCCCTCTAAAGTGCGAATGGACCGGGGGTGCTCCCTTGATTGTAACCGATAGCGCCCCAGACTCCTTGCGACTCCAGAGAGAAAATACGCTTGGGATACTTACTGGCTGATGAGAAGCACGTCTACGGTGCTCAGATCGAAGTCGTCAAAGAACGGGAGTGAGGCGAGGCCGTCGTACGCCGGGTGCTGACCGGCATCCAGCTTTAAGCATAGATCTCATGATTAGCTCCGTGTCTCCCTCTCCTCACCCAAGCGCGCCACCGGACAGCGAGAACGAGAACATACCATGACCGTTTTCCCCTTGTATTGGATGATGTGGCAGGACCGTCCGACCTCGTTGCCGCCGCCCAGACAAAGGAACATCAGCTCGTCGGACGGGTCGACGGGTTCTTCTGAAGCGGCGGCTGCCATTGCCGATGCTTTGCGCTTGGACGCCATCGTGTTGTCGCTCTCCTTGCTAGCCCATCTACCGGTAATCGAGGATCCACGGACGATGGAGGGTCCCGGTCGGCATATAAAGCGGTTGTCGCGTTGGGATGGTCGGTTCAGCGCATTTCCAAAAATGGGTGTCTGACTGGAATCGATAAGGCTGACTGGCACGCCTGTCGAAATCGCGTGTGTTCGACTGTCTTTTGATTCAAGTGTCTATTTTGTTGCATAGTCTCTTTTAGAAGCATACCTCCTTGCCAACGTAAGGTAAGGGGAAGGGGCTACAGACACCCGTCGCGTGGTTAAGGTACTGCCTGGGTGATTGCCCCTAGGTCCCATGTGGGCCCAAGACCGGGTATTGGACATCAGAGTGGGTACTAATACTAGGGCATTAGGTAATCTGCATAGGTATATACCTGCTACTGGGGCGGTAGGAAGGCACCTAACCACACTACCTAGGCAGTACGTAGTATAAGAGGTCCACTAGGTGCAGCAAGAGTTGGGGTATGTCGCAAGAGGCTCCAAGGCGCGATTAGGGTCCGTGCGCCTACTGCACCAAAGATTTCCAATCGGGGCAGCTTTTCTGGTGCTGCACCTCATTAACTTAGCGGCAGAGACAGAACCAGAGCAAAGCGCTCCTCACAACCACATCCAACATCGCCAACATCACCAACACCACCGCCGTCGCAGCCGCAAACCATCGTTACCTACTACGCGCGACCCCGCGCTGACGAATACGCTACCTTCAGGATTACGACGCGCAGACAATCGACCGTTGCATGAATCAGACGACGAGACCGGGACCGTACGCTGCTGCGGCACTCCTCGTTGCTGTCGGATGGGTGTTGCCCGGCCCAGCGTGACAGGCCACGAGCCTGTGCCTGTCCAGTCGTGGTGACTACGCCGACGCTCTTCTCCCCTCTTCTCCCCTCTCCGCCCTCGACGTCGTCGTCGTCATCACGCTTCTCTTGAACCCTGACCGCACCGGCCTTGGCCATCCACCATCCACCATCCACCGCAACACCGTGCAACGCGACGCCTGCCACCGCAGCTGTACGACGACACCCACCGATTCCATCTTCTCGTTATCATCGCCCAGCCGACATGTCGCATCCTCAGTCCGGCCTCGCTCAGAGGCAATTTTCGCCGCCTCAAGCATCTTCGCCGGCGCCCAACAACACAACTATCGCCGGCGGCTTCACGTTACCTCCGTCCAAGCGGCCCAAGGTGTCGCCCGCACCACCACAGCATTCAGAACCGAACTCACCATATGGCAACTCAACACCTTATGCCGCGAGCCCAACGTCCGGCGCTGCCACACCGACTGCAACCGGCGGCCTACCATCACCGGCGCTCCCGGTAACCATGGCAAGTACCGCTGGCGTCCCTGCTGCTGTTCAGGCTCCCCAGGTCCAATATAATTCTTCTTCGCACCAGCCAAACGGCCGCTTCGCGTCGATGCCACCCGTGCAGCAGTCTCCGGTGCCCCAAAGCCCCATACCTGCGCCCTCCCGCCAACCCGTCCAACCATTGTCCCAGTCTTTTCAGTCTTCTCAACCTACACCGTCGCCACAGCAAAATCTTATCCCTACTACTAATCATGCTCAACCCCAATACTCCCAAGCTCAGCTTGCTCCAATGAACCCTTCGAAAAATGCGCCTGCAGCCGGCAATATGGGACCGCCAGCGATCCATCCCTCATCCTCCTTTCAGGCGCCCAACGACGCGACCCGGCAACCAGCACGGCCTGCCCCTTCGAAAACCATGGCGTATGAAATGAATGACATGCTGGTGGGCACTGGTATCGATCTGGACGAGGAGATAGAATATATGAACAACCTGGAGACGAGAACAGGATTTCCGCACCTGCCTGCTGGTGGAAGAGATAGTTTCTACGGAGCCGGTCCGGCCAATCAACCGCCTGAGCCCACCGATGCAAAATCACAGGAAGAGTACGCAGCTCTTCAGGCCGACCGTACCTGGAACGAGGCGGCCCACAGGTTGGCTGTCACGAGAAGTCAGGAAATTCGTCATCACTTGTTGGAACCGGGCGTCCTTCATAAGCGGATGCACGATGTAGCCCAGAAATTTGGTCTCAGTCTTAATGTAGACCTTAAGCCAGACGGGAAAAGCCAGTATATGGGCAGATTCTCTCAGCCTGCGGAGTTCCCCAAGCCTGAGTTGAAAATAGTGTTTCAACCAGATGCGGAGGGAGCAAGCGCACTTGTCAAGACGTTGGGGTCCTTCATTCCCAAGGAATCATTCTTGGTTGACCAGATAGCGCTGCTTTCGATAGCAACGAAGGAGCATCTGGGAGACTTGTTAAACGACGCAAATAGGATTGCAGAAACACGCCAGAAGAGCTCGCATGGTGCCGTACCTACTGAATGGGCTGACGCGGCGGCATTGCCCCCGCCGAAAGTGAATGGTGCACTTTCTGAGGGCGCGCGAACGGGAGCCGAGAGCGCAGTCAGCCCACGCACCAATCCACTCAAGCGTATGGAAGCATTATTATACGTGTGCAAACTTATATTTTACTGACACGTCTTTTAGGACCAGCAGATGATATGGACAACAACGGACTACCTACACCGGTCTCCGAGGCACCTGCGCCAAACTATCTCATTGAGAGTCTACTTGAAGTCGGAAAGAAGTCACAGAGCGCAGAAGAGGGTCGCTTAAAGAAACGACAGAAAAGGCTCGAGAAAGCAGCTGAGAAGGATAAGGAGGGAGCGGATGCTGGTTCACGAAGCGGGTCCGTCGCCCCTGGTACTCCAGGCTCTATTGCGCCCGATGGCGGGGATGCCAAGTCTATGTCCAAGAAAGAAGGCAAGAAGGCGGCGGCAAAGGCGGCGGCTGCGGAAAGCAGTAGTGGTACCACGGTAAACGCAACACTCAGCCTGTTCACCGGGGGAAAAAAGAAGAAATATTCATGGATGAATTCGGGTGCGGGCAGTGGGGCCAGCACTCCAAGGCCTCAGGGCACCCCTGGTATTTCTTCTGTGAGTGGAGGCTCCGCTACTAAAGCCGGACGTGGCCCTCTCACCAGGGCGGGTGTTTCACATCTGGGCCAATTTCGTGAGGACTCGGAGAAGGGCAAGAACATACAACTACGAGATTGGATCGTCGTTCTCGAAGACCGGGGGATGGACCCGCGAAGCTTACAAATAGCCTACGACAAGGTTGATAAGTCGGACACTGGTGACAAGACGGCCACAGAGAAGTCATAACGACGGAGATGCGTCTCCTCGGTCGAAGAACTTGATCATAAAGGGGGCTGTACTCAGCTCGGCAACTGATTCTACATGTAGCCCGACCGGCCAACCACTATGAGCTCCTCAAACCAAGCACACGAGCCACGCATCTTGCTAAACTGTATTGAATAACTGTTTCTTCCCATTCAGCCAGGCGTTTGATACTACGGGGCATAGGGGGTAGGGTTCCTGAGGGTTCTGCATCCTGATTTTTCTCGCGTTGCTCGCCACCAAGGAGACAGATAAGCGAGAGCACATAGTTATACCAGGCAGACATACACTTTACCAAAGTGGCCCAAAAAGAACTCCCCGCAATGATCTACTAGGGATTAGTATCTGACAGCCCCAAGCTAATCACCATTCTGGCACACCAGGGCTACAGCGCTGCAATTTTTAGTTTCGCCATAGAGTTAGAAACTACCTATGCAAACATATGCATCGATATTTCATGAAATATAATAAGCGAAACCACAGCCTTGAGTTTGAGGCGTGCATGTTATGGTATACGTGAGCTGTGCCTGTATAGAAGCCTATGCGAAAGTTGTGTTCAAGATAAGTACCTAAGACGGGATACGAAGAATGCCTTCCTAGCCGCGACGAATCCAGTGTTTAGACTTAGCTATTGCTGAAGCTGCCTCATGCAGGTAGCGTAGCAATAAGTATCGGTGTAAAGTGGAGCCAACTTCAAGATCGGAGAGCCCGCGATTTACCGGACGTTGATTACACACACACACTTCCACATCGTTAGCCCGATCTAATCACATTTAACTATCTCAAGCATTCTAGGGTTTCTCCAGCTTCTCGGAAACGGCTTGTTCGATATCCGAGCGCGACCTAAATACTTAGAGGACATATATATATTAGGTCATTCCTTATTGCATACCGTTCTTTTTAAGTGTCTTCTATCTCACTTATCCTCACGGTACGACTTGGCCCACGAGAGTACTGGGTGTGTTATAAGAATAGTCAAGATGGCTAAGGCGGTAAGTTTACTTGGATGAAGACAACTGTTTGAACTATCTCAATATGGGTTATGAGAGTTGTAGTAATAGAGGCTAATTCTATGAATCATTGTCATCGGGCAGGCCGTCGGACAGATATGCTCGTCCAATTCGATGACGTCTAATCTGGCCCAATGCGTCAAGCTCGTGGGCCGGGCTGCGAGCGCTGGCGCAAAGGTAAGGGAAAATGCTCCTTGTCTACCTCTCAGTTCTCGTCATAGAGGAAATGTCCTCTGTTTGAGCACCCCGAAGTGATGAATCGATTAGGGAATGGATGTGTCGGATTCCTCATCTAGGTATCTCCGTGGCGCCCCCTAGGATCTTCATAAAGGGCCCCAAGTCTGAACCAAGATTTAGAGAGGCATGTCTCTTATAAAAGAAAAGAATCGCACTTCATGAGGAGCTATTAAGCACTCGCATGGGAGTGCTCATATTATACATACGTATCAATCGGTGAAGACGACCACATAATCACATGGCCCCGCCGGATTTCGGGTCAATATCGAAAGAAAGGAGAAAGATGAGACTGATATCACAACACGATCCAGATCATCTTCCTACCAGAAGCATCCGACTACATCGGCACCTCACCGCAAGAGTCCCTATCCCTCGCGCGTCCCGTAGCCAGCTCCCCCTTCGTAACAGGGCTCCAAGCAGCAGCAGCGCAGCACTCGATAGCCGTGCACGTAGGCATCCACGTGCCAGTAACTGTGAAGCCATCCCCAGGGCAATCCTCTTCCTCCTCTAATCCCTTCAACACGTCCCCAATCCCTCAATCCGAGAAAGAACATAATGCCTCCTCTTCACCCAGCCTAAACGCACCAGACGCAACAACCAAGCTCTACAACCGCACAATCTACATCAACCCCAACGGCTCCCTCCACGCCGCAGGCTCCTACGACAAGCTGCACCTCTTCGACTACGCGACCCTCCGCGAGTCAGCGAGCACGCAAGCAGGCGCGGCCCTCATCGCGCCGATCCCGTCGCCCGTCGGCCGGCTGGGCAGCCTCATCTGTTTCGATCTGCGCTTCCCAGAGCCCGCGCTGCGCCTCGCGCATTGGCACACCACCAACAACAAAAAAGGTAAAAAGAAAGACAAAGGTAACGATAGCGACGGCAGTGACGGTCCAGCCCAGATCCTCCTGTACCCCTCAGCCTTCACGGTGCCCACGGGCCGCGCGCACTGGGAAGTCCTGCTGCGCGCGCGCGCCATCGAGACGCAGAGCTACGTCATCGCCGCGGCCCAGGTCGGCGCGCACAACGTTTCCGCCACCACCACCATTTCCGAGGGCGGTGGTGGCAGCAGCGGGAAGGATAATAAGAAGAAGAAGCCCCGCGTCTCCTACGGCCGCAGCATGGTGGTCGATCCCTGGGGCCGTGTAATCCTAGAGATGAAGGGCGTCCGTGCGGACTGGGACGGCGAAGATAGCGCCGATGCCGTCGAGGACGGTGCCGTGGGCGAGTTGGGCATTGTGGATATCGATTTGGAGGAGTGGAAGCGCGTGAGGGAGAGAATGCCGCTGATTCGGAGGACGTGAGTACCCTTTAGCTTCGCTCCCCACATCTTGTGTCGTCCATATCCTGGTGATTGTTGTTACCATGAATGCGTGATGAGGTACTAACTGCATCGTAGTGACGTGTATCCCGAGATATAGATTGTACGAATTATAAGCTTGACAATTTCAAGAAGTTCACTGAGCAATGTCAAAATAACAATAGTTAGGCTTGATGCATCATGTATTGTGGCATGGCTTGAAGATTGAAGCTTCAGCCGAACTTTACAAGCCAGTACATGCGAGTATCCCTCATGTCAAGCCCGCTATCTTTATTTTTTATCGTTTTAACGTCATCGAAACATCAGCTTCGTGTCGGACCATCCCTTCTTTGACCATGCAATATGTGGAGTAACCCCTTTCACTGAACCCTGTTTGTTTGTTGCCACCCAGAAAAGTTCCTCAGATCAGACCAGCCTCTGCTACGCCATATCAATATGCGCACAGTTCGTGCTCGGAATCATGCCAGAAAAGACGATACCTAACGCCGTGGCCATGACCACTACACTAATTTTGTCTCAACCGCCCAAGCCGCTGTGTTGGCTATTAAGATATTGTAGAATCCGCTCGCTTGAGAACCGACTCCTGACCATGGAACTGTAAAAAAAAAAAGAGGAAAAGACTGCGACGCTCATACTAATACAGCTGTACAATTATCGCGGAAGATAATGCAGATACTTCTTCCCAAGGCAAAGAAGTATGTATGTTGGCCGCCGAGGATTGAGGGGTGGAGATTGACTCGGGGGTGTTGTTCCACAATGAGCCATGATGAGCCAAAGGACAACTCGTATTGGAAGCTGAGGTGTTGAAATCATAAAGTGAAAAGGGGATCCAGGGACCTTTAGTTGACTTTGAGCCTAGGGACCAAGGCCTGACGAAGGCTACTGAGACGGGTTGGGTTGATTGAAGCCGCCCCGGCCTCGCGGTCCGCCACGTCCACGCATATTACCACGTCCGCGACCGCGGCCCCGGCCACGGTAGGGGCCGCGATAACCACCATCGACGCTTCCTTGGCCAAAGGTTTCGATATTCTTACGTTGCTCCTCGCCGCGCCATTCTCGCCCACCAGGCTTTTGACCGCCATTCTCGGCCCGGTCTCTGGCCTCGCTACTGATATTATCGAAAAATGACTTAGTCTTGTTATAGGCACCGTCCTCAAGCTCTGGGGTTTCAGGAGTGTCACCGTTAGGGACCTCGCCCACAGGTGAGCCACCGATGGCCTGTTTTGCGAGTTCTTGCTTATTGAACTTGGCGTTGGCCGTCTGGAAATCAAAATCGGCATCAGGGACCTCGATTTTGGACTGAGCACCACCCCGGCCGCCACGACTACGCCCCCTAGCTGAACCACCTCTTGGGGCGTTGACTCTCATCTCATTTACTTTCGTGGTGAGGTTATCTAAGGCGTTGTTTGATGCGTTTGCAGCTTGACCCACAGTGGCATTAGGGTTATCTAACTTAGCCATAGCTACAGCAACTGCCGCTTTAGCAGCTTGCGTAGCATCTCTTAAAGCAGCAGCACTCGGGGGTGCATTTGATTGCTCAACTGTGGGTTTAACAGCCGCAGTAGCGGCTATAGCCTGAGGGCCCGCTCTCGGGATAACTGCAGGGATTGGTACAGCGGGAGTGATACGGCTGCTTTTCGGGCCAGTCGGAGCACTCTTAGAGTCGGCATTATTCGTCGCGGGCCTGTTCGTCGACAGTGACTCTGCGGTAGCCTTGACTTCTGCAGCACTAGGCTTCGACTCAACAGGAGGGGTAGGCGCTGCATCTTTTGAAACAGGCTGTGATGAAGGCTGTCCAAAGCTCTTAGATTCCGTAGGCAACTCAACCGCGGGATTACCAACCGGTTTCTGTTTGTCTGCGCCAGCACCGATGGGCGCTGGCTTGTTGTCTTGCAGTGGAGTTGTTCTCATGCCCTGGCCAGGCGTATCAGGCGGCCCTTGAGGTCCTGGAGGATACCCGAAGCTGTTCCAGGGACCGGGACCGCCAGGAGGGAACCCTTGACCATGAGGATACCAACCAGGAGGTGGTGGATATGGCATTCCATTAAAACCTTGGCCTGGTCCGGGTCCAGGCCCAGGCCCACCGCGTCCCCATTGGCCCGGAGGGGGAGGATAGTAGTTCGGGGGGTACGGATTTTGGTCGAAGCCAGCAGGCCCTGGGACTTGACCCGGTGGGCCTGGAGGGCCTGCGCCAACTGGACGGGTGCGTGCCTAAAGTGCAAGAATGATGATTAGCAACTGCAATATTAAAGAAGTGGCAATGCTTCAAGCAACGGTTCAAGTCCCAACATAGATCAGAAGGAAGGCAACGGAAATATCAACACGGTGTTGTTTGCGCAATTCAGTAAACGTAAGTTTACATCCGAAATGTTTCATCATAAAGGACTGGTGTTCGCTCCCTGTGAAGCAGTATGTGGAGCTGAAGGGTACCTACGCCGACTATGGCAGGATCGTTTGGTACGGGCGGTTGGTTCTCCTTGGGCGGAGCGGGCGCCTCCTCAATACGCAGGTCCTTCACGTCACTGCCGCGGAAAACGATGTACTCGTAGACCTGATCTGAAGCGGCAACCTCGTCTGCAGGGTTTCCTCGTCGTCCTTCGGTACCGTAGGACTTGACATTTTCGAGCGACACTGTAGACTCCTCGCTATTTATTTCGTGGAGGATGCCAGAGTAGCTGTGGCAAGTCAGCACGAGTATGCGAGCATAGGCTTCGTTCCAGGTGCTTACCGAATGTCACTCTTAGATATCAAAGATATCCGTGAGCTTTACGTTCACCATACACATTAGCAAGGCTGGTCCGACGAGCCGTCCGACGACGCGCCAGCACACACATACCCAAGGAATTCGGACATGGCTAGTAAGATGTGATGTGCGCGTCAAGCGCGATCAAGAAACAGAAGATACGAAAATGAGCACCAGAAATAAGAATAGGCAGGTTCTCCGGTCGGGACGTAGAGGGCGCGAGCACCAATTGGTGTCGGGAGCCGTTAGAGACACGCTGTAATAGAAATGTGCAGAATGAAAAGCTGCTGGCGGAGATGGAAGAAGGCTGGAATAACCAAATACTACCAAATGCACCAGCCATTCAATTTGTGGCTCTAGTGCATAACTTAGCGTGGCAACTGCCTTGGACTCACCGCCCGGCAGAAACTGATTGAAGCTTACCTACCTAGGTAGGTACCTAGGTAGGGTACCTCTGTACATGTGGAATCGGTTACCTGCGGAATCGGTTACCTGCGAGAAGGCACCTGGGATTGGGCAGTCTCGCCTGCTAGGTGCATTATGGATACATGCATTAGTTAAGTGTAGGACGGGAACGGTATGTCCATATACCATGATACAATTGTACTGATGCCACCACCATGCAGTGTGGTATAAGTCATACTGTTGGTATGATTAATAATGTGCTCAGATCATTAAATATTAGGCTATCTGGTATCTAGGTGGTCTAGATGGTAACTCCTGCTAATGGTCTGCAACGACCTTGATTGAGTATACCCGATAGGTAAGGGCAGCTTAGAAACCACCACTTATCAGAAGTCGTAGCATAAGCGCAGTAGACTTATAGTATGTACCTACCAGCAGGTGACGGGCTAGTCGGACATGTCGGTGTCGGACCCTGAGCTGCTCGTAGGATCGTCTGACGACTCTACCTCACCATCCATAATCGGGCCGTCCTCCTCGTCCTCTGGCGATGACGACGATTCCGCGTCCGAGTTGTACTCAACAAGTACCGACGCCTTTCGCTTATTTGGCTCCTTTCTTAGAACCGTTTCTTCTATTATGTATCCCTCCCCTAGACCACCAGTAGCATTGGCCGGCAATACATAGACCGTCGGGAATTCGACAATTTCTTGGCCACGAAGAAGACTGGCTAGACCCTCTGATGCATCCAGTGGCACCAGCCTCTGGGGCGCCCTAGGTTGATTCCTCGGCCGAGGAAGAAAGAAGCGATACTTGTTCTTTGATGCGTGGAGACGGTCTATATCTGTTGAATTGACCCAGCAACTGTCGGTATGATTTTGGCTCGGGTATGACGATTTTTGCCACGTGCCGGTAGGATCTTGAGGCCGTTGACCAGACACTTGCTGCTTTCGGAGCTTCTTCTCTTCAGCTCGCTCACGGTCGGTCAATTGTCCCTGCCGGCCGCATTCCAAAGCCTCGGCGAAAGCAACGCGGAGCGGCGTCTCATCGAGGGCTTTTTGTAATATGCGTTTGTATGGCGGTTGGCTGTCCGTAGCCGGGGAACAGTCGGTGTCATCGAAAAGTAGCCATTCCACTTGCCAATTGATCGTTTTAGTCCGTCTATTCCAGCTAGTTTTGTTCTCCTTGGAACGTGCCATGCCATAGGGTACTGAAGACACATGTATTCCAAGCTCGCGTAATCTGTGTACTGCAAATCTGTCCCACTTCCGGGGACCATCATCAACCGTGGTCCTGCCCCGGCTTTGGCCCTTGTTGAAGCGTGTCTTTTTGTGTGGTGGGGGTCGAGCGCTCTCCTGGGGCAGAATGTCTCTATCTCCTCGTAGGATGCGCTCGGCTCGTTCGACAGATCTCTCGATGCTGGTGAGGAAGTTATAGTCGTGGTCGATCCCGGCGTCCGTCTTCAGCTTGTCTAGGGGGACGTAGACGGTGGGGTCGCGTTCGCCGTTACATGAGGACCACGTCTTGTGCTTTTTCACGCAAGGCAATGAGCAGGTCCTCGCCGAGCACCGTGGGCATTTGTATCTCGGCGGTTGGATGCGGCAGATAGTACACAGCGACGTCAGTAATGGGTTCGCCATGGCAGCGCGCGCGAATTGCGATGCGTCGTAAAGAAGGCTCCAGGTTTACGACCACAGTTAGCGATGATGTGCGTAATGATTTTTATCCCCAGACGCATGCTCCTGCGGCCGGTTTGACTCGAGGACCTGTGTAGAATGTTCCAAAGTTTCATAGAAAATCGCAGGTAAGTTGCACTTCTAAATTATCTTATCGATAGAGACCCTGCCGACTTCGATGGCTCTATCAAGTAGGTACTAGTACCGATACCTATCTTAGGTACATCTACGCCAAGGCAGCTTTAGACCCTCTCTGTCTTGAAGTATATACTTACCATGTAGATACACCGACCTGTGTCTAACAAGTAATTTTTTCGTGGTTGTCATCATTCAGCACAGCTATTCACCTTTCACATCTATGAGAAATTATTGTGCTGAGTATCTCTGAGTGCCTGGATAGGCCAAGCTGCGTCTTCCAAAATGCAGCTCAGATCTCCGGGATCGCCCCACGCTCTCTCATGGTCCACGTGGAATTGCTTGCTTGTGAGACCAAACTATCGAAATGGGATGTCTCTTATATCACATCCTTATCTACCAAGCACATGTCTGACTAACACTAGATCCGATCTAATGGCGGGGTTCGGCCAGTCGGCCGAATTCCTCTGCCTTGTCTTCGTCGTTTCCTTTTCTTTTTTTCTTCCCGTCCTACCACATCGCTTGTCTAGCGGCACGTTGCCGGTCGTGTGGTGGATAAGACGCTCTCGCTAATCGATGGCGTCAACTGGTGAGATGCCGATGCCGACTCGATTTGGTGAACGGCTTATCAATACTGGTATCGAGTACATAAGGTACAGTCTAAATATATATAAAGAATATCGCCGGTACATCATCACCCAAAGGAGCGCAACTGTTGAAACATCCTCCAAGGCGACATTAGCTGACCAATCCTGGGTCGCCTTTTCTTCGAACGTTCATACCAATTTCTCTATGGTGCCTCTTCTTTTTCTCCTTGTATTTCTCTCCCGTGTTCTCGGCACAGTTGCGGAAGCACCGGGAAATATTAGCGAAGCGCTTGAGAGTCCCTCGATTCTCGGATTCCCCGTCATCATGACGGCAAACGCGACGAGCGACGAGGGGCAGCAACCGCAGTACGACCCCACCAAGATATGGACGACGCTGCTGACCAACCGCGCATACTTCGGTGGCCTGCTAGTGCTGGACCACTCGCTGCGCCGGTCACGCAGCAAGTACCAGCTCAAGGTCATGGTGACGCGCGATGTCGAGCGTGACGAGGAGTATATGTGCGCCTTTGCCGCTGCTGGCATTCCCACCATTGTCGTCGACAAGATCGAGCCTGCGCCCCGCGATGGCAAGGTCAATCGTGGCACTTGGGAGAAGCTGGCGCCATGGTCGTTCACTGAATACGAGGTAGGTTGTCGTAAGTGATTCGCCGGGCGCATTCCGCTCAGACCTCAGCCATGGAGGACTCGACAATGCGCCGGTCCAGTACACTATGCGAAATCCGTGCGATGCTGCTTCGATGATGATACTAATCACACCTTGTGTGTCTGCGGTGTGTAGCGGGTCGTGCTCCTTGACAGCGACCAGATTATTCTTCAGAATATCGACTACATGATGGAGGTCGAGCTCCCAGATGGCTGGATAGCCAGCACTCACGCCTGCACTTGTAACCCGCGCAAGCTTCCCCATTATAGCAAGGACTGGTTGGTGACTCTTCTCACCTTCTCTGTTTCGAAACCAAACTGATATCGCATGTGCAATAGGATACCTGAGAACTGTGCCTTCACGGCAGCGAACCAAGAGACAGGCGAGCCGGCACCCATCACAGAGTCAAATCCCAATAACCACCATCTCCTTAATAGCGGCACAGTCGTGTTGCAGCCGTCGAAGGAACAATATGATGCCTTGATTGACGCCATGAACACGCATCCTGACGTACCCAACATGATCTTCTTCGATCAGGATCTCCTTGCCATCGTCTACAGAAATAAATGGAAGCCGTTGCCCTACGTATACAACGCGCTAAAGCCCATGCGCGACTGCCATGCCTCGCTATGGAAGGACGAAGACGTGAAGGTCCTCCACTATATCCTCAACAAGCCTTGGAAGAGCCGCACCTACAAAAATGACCGCATCGAGAGCACACATAAGCTCTGGTGGGACGAATACGCCATTGTTGAAAAGGAATGGACAAACAGCACCGGTGAGAATAAACGGGAGCTATGGAAGAATGTAGTCGTGCCTGTTGTTGCCCAGGAATGATTGTCTCCTGCTTCCCATAGGAAATAAGAAAGTTGGAAAATACCCGGATAGAAGGAATAGGCTGCATGATAGTTAGCCCTATACATGATGTCCGCAGGATAGATGTTACGACTTATGAGAGTAAAGCAAGCGACACATTTCGATACCATAGTAGTAATTTGACTACGTCTAAACGGTTAATAATTTAATTCAATGCACCTTGGGACTCAAGAGGCCAGCCATAGTAAACAGTAGGTCAGCTTGTACTATCACTTTGGTACCATAAAATGCTCCTTTCATCCTCTTCGCTCACATCATTATAACGCCATTTCTTTTGTCCATTCGCACCATTCCATGTACTTACTCCTTAATCTTGGCCTCAGCCTTACTCGGCCGTATCCCAAAAATCGTGCTCCCAACCCTGACCTCGTCGCTCCCCATCGCGATAGCCCCCTCAAAATCTTCGCTCATGCCCATACTAAGCTCCAGCTTCCTATCCTCCCCAAACTCTAGCTCCTTGCAGACTAAGTCGCGCTGCTCCCTTAGCGCGACGAAGTCCTCGTTCTCGTTCTCCGGCGTCGTCGCCACGGAGCGCGCGATGGCGCCGATCGTCATCAGCCCCAGCAGGTGCAAGTTGGGCGCGGCCTCGACGGCGCGACACAGCTCGACGGTCTCGGACCCTGGTGCACACCCGGACTTGGAGGCTTCTCCTGATGTGTTGACTTGGACGTGGATGTTGAGCTTCTGTGGTGCGGGTTCAGATGAGGAAGAGGAAGAGAATGCTGATATGAATTCTCCTCGGTATCGGTCTAGGAGCTGTGCCTTTTTTAGTGTGTCTACGCTTGAGACACACCAGAGATTGGGGATTTTGGCGAGGTTTTTGCAGTGACCTGTGGAGTTGTTTAGTATGTAGCATGTATACAGGTATATTATCATTGTAAAAGAGGATGTGTGAGTGTGAGTGTGACAGAGTGACAAAATGTAGAAGTAGAATGAGAATTGGGTTCATGCAACGTCTTCGCGAGAATCGAAGCTCTCATGCGGGCTGTCTCACTCACCAGACTGCAGACCCCCGATGAAATGCCAATGTATATTCCTCGGCAGCAACTCAGCCTTCTGGGCCAGTTCCTGCGCATAATTCTCGCCAAAGTGCAACTGTGGCTCGACTCCAGGTTCCTGCGGCCGGGCGAGAGCTAAGATGTCGTTGGCGGGCTTCAACTTCGAGACGGCGACCAGACGGACCTGATCACTATATATTCAGCACATACTCAATAGTCACTTCAGCCTCATAGTATAAGATAGCATAGCCCCTCCACATTCATCTCATCCAGAATGCGGGAACTGTTCTTCGTGAAGTGTTCAATGTTGATGCAGGTGAAAGAAAGTCGACTCACGCTGCGGCCCTTGCTGACGGCGGCGATACGCTCGCTCACGCTCTTGATCTGCGAGGCGAGCGCTGCGGCTCTCGAGGGATCGATCTTCATTTCTTCAACGTCTGTCATTGTCGTGCCATCAAGAATTTTTCTATTATATGAACAGTTGCCAACCCACGATGTCTATATTGTATGTCATGGCGTTAGGAGCGGAGACGGGCACTGTGCCGAAAGAACGATCTGTGCTAAAGCTGAGTTGTCCGTATAGTAAATATACTGTATTACACTGTATTTACCATAATCCTGTCTAGCCATACTATGATCTAACGTATGCAGTTAAGTAAGGCACTGAAGCGTGATCAAAGTAAGAACAATACCATACACTACAATAAACACTATTCACGAGTTCGGTCAAGAAGTTTACTCCAATGCGCGTGGTGAGACGTGGAATCGGCTAAGAAGACAAGAGCTGCGAAAAGGGAGTGACATTGTCACTTCGTAGTGGTATTCACACGATGCAAATATACTATAGACATAGAACCTATTCTGTCTGAATACTCTCGTATTGCTTCAAACGGCTCAAAAGCTTGGGACAAGCCCGTAAAGCTGCCCCTGACGTTGTGCTATAACTGCCCGGCACCACTTAGGACCGACGGCCAGTCCACAAGATAGGAATCGTATACCACAATGCCGGTATATAGACAGCATTACTTGTACAGCCACTCTTGACGACCAAAATACTAGGACGGAAAGAGTCGTGTTCATCCACAAAGGCGCAGTTGCGCAGGATATGCAGACAACATACCTAGGACGAAAAACCAGGTTGGTTATATACCAACAGGCGTCCTTATCCTTTTTCCTCAGTCCCATGTGAAGGCCGTCACCACATATGTTGCTACACCATCCAACGACCGTTAGAACTATCACAATGATCGATCAAGCCGAGATCCAAACAATCAGATATTCAAATCCAACGGCGCATCTCTCGGCGTCCTCTCACCAGCTCTCGCAGCCGTCAGATTCGCCAACGTCTCCAAGATCACGTTCATGCCTCTTCTGTGTTCGCCCATCATGACGCGTTGGCTCTCGAGGAGCCGTTGCTGCATGCGTATGATATCCACAGCAGCCTCCAACTTCCTCTTCATCCCGCCGCAATCGCAGCCGCATCTTGCGTGGCTCTCGGCATGCATGACTCTCCCCAGGCTAGGAATTGCGTTCCACAGGGATACGATGGCAAGGCGGATCGCCGTGAAGGAATTCTTCATTCTGGGCGTGCCAGAAGATACCGCGGCTGGGGTGTCGGTCAGCATGCCTGGCAAATCGGTGTGGACGAGCGGACACAGGGTGTAGATGTTTCGGCGCCCCGTGAAGGAGCAGTACATGACGCCCGTCATAACGGATCCGGTCGTGGAGTTCTGCGAGTCTAAGGTGATGTCGGCGCTTGCGTCTGTCGTAGGTGTAGTAGTGGCCATACAGGTTGTACACGTAGATATGATTACAGTGGTCGTCAGCGTCTTTAGCGCCGTGTCTGTAATAACACTCGTGACAGTGACAATTACCGTCTTCACGGCAGTAACATCATTAGCTTCATCCAACGATGTCGCCGGGTTCGAGTTTGTCGCATCGGTGGGAATTGCAGGGTCTTTCGTGATATCTTTGACGTGTTAGCGACGAACATGTGCAGGACTCCATTCTGAAAGAAGAACGAAGAAAAGAATAGGTAGGTACCCTTATGAGCTATAATAGTAGGCAATTCGCCTTGCAGAGAAGTCTTAACCGGCAAGAAGGACTCGTGATAGTCTATGGCCGTGGGCGTAGTCTGAGCAGGCTCGAGGGTGGCCGTTTTGTGATGGGAGATGGTATCCTTCGACAAGCCGTACCAACCAGCTATAAACAGGTTACTATTTGGAACCTGCATTTGGGGCTTGTGAGGATAAGCACTAACCTATAATACATGCAAGAATGACTATAATGACGATGAAGAAAAGGAAGCCGGCACAACGGAAGTCCTTGGGGGAAGTTCTTTTGACGAAGCCTGGTCGTCGGGACTGCATTAGTATTACGTATACCCGTTAAGCGCTCTACTGTAGAGGCTGAGACGTACCGTGCCATTTATCCTTCAAGCGTTCGAGCTTCAGGGACAGGATGGACTTTGGTTGAGCATTCGGCTTCGTAACAGGGTCACCCACGGGCTCGGGTGTAGTAGTCCTCTTCTTGATCGCAGATGATAGTGATACCGCAGATTTCCTGCATAAGAACAACACATGCTGGTAGGAGAAGAGCACTCGGTGAGAGGAGGACTGTGGGTTCAAGGAGTCTGGTTTCGAGGAGTCAGGCGAAAGGAATACTTGTGGTGTCTCTCGTGTTCCATGTTGAGAATCGGGCGAGCTGTTGCTGCGACGGCGGTTGGTTGAATGAGGCGATTGTGGGCGTGAGATGGCCATACTGTCGCCGTTATGGGATACCGGATAGAGGAATAATAGAATACTAATGCATCGTGTAGGGTTGAAGGAATTGTTATGAGAAGATAGTGTATGTAGTTTAAAAACCTGCACAGGTAGCCGGGCAATCGAGAGCTGAAAAAGTTGCTAGGTGGGCAGGTTGATGTAATGAGAGTCGCAAGGTATGTGATAAATAATGTAACTTGAAGTATTCGAGGTACCTAAGGCATATTTGCTTCGAGGCTGGATTGGACTTGGAGGTCACCCTGGCAGTCAATGTCAAGCTCACCTGCAGGCAGGCGAACTACGACGAGGCGGTGGAAGGCATGCATTATACCTCCACGACTTACCTAGACCAAACAAGGTGCGATGCACTCAATCGATAGCTTTGGATGTGTAGCTTTAAGTAATCATCAGGCCGTGGCTCCCGTATCTGGCTTGAGTTCGACCTCCGATACATGACCCTCTCTAGCATAGGGATATGCCATGATAAATCGTATGGGTTTGTTTCTATACAACTAGCATGATTGTATCGCCTATTCTCAAGCCTACAAAACATGATGGTGTAAAGGCCAAACTGCCGACTCGAGTCAATGAGGTATAAACTGCTAGTCAAATATATTCAGATTACTATCGCCTCAGAACCCGCTTTTTCGAGGCTGTATTATGAAGCGTTTTTATAGGTTTGTACACTAGCTGATATGTTCAAACTACCTTTAGGCGCCTATGTCACCAACACATTACTAAAAGCATCCGTGATCTCCTGCCGCGTAGGCCCTTCGTGACTCAATTGCGGCTTTGAGACACCTGCAGATATCCGTTGCTCCATCAACTTCAGTAACACCCCCGGCACACTCTCGTCCGTAGCTCTGATAGTAAGACGGACCATCTGTAAATTGTTAGCGGGCATCATCTTGGTTATATATCGTAACGAAACGTACCTGGGACGCGTAGTTCGGCTCCAGCCTTAGCAAGCAGCCGAACTTGCCGCCTTCAGAAGTGTGCAGAACACTTGCACCAACAAAGTTCTTGGTGTTCGGATCAACTCCTGATAGAATTCCCCATCGAAAACCTTGTATTACTTTGCGAACAAACACGTCGTGTATCTCCCGGGTCGCTTCCTTTCCGCTTACGAGTCCAATAATCGCCTGGGCTTCCCGCGGCGCACCGCCGATTTGCTTCCACCTCTTGAAGAAATCGTCAGCTGATAAGTCGGCGGGGTCCATAAATTTGTGTGCCGTCAGGGGCAGCTTTAATGTCAGCGCCTGTAAAGCTCCAGCAAGGTAGCTAATTCTAACAGTCGGACTCTTGCTGAAAACTTTCTTGGACTCAAACATGATGACTTGTCTCGCTTGCCCTCCTTGAGGAATACTGCTCTCAGGCAAACTCTTGACATCCCATGTCAGGTTGGCCCTCTCGCTTTCATCTAAGTCTAACGTAGTCGTAAAGGAGCTGATGGTGGCAGGTGTCTTGTTCAGGAAATATAGAATGAGGCAAGCCATTTGGCCACGATATTCCGATCTGACACCAACTTGAAGTTGTCCATCTTCGAACAGTATACCATCAGCTTTAAGAAGCAGTTTGTTGTACCCAGGTTCCCAACCAGGAGACAGATGAGCAGCACTAGCTAAATTCGGTGCCTTCAAGAGCTTTTCGGGCGCTGGTCCTGCGTTCATATCCAGCCCAGCAAGATCGTTAGAGTGACCATTAGTGCCATTGGTGCCGTTAGCAACGCCATCACCATTTGCCCCAAGGTTGGAGCTGAAAGCTCTCTTGAGTCCAGGTTGTTTAGCCATGTTCAACTCCGACCCATCAACGTTGGCATCTTTGCCGCCTACCACCCAAGTTCGCTTATCGCTCGTACCGGCATGCTTCGAATGGAGTCTAGACAATAACGCAGACTGTCGTTCGGGGAAAGGTGGCATCTCATCGCAAACGGTCCGCAGGAGATCGTCGGTAGGAAGACTGGCAAGAGTCAAGTATTCGCATGCTCGTTGCTGCAGCTCCGGATCTAAAGTATGAGAGTAGATCTCGAAGATGTGGAGCAGTTGCGGCTTGATTTCAGGAAATAGATTGACGAATTTGATGAACGAAGACAGTATCATGGCACGTGTGCTTGAGGAACATGCAGATAGCTTTCCAGACAACGCCATGAATTGCTCAATCGGGCTACAGCCTTTCTCTTCTGCGATCAAGTGGCCGAACTCACCCAAGATGTATGCACCGATCTTCACCAATGTCTCATGACAATGGTCTTGCTTTACATGTTGCAAGGTATTCTGTGCTGCGTAGACCTGTAACTCCTCATTGTTCGTCACAATCTGGATAACACGCTGCCAGACCTCGTCGCTCAAATGATCGCCCGCAACTGCCACGAGCCTCAGTGAAACGTTGATGTACCACTGAATGTCGGTGGCGTACTTCTCCGTCAGAATCGCAATTTTTAGCGCCATCTCCTCGCGTATAGCGAAATCCGCATTTTGGAGATACTGCAGTAGCTCTGCTACGATCGGTCCAGAATTTGTCGAATCGCACATACTATATAGCAAGTCGAGTCCCTTCCTACGTACGCTAATATCCCTATCTTTAAGTGAGCCCAGAATAACCTCTTGGTGCTGCTTGATAGGGCCCAGATTCTCAGCGCGAGCGGCAAGATGTGTCATAGCCTCAAGACCGAGGTACCGAACATTCGTCTCCCGAGAAGTTATGAAACGGCCCAGACGCGATGATATCTGCTTCATCAAGGCATGCTCCGTATCTAGGTGAATGATCAGGTTGATCGCTTCGAATAGGACGGCATTCTGAGCGTTATTCTGCTGCACGTTCTTATTCGACTCCATAGCCAAATTCAGGATCTTCTGAAGGGACTCTCTAATCATTTCACGGACATGGCTGTCCTCTAAGTCTCATGTTAGTGACCCCTTTCGACTGTCTTGAGATATTACTTACCTGAAGGCGCAAAGTATTGGAGTAGACGCAGCAGTTTGACCTGTATCCAGGGGCAGGGGACCTTGTAGTACAAATAGTCGTTTGTGTAATCACCATCAACAGTAATTCGCTTCAGCCGCGCAGCGGCCTTGACATATGCACCTTTGTATTGGTCGGGGTTGTCCTGTGCGACAGCCATCACCAGAGATGTCACTGATAAAGCAACGCCAAGATCGGCGTCATCCATCAACGATATTATGCGTTCAGCCCACTGCGGCTGTATTATGTCCGGATGTTTCCGGTAGAGACGAAGAAGAGTGAGCGCAGCCTTTTTCTTCACGAATGCTTTGGATGTCCTATAATGGGCGTCAGTTGGTATCTAGAAGCAATGTGAAATGACAACGTACGGCGAGATCAAAAGCCTGTGAACTTCACCGCTCAAGGCCTCTCCCATTTCCCGGCCACCGACATTCGCAATCGCATGTAAAGCAAGACAGTTGAATAATTCGTTATGGTCCAGGAGGTCCTTTCGTATGCTGTTGACAACCAGATGCAGCAGCTCGTGCTTCTCGTGGAGGAACAGCGTCATTGCCAGATACCCTATTTGCTTCTCGGAGTATTTATTTGCTGAAATGAGATTGACAGCCTCCAGATGCCCAAAATCGACGTTCCAACCCAGTATGTAGATATACAAGAGCTATCGAAATTAGGACAAGAGCGCTAGTATGGGCGGGGCGGGCGGGCGGAAATACCTTGCAAACATACTTCTTCTTGTGGTAGCCACTCAAGTTACCGTCTAGACGTAGACAGAGTCAGTATGCGCAACCCATCGCCTCGAGGAATGGCGTCCTTAGCTAGAACATACCCTTGAATTTTTGGCTATGCGCGGGAGAAGCAAGTCAGCAACCCAATGTCTGTCAAATACCATATCGCCGGGTACGAGCACAAACCGAATATTTGCCAGTTCCTTGTTGATTCTCTTTTCCTCCAAATCCCTTGCCCGCGCATTTCGAAGATCGGCGATGAATTGTACAAGACCGCGCATGTTGGAATTATTGTTGCTCGACCGGCCGAGAAAGCCGGATGCTGCTGAGGACGCCATAGCGGGGATGAGCTGTTCGCGCGTGTACGATAGAAGAGTCGATTTCGTAGATTTCGAAGGGCCGGGTTGATATCCCACAGTCGCGTCCACCACCCAGCACACCGCCAATCCCAACGGGATGTATGATCGTAGTGATAGAAGGGGTGAAGAGAGTCTTTATCGTCCAGTCCCAAGATGTCCAGAAAGCGCGCTCGAGTTTGCGGCTCTCATGGTAGGTCGGGTCAGTCCACCAACATGATCAAGCCGATGCCCGCTAAGCCAGTCGTTTTGTTCGCCGAGACAAGGCCGGACGTCACGATAGGGGGGTCAGGGGGCAACAGTCGCCTTCGAGCAATAAGGAAAAAAAGGCGAGCGTGCCGGTTGTGGGCAAGCAATTGGGACGGCCGACTCGGAGAGTGAGTGTTTAAACCGCTGAGTATGCGAAAGGTAGACGGTGGTCTCCGCGAAGTGCGAGCGGCTCAAGGATAGGTGCCGGAACGATAAAGCTTATTGGAGATTCCGTGCTTAGGAGTGCAGGCGCCCTGCTTCAGGAACCTGGCCTGGGCCTTCTTGTCTGGGCACACTGTCTGGAGTCTGCAGCCAAACCGTGTGTCAGGAGGTTTCGATTACTGTGCGGAGTGCGGAGTACTGTCAGGTAATTTACCCTACATTGAACTTCTTAATGAGGTACATAGGTACAATTGCATGTCCCGTACGCAAATACATACCTCTGTAAACTTATACGCTATATCTCCTTCAATCAATAGTCAATAAATTATATAATGATATCTTAGGTACGGTAACTCGTTGCTTTCGATTTTCCAGATCGGCTTTCGCTATTAGGTACCTAGGTACTTATTCAAATGTAGCGTATGACAGGGGTTTCTTTGCGGTAGCTCCGACGTCACTACGATACCCCAATACATGGCTAGGTAGCTCTATATCAAAAGCTTCACTTGTCTCGGGCCCTCTGATCATCTGATCATTATGCGACACACCAACGACGGAGTTTAGGAGGATGAATTTCATGGCTCGCCGAACCATCCAAAGATGCCACCACATCTCTAATTCTACGGTATCACCGTTCTCTGCGCGCTCGACCGGCCGGTCGTATGCCTTCCAAGCCGCCTCGCCGCCGATCCATCAAGTCTTCAACCGGCGCACGAAATGGCTGCAGAAGGAGCGCGCTTCGCAAGATGTCGAGAGCAGCCGGATCGCTGACTATCTGAAAGACGAGGTGGCGATCCGTGTCTGCGAGCGACTGCTGGTGAGTTGCGATTCTGAGTCCGGCTCGTCGCGTCTCGCTCTATCGCTGATTTGATCTACCAATCTCAAGGACATCAAACGCGAATACCCCCGAGTGCTTGACTTCGGCGCAAATTCATGCAACATTGCGCGGGCCTTGACGCGCGAGAACCCCGACACGAACCCGGAGATGCCTGTTTCGGATCCAATTGCAAAAAAGATAGGCCATCTGCTGGCTGTGGATTCATCCGAGAGCATGCTCTATCGCGATGCCGACCTCGAGTTCAACAAGCAGATCGGCATAACGAGACAGGTTCTGGCAGATGAGGAGACTTTGCCCTACGACGCCAACACCTTTGACCTGGTTCTGAGCTCTCTAAGCATGCATTGGATCAATGATCTACCTGGCGTGCTTGCACAAATCAACAACATTCTGAAGCCAGATTGCGCCTTCATAGGCGCCATGTTCGGGGGTGATACTCTCTACGAGCTCCGAACGTCACTTCAGCTAGCCGAACAGGAGAGGCGGGGCGGTATTTCACCTCATGTCTCACCACTAGCTGATGTCCGCGACGTTGGCGGACTGCTTCAGAAAGCCGGCTTTAAGATGTTAACAGTGGATGTAGAGGACATCATCGTCGATTATCCCGATAGTTTTGCCCTTATGCAGGATTTACAAGCGATGGGTGAGAACAACGCCGTTCTAGGCAGGGAAATGGGACCTATGCAGCGGGATGTACTGCTAGCTACGGAGGCGATCTACCGTGAGCTTCATGGTAACGAGGATGGGATTTTACCAGCAACGTTTCGTCTGATCCATATGATTGGGTGGAAGGAATCGAAAGACCAAGCCCAGCCGTTGCCGCGGGGCAGTGGCGAGATCAACTTGAAAGATATATTGGAAAACAAATAAAATTTCATCAGATCTCAATTGTAACTCTGTTTCCAGCGTGCCTGCCACAGTCCTTCCGCAGTGAGTCCATTAGGGTGTTGTGATATATGTGGCTTCCCCTAGTGTCAACCAGTATATTCTTCTAGTACAACTCGAGCCCCCCAAGGCCAGTTCGCCTTTGGGCATACCTAACTTCTATCATATTCTCCATTGTACTATCTTTCGATGACCCACTGCAATGTGTATGTATGCACGAGTTCCGTATGAAGCTCGCCAACTCATGTCATATACGAAAAGATGAAGAAAGATGATTATTAGCTAGTCACTGAGATCAATCGAGCATGTTGGGAATGTCCCTAATTTTTGGCCTACCCAAAACTCGGGGTTCTCCCCTGTGATACTAGAACCCCCTTAAGAATATTACAATCACTTGAGCTAACAGTTTTGGTAACTCTGAAATAAGCCTGTAACACATCTACGTGCATAGCTTCTTCACGATCAGGTGATCGCCAGAAGCCGAAATACTGGGTATAAGATCATGTCCAAGAATCCACATTCTCAAAAGAAAGAAGACGTGATACAAGCCCCAGCAAGACATTCTTCGTGTACTTACCCCTGACCAGAGGCTTCTGAGCACATAGGTAGTAACTGTACTACATAATAAGGCATACTTATAGACTATAGAAAGTGTGCGCCCCTTCAACAGACATTCCCCTGACACAGGCCATGTTAGGCGCAGGGTAAAGGATTCGGCAGGAAAACTCCTTGTGTCAGAGGCAGGGTCATAGGCATTCAAGGGTTTTCCGGTCCGCGGATGTTGAGTTCGCCTTAAGCCGCCGGGTTCCTTTTTGCAATCTTTATGACACCGATTCGAATCCGGCTATAGTTGTATCTTGGCATTCATTTTCAAGGTGTTTGTCCCCTCTCTTCCTTGGTCTTCACAGCCCGCTCCGGGATAACCTATGACGCCAAAATTTACAATCCAGATTGACTGTGACTGTGACGCATAGCTACTCTAACGGACATGTCTTCATAAACGTGATATAAAAGTCGAGCCTTATATTAATAGGGTAAAGACAACGAGCTACGTGATCCTCCCAAAGAGCTGTAAAGGCGAATAACTGATCCCAGAGTAGGAGATTGAAAGACGAATGTAGGAATTGTTTCGTCCACTTACACCAACCTCGTGCCAGTTATGAGAGGCATATTAGACGGAGTCTACGACTTACACAAAAGTCAAATTGAAGACAGAATCCCATATGTTGGTGCCTAATAATATAGTCGAGGGAAGTTCATGGTAGGTCCACGCAAGTGACTACAGGTACTAAGCATACTATCAACTACGCGCACGAAACTGAGCAATGTGGCTACCCAATGACCATATGACTCGAATGATTAGTCTGGCTATAGTTATAATCATTATACTCTATTTTTCTTTGTAACTTTGGTATGTTTTGCCATTCTCTGTGATACGCCTATAAACCAGCGTACTATGAATAATCAAGAATTCACCGTAGTGCTGTCTTATGGCAACGACCTTGGAAATGTCGAGATCGAACGCGGCAAACCAGTTCATACCTTGCGCCAGTCGGTCATGCAGCGCTGTATCGATCCCAGTCCTGCAACGTCCACAACCTTCTCGTGCCAACTCAGCAGCACGCTCATGGCCGCACCTGTTGACTCATTTGTTGAGCCCGGTCTGCTTCCAATCTGACTAAACCCTGTGGCCTGGGGCGTGAGGTTTCGTGTGGGCGTCTTGCCGCCTCCACTCGACGCACTGCCACCGGCCATGCCTTTGTATCTGACTCTCTGGGTTAGTTGGTGTCCGTTTTATAACCGTACAGCCCGGGTAGACGGAGCGGCAGACTCACAGGTACTTCATCAGTACATCCACCAGCTCACTACCACCCTCCGAGTCGTAAATCCGCTGCAGCATGGGTGTCATCTCACTCGCCTTGATGGATTGCAGGACTTCGATGACGGTCTGTAGATGTGCATCCTGTATGGCATCGTCAGCATGCTAATATAGGAGCCTAACGTCATCAAAGCCCATGGGCTCCATGCCCTAAGTCTGCGTTCGGTGCGGCGACCCAATCGTCTCGACGCCTCTCCAGTACACCGCTTCTGCCACGCCACCCTCCATATGCAGATACGTCTGCTCACCGCTCTTCCACCGTTGCACTCGCCATGCCGGCACGCCGAAACACTAGGGCCAGACGTACCTTTGCCACCTCACTCCCGTTGTAAACAGGGTTCTCTAGACACCCGCGCAACGCGCCCTCGGCATCACCACCCCGTAGCAGCTGACGGACCTGGCCGTTGAGCGCTCGCACGTCGGCCTCGCTGGCTTCGGGCAGGGGCGGGTGCAGCGTCTCGGTGTCGAAATTCTGGGACGAGTCTGGGTCTAGCGCATCGACGTTGTAGGTGCGCCAGGCGTCGCTAAACGACGCTGCCGTCTGCTGCTGGACTATAGACATATCGTTGGTATTATGGACGAGGTCAAAAGTCGTTTGTGCCTGTGCTCGCGCTCGACGGGAGGCGGTAAGAAGACAAGAGGGGAGATGGAGTTGGGGTCGATGCAAGAGAGTGTAGGGTGGGCGTGAGGCCCGGATGCTTTGGGGGCCAGAGGTAGTCGATGCTCTGGCAGCGGTGCGTTTGTTGCCGAGAGAGGATGAAGTTGTATGAATCCAGTCAATTAATCGGGCACTGAGCGCAAGGCTTATTGTAACTGAGCTTGAAGCTACACTGCCTAGAGCCCGGTAGTTGGCGGGTGATGGTGTGGAAGCGCAGGTGGGTGGGTAATGTGGGGGACCACTGACGTTGCTGTGTCTTTGCGGGGCACCTAGTCTGGTGTGGCGTAGATGAGGTTCTGAAGGACGATAGTGGCTTAGCTCTCACTGACAACAATACGGAGAATTAAATTGCTTCAGTGATAATACCTCTCATGTTCTAGTATACCTTGGACCAAGATTTCAAAGTGATTCAAAAGACCTTAAGAAGCTACAACAGTCTTAGAAACTGAAGCGACTCTAATTTTAATCTCAGAAATAATGACGACAGCCGAAGATTCTTTCTGGGAAATGATCGCAATGTACGAAAGAGTTGGGTAAATTGATGTTGTTTTCAATTCGCCCAGTTAGACTTTTGCAAGTGCAAGTCGTTTTATCACTTATGCACCACTCACGACATCTTCTAAAATTGTTAGTAACGACGTGTCACTGATAAAAGTTTTATAAGAGGATTTCGAGGCTACTATAATTTGCTATTCAGTTTATCTGCCTAGGCTAAATAAATAAGCCTGGCTACACCTCTCTTCTGGGTTGCTGAAACTCGGGGTTGATGAGTTTATATAGACACGTTATGCCACACCTAGTGTTCAGTCTGTATCTTGGATTTGTGAAGAAATATATATATATATATCGTAATCACTTCTTTTTAACTGATCACCAGGAGGATGTAATAGCTGGAAGCTTGAAAGTTGCTATATTGTTGGGATGCAGTCCGGTAGGTATGCTTTTAGATTCAATACAGAGCGCTATGCTTTTTGTTCAAAATGGAATTCGTATCAGGTTGGCTTACTATGGACATATGCAGGTACTTCAACATCGGGATATGTGATTTGTCCATCGGTTTTCTCCCACCTTAATCTAAAGCTACTAATAGGCTGGCTGAAATGCATATAGAGACCATTGGGTACAGAGAGATAAATTCCATCCCAGTAGTCTCCGCTTATAATATACAAAGTACTCTCGTTGTTATAGTGGCCATATCACCTATGTAGACTACAGGCAGAACCAACAAAATTGTTCATTATGTCAAGACTTGGGCGGTAATTTGAATGGCTCCCTGCACTAACATGCTGCTCAACAGTTGAGTTTCAACGTCCGTAACGCAGTTCACCAAAGTTTTTTACTCCATAATTTTCCATGCCATACAGATAGCTGATGTTGGGCAACTGTAATAAGACAGGCACAGCCGCGGCTATTTCATCTGAGACAATAGCAATGCCCTTTCTCGCTTACTGTGCACCACCTCCTTAGACCGGAAAGCGGCATAAGTCAAATTCTTCTCGTGAGCAATAGAATCGAAAAGAAAAGAAGTGGCTAGCTGGTGACGCGGATGAATTACGGGAGGGTAAGTCTGCACCATGACTTGAGGTTTAAACAGTATTACGTACTACTGTAATGAAGCATCTTAATATGATGTAGTTTACCTTAGCGGCCTTGCTAAGTACCTAATTACTGATTGGTTAGAGTACACTATATAGACTATAAGCTGCGAGTATGTATTTGCCACGTGGCGGCGCCAGCTTGGAAGATAGTACACTAGAACCTGACCCAGCAAACGTTTTTTTTTTTTTTTCTCGGTTCTAACCAAAGACTCAACACGGATGGCTCGGACCTTGAAACAATAAGGAACAGGAACCTCCCTAGTCGCGCGACGTGTAGTACCAGTGGGCCGATAATGACGGCAAATCTGTCCTAAGCCAGCCGATCGGGAATTTGGGGTGAGTGAAGCGAGTTAGTGGGAGCGCAAACCACACAGTGACAGAACGTTAGTGGCGGTTGAACCATGATATGAGATGACGTCCGAGCGACTGCACCTGAAAACCGCCTCGTTTGGATAGTTCCGTTGCGAATCGGGATGCTGGATGAGATACGCCAAAGCCTGGTGGCTGATGTAGTATCTACCCTAACGTGATTCAAAGTCTTGTTTATGACTCAGATACCTAGTATATGCTAAAATGTGATTTGTGATAATATGCAATGCTATTGAGCGGCGCGGCCGTGTGAGCCTCAAGGTGCGGGTCCGGTCCGCCGAGGGCGAGGCGATGTTGCCTCGCTATGTGCCACCCATCAATCCGACAATTAGGGTGAGAATGATGACAATACTACTCGACCAAAGCGTCGAGTAACAGACAACTATAAATGGCCATTGCGCAATCCCTACCCTGACAGCTGACAAGGTAAAGAATCCAATTGGTCTAAGCTTGGAAAGATTTCGCTATGCGGCTATAAGACAGGAAAAATTTTCTATCTGTAAACAGCTTGAGATACCGTAATAAAAAAATTCAAAGCAACCGTCAGACGGAACCTTTCCCCGGAACGTGAGATCAAGCCTCATGGGCTAACCTAGCAAGGATGCGCTCCATCCTTGTAGCGTACGCTTGTCTGATTACCATGTCGGGTGAACCAGCCGTCAAAAAGGCTTGGCCATGACAAGGGGTTAAAATATTAGTGAGTACCTCCGATACTTTTGCTACTTGTGAAGGCAGTGTGAATAGCAGTCGTGCTTGTGTATGTGAACTGTATTCTTCTCATCGTAGGTAGTATTTTCGATCCATGCACGGACTGGAACCGCTTCTCCAAGCTTCTACTGTAATATGAGGTCCCATGTGGCTGGGAGAATATGACGGCTGGTTAGACATTCTGGAATTCTGTCAGGTGGGTCTATCTAAAGGAGTGCCATTTCGGAGTTGAGCCGTAGTTTGGTAGGACTCCACCACCGTGGTATCAATGCAACTTTGTATGCTTCGAAACGCAGAGTAATGTGAACTACCTAATTATTACTCTGAAGAGATGATTTCATAGACCCTTTGAGTATTCTAAGCTTTGAGGTATGGCTTATATGATGTTCTGCCACGAGAAACAACCCATTATATTCTGAACTATGCAGAGTTTTTCAATTATCCGAAAGGAGACTGGAAACCCTCGCTGCTTGGTTTATCCAGCCCCTGGCTCTCCAAAATCAGCTCACCGGCGACCCAACATTCTGGATAGTTGTGGGGCCGGAGTAGGTTAGCACCCACGGACAGTGTCACAGCGTCAAGGGATGAAAAGTACTCTAGGAAAACTAACTATATAACTCTCCTCGATGGGTATACCTAGGTAGTCAGAATAACATCAATCCTGAACTTTCCGAATTAGGCTAAGACAGGAAAGGAAACAACAGCATCATATCTGTCTCTCGAGTATTTACATCTACGCCGCCTATGCAAACGAGTTTAGGTACATAAACTAGTTACAATAAGGGATGAATCGAGTCTTCAGTGGAAAATGGCAATATAAAAGGTTGAGGCTCAGTCTCAAACATGTCTTAGAATTTAGATTCAGACGAATCATTGCGAAGAATGATGCGAATAGGTCCCGAGGTTTTGGGTAATGTCTTAAAGTCGTAGGACTCGGAGGTGGTTAGTGTGACGATCCTACATTAGACATCGGGGTCTTTGGGCCGACCATAAGCAGCCTCATCCTAGACCGTTGTCAGATTGATCTTGCGAAAATAATCAGAGTTTTCGATAACATGAAATGGTCTTGGGCTTTCGCATAGGATTGTGGCTCTCGATGACAAATAACAACTATAGGCTCTACACAAACAACTGTAGCAATGATTTCTAACAAATGCTGAACCCCTATAATATCTTCTCATACTATCATACTGGGGATCTTCTACCGTTTTACAACTGCTCTGAGGATGTGTCAATACTGTGAGGTTGCAACCATAAGTCTTGTACGCTGGGAGGTTTGCAACGGTACGAGAAATAGTAGACTACCTATCCACTAGATCCTTTCTCATGATCGTCTGAGAGATAGGCCCGCCCCTTGAAGATATTGAGACTCTGGTACCATGCTAGTGTCGGCGTCAAGTTGGATGCTACATAGGATCAACAGGGATTGTTACTAAGATTTTCTTTTTTCAATCTCAAGTCCCTTTTGCCACATGGTTGACAGGTTAACTCTGAATCTGCAGCCGGATCGAACTACCAACCCCAGCTCAAAATTTTCCTCTACTGATGTGATTTACAAACCACACTACTCCTGCATACTGCATAAACGGTCAGCCTTGTAGCCTTGCAGTAGCTAGCTATGAAGGCGTTACTCCGTAAGGACTCTCAAAGCAGTATGAGGGTGAAGAAGCTCAAAAGGGCAAAGGTGATACTTCGGCTTGATTTGGTAAGACCCTGGATAAAATTTCGCGCCTCCTAGGACTATGTCGACAATGATTTTCCAGGCGCTAGATCCAAGCTCTGGCATTGTCAGGGTCCCTCCCGGTTGATAACAATCGTCGGTACGAACACAGTTACAATGCGCAGTACTTTGTATGTGAAAGGTATCATCTAACGGGTCTAAATATTACGAGCTGGAAGGAGGTCTAGCATTCAATGGCTAGTAGGCGTTCATAGAAAGCTACTGCGGCACGTAGATGGCAACGCGTGTAGCTTATGCTTTCAGCAGCTTAGGTGTCGTCTGTCATGTCAAGTTTGGAAGCCAAGAAGTGAAATGCATATTGTAAAGCTGTGATTGAAGTGGATAACCATGTGGTCGACAAGCCGGAACAGTGGACCATTCTTACGGGGTCAACGGCCTCTTCTTAGCCTCTTCTTACACACTAGTCTGTGCATTACGCTAAGGTATGGAAGGCCCGAGTCCACAATCCGTTTCTTGGAAACTAAACATCAGGGGTTCTGGTATATAGTGTAGTATACGGCGGATCGGCGGATGAAGACGGGCGCACTTGAGCCTCAGAGTTTACCGTGTCTAACTGTAAGAAGGCATTACGTTCCGGACTTGCGAATGGCTTCTCGTTGTTGCCGGAGACCTTGACAGGTATCAAATGAGATGTGGAGCTCTGATATGGAGAGCACGTTAGTCCCAGGTGAGAGAGGCTAGGTCTACCTTATACCCACATTCTCACTCCTAGTGTAGTAGTACCACGCATGGTACACCTAGGTACTCTTACTTAGTAGACCTCGACTAGGGACAGGTAACTTATACGTAAGATGTTTCTGTCTACCGTAAGGCTTTTTATTTTTATTTTTATCGGCTATATGAGCGGCAAGCGTTGGGTTATAGCATGCTCATATACAATAACTACGTCACAATGGAAAGCCTGGCCAAGAGACTTACGGGACAAGCGAGAACGTGCTGATAAAGCATGTACCAGTGTCAAAAGTAGTTCCATAATAACCTTATCTCGGCGTAACTACCTTGTCAAAAACTCATGAAAGGGGGTTATCCAAGAAACCGATCTGAAACAGCCCGCTTTTCCCACGCGTACCTACCCAGGTAAGTAAGTCGGTATGTACCTACCTACTGTATGTACACTCAGTATGTACACTACCTTCAAATGGTATTAGGGAGATAACTTCACCCCTACCCGGCCATCTCCATCTGTTAGCATTCTTCTAGAAGATCGGTGGAACAATTCTGGCAATTGCTTGAACTTCGGCCTGCAATCTAAAAAAAGGGCTATGCAGACACGCTCTAACTACAAGTACGTAGGTATGTACATACATATGTACCTACTTACACACATTAATGCGCAAAATGTCGACACGCCTCACGTAGCGCACGGGCATTCAGACCATGTCATTTGTACCATTTGGCATGTGTTCAACCCTATGTAGGTACCTAGGTACTCACAATTATGTAGGCATTCGCTACGAACACGAGAGGTGAAATGTATGTTGCCAAGCCCGCAGCCTGCACCAAGCAAAAAGTGATGCCTCATGCCGCTGCCGAGTTGTGCTTGGGTTTACAGCATGCAGAACCTCAACTTCAGCTTCACCTCGTCAGCCTCTCTATAGCACACGATCGAGCTTGCTATCTGGTCACTCGTAGACCCGTCATTTTCTGCTTCCCCGTCATCTACATCTTCCCCCGCCCCCTCCATTTCTTGGAGCATGCATCACGACGTCACCAGTGAGTTGTCGGTATTAGGCGACAATGGGGCATACAAGGCGGTTTAGTGCCCAAATGGTCGCATGAAATTTGACCTCACAGACTATTTGCCTGCGGGCTGAAACAGAGTCTTGATAATCCAAGAGATGTGCGTCTATCTTAATATTCCTGAGTCATGCGGGCCTACGCTCGACTCCAATAATACTGTCGTCGGCATCCAGCGTCTAACGCGCAGCCGACAACCTCGCCAACGTAGCTTGGAAGCGGGAGAATTCAAAGAAGCTGAGACGGGTTGTCCTGATTCTGCCTTGGTATACGCCAGGGGGGCCAACTAACAACCGAGACCGATCCTCTCCGTATAGCGTTTTAGCATCGTAATGGAACATGAAGACTAAATTGTCATGCAGTACGAAGTGCCGAGCTGCATGATCAGCTGATTACCGGCCGCGGCGCACCCCAGGATCTTAGCACCGGATGTTTACTGAATCGGAAGCACGATGAATCACTATATCCTGTCGACACGAGGACGCATTTTCGGGCGTCATGTCACAAATCATCGGACGTCGCGTTAAGCTGGATGTCGTCCAACGAGCATGGACCCGAGTGGCTAAAAAAGTGACAAGCCCCGAGTAGTATAATTCCGCCGTGGGCGCGTTCGCCCCGGTCGTGTCGGATACCTAGGTACATAGTGTACACTGATCTATGGCTTCGTTGGGGGATGCGCAAACCCAGAAACGTAGTGTTAAGTGATGAGGCGATTCATGTAAGTCCCATGGCCTACCAGTCAAACGGCGAGGGTCGAGAAGGGGTAGCCGACTGGCTGAAATGTAATCAATCAAGTAGTTGTGGCTGTCCCGGCCTGGCGGTACCACCGATCGACCAATGCCTCTAAGTTCAGCCAGAATCAAGCCAGTTGCCGATAGACTGGTAGATCATACCGCAACGCAATAGCTACTGTGTGTGATCCAGCCATACACTAATACGCTGAGACTAACGGATAGGTACCCTGGAAATAGCCGATAGTTGGTCGGAAGGTCAGCAAATGTAATGGGCCGCCTTACCCAGCTCTACAGCAGACACACAACCACCTCTACAATGCTGGTATTACTGATGGTGGGATGTCGTAAGGCACCAAGTAACTCCCACCACTGCCACGACACGACTACGCGCGTCTATCGTCGATGACTTGATATTTGTAATTTTTTTTTAAAGCTGGTAGCGCCTGGTTACAGCTCAGTATGAGCAACAGCTGTGTATTGGTGGCCGTGGTGGACTTGGAAATCCTGGGGTAGGTAGGGTGATGGAGCCCTTTTTCTCGACTACCTATCTAATACGTGGAGAGCTCACTTGCGAGCCTACTCATTTTCTGTTTCATCTAGTGCAGCTGCTTCGTCATTGTACCCCATGGGTTTTTGCAGCGTTCAACTGGCCACCCCCATAATGACACTGACAACCGCGCCCGGGTTTAAGGTGAGGTATCGTTTGTGGGGTATCACCATACAGTAGGGTTAGGCCTTCGATTCGTTCCAAGGTGCGCTATGGTAGTGAATATGTGCGTTTTCCTGCCAGATCATCGCCGTTGGCGTGCACTATTGGACGTCGTTGATGTTTTCTTGAAACGGTGATGCACGAAAAACTTCTGAGCGCAGTACTATCTATGTATAGAAACTGGATTATTGTGTATAGCTAGTTTATTATGATACTTTTTTTTTCTTTCTACCAATTATGAGGTCTCACTTCGGGACGTCGCTTTAGCTTGCAAAAGGTACCGCAGGCGGCTGAGAGGCTCCAAGCTGTGTCGTTCGCTTACGAGTTACTTGGCTTATGATCAGACCTGTCAGTTCCTCCAGAGCCGACGAGTCATTCTCCACGCACAGATTCGCCGTCCCAGCGACAGGCATGAATCAGAAGCAGAGACAGGCGGACGGAAGGACAGGCGGAGCTGTCCGGGGCTATCATCTCGTCTACCCATGACCAACTGTCACTAGATTCGTCTCTAATCTCGCCGGCGCCAGCCTAGTTGTCGCGGCAGCGGATGCTTGCTCTAAGCAGCCCACTATACCCAAAGCTGGGTTAGAATGGGCGAAGAAGGGGATTCGAGAAAAATTCTGTAGGTAAGAAGTCTTTCTAGTGTAAGGGGAAGATTGCCGGGTGGACCCAACGCGTCCCAAACGAAGATATAGCCTCGAGGATCTCCCTTGATATAAATGAGGGACCCTGGTTCTGCCCTGGCCCAGCGTTAAGGCCGAGCGCGTGGGAGACGCTAACGCTCTGTTTTAATCCACAGAGAGCTAGCCTGCACTAAAAGAAAAAAAAGTTGAGAATGAGTAACGAACGCAGACCTAATCTTACGCAGTACCCAGATAGTACAGTACTTACCAGCCTGCCACATAATTATCTAAGTCGCATACAGCAGATATTCCCGTTGCACTAGCAGACGCTCCGGTTATGAGACCTAGGCGCCGGCTATATGGAATTGCCGGACTCAGAGAGCTTTGACGGCGGGAAGTCCTCCGCTAGGTCAATTATTCTCTGGTGATATATTCCTCAAGTATCTGTGCAATTCCAATCTGATTTGTTTATATCAAGTGGCGCAGCTTCGGTGTGCGCTCGGGTCTCTCGGAGCTATAGCATTACTCCATTGCTCAACAATTTTGTAGGTAGGTATGCCGTTACATCGAAAAGTGTGGTCACGGAAGTTGGTGAGGTAGACACCGCCAACAGCGCCAGCACACCTTTTCTTTTCTTTTTTTTCTGCGGCACACACCTCGCTTCATCGAGGTGAACAACTGCTCTGTGTTATCTGCCGTTTACCGTAACAGTATTTAGTATACCTTCACCGGATATACCTACACAGGGAAAATGCAAGCCTGAGCAATGCAACGTGCGCTGACCTCGGAATAGCATTCGCTTGGCTTGATGGACTATGCCTGCTTTGGAAATATGTTAAGTCGCAGGAACAAATGACAAGGGGGGAGGTGGGAGGAACAGGAAAAAAAAAAAAAAAAAAGGAGAGAGAGAGAAGAGAAGAGAAATGGCAGAAAAAGTCATCGGACGAACCACAGCTGCATACGTGTTGATGGATGCACGCAACAGCGCCATGAGAGGGTCGATGGCCACGACTGCTAGTACTACACCACGTATGTGGCGTGTTACAGGATCTTCATCGTCTCTTCAGATACCGCGGTTGTAACATATGCAGGTACAGATGGATCTATAATTATGAACTCAGACCGAGGACATCGAACACTACTACATAGTACTACATACCTACATACCTAGGTAGGCAGTATATAACGTGGTATTATGTGATGATGACATCAACCAACTCCAGCTTTTCAGCATGCAGGTCGTGCTCGATACCACGCAGTAGTGTACCACTGTACCAGTGTGTGAGTGCAAAGCTGCAAAGCGACCCTTGGTCGCGGCAATGTCAGTAGGTAGTGCCATTGTGACAACTGAGTAATGGTGAGGCTGAAGGTTACCTCTCTTGTATTAGTAGTATATGTAGGTATGCAGGTGAGAGATCGATCCCTTAGGTATGATATCTATGTGATAGAATTGACCATGTCTAGGTTGCGCAAAGATTTTTTCTTTCTTTCCTTTCTTACTTCCAGGAATATCCACATCATTTCCTCTCATCTCCTCTTCTCAGCTCAGCCCGCGGGAGTATTTTCTCAGTAGTCTCGCCGTCACCGCATCTCTTTCCACCTACCTTATAATGATGTCTGTCCGTCGGTGAGCTGGCTACGACTGCTGTTGCGGGCTAGGTACATGCATTTCATGGACAACGTGGTAGGTTGGGTTAGGTACCAAGCATTACTACGAGTGGTTGCATGTTACAGCACCTAGGTAAGTCCCGACTGAGATAAGGTACGTAGTGTACCTAATGCACGCTACCTACCTAAATTGGGACAAGGTCCAGAAGAAGAAAGCATCAGTGTAAGTACGTACCGAACATGTTTCCTGCACAACCATGCGCGCGGCTTTGCTTGACCGTCAATCCGTCAATCCGCCCAGAGACACTGGAGCCCGGTCCCTGTCTCCGACACACGGCAAAGGGGACGGGAGAGGTAATAAGTAGCAGTATGTGGTGAAGCGTAGGTGGGAAGGAAGGTAGGTAGGTAATATTGCCAGTGTTGATCAAATATTGTATAATAGTACCTACGTACATACTTCAAGTAAGTACACTACTAGTACGGAGTACAAGCAAGTACACACTGGTCGAATGGGGGTGTAATGAAACAGGCTTGTAGCCGGTACACTACTAGCAGTACCGACAGCAGGATGGTGGGCACGCCGTACCGGAATACCTCTCACATTATCTAGTGTATATCATTGCTCTACACGCTAGAACAGGGTTTCCTGGCAATTGGGTCGGGGTTTGGATCTTTTGGTTTTTGCTCAATAGATTCGGCAAGTTTGAGGATAGACAGGCTTGTACACTACAGTCAGTCCTTGTTATGTCATGACCCTAGCCAGCTACTTGTACCCTGGATTCTGCCTAGGCTCACTCTGGATGCTCGCTGTCTCCCACTTCCCAGTGTACATCCTCTCCCATTTCACCAGGATCCTTTGGCAGGTACCTGTGGAGGTACATGTGCAAGTTGCAGGAACCCACAGTCAGCCCGTACCGCTGGCACCTGCAGGTACACTCGCCCTAGCAGATAGTGTAAGAGGAGGATCTGTGTATGTACACTATGTTTTCAGGCACCTTTTGCGATGACAATGTACACCAAGCGGGTCATTGAGCAGAACTTTGGTGTCAGGGTTCCTTACTGTACCCTTCCCAGCAGGCATCCCCAGCCATGTATACATGTACTATTAATCTCCTATACTTGGGTACATGGATTGAGATAGGCTGTAGATGATGCTCTCTTGCTCGCTATGATTTTATTAGACACACACTAGTGTGCTGTACCTGCCGACTTACCAACCTGGCCCCTAGGTACATTCCGCAGCTACCTCCTGTAGCTACCTGGACCCCGACAAAACGAGGTACCCTACAGGGCATGGCGTCCGGGTCCCATCTTTTTCCCATAACCCCCAGCTGGCGCCCCAGCGCTCAGGAACCAGGCGTGCTTGACTGACATGACAAGCTCCTGCTCTAGAGGCCATATAAGATGAAATAACGGTCCTTTCCACTTCCTGACCTTCTCGAAAATCCTCAGCTCATCTCCCCTACCTGTCTCCTACCTACCTACTATACCACAATACTCCAACATTGTATAATAATAGCCCTCTTGCTCTCCCTCTTTCATACGGCTGTCTTAAAGGTTCTCAGTCCCTTGCGCTATAATTTCACGTTCCGCGGTTTTTATCCTGCATATCATTATTGCCTGCCTGCATTCCCGTCATTCCTCTTGTCTTGAGACCTTGAGAAGAGAGAAACAAACAGCAATAGGAGACATTTCCGCCCAGCCGGCAGACTTCGCTGTTACATCTACGCTTGTACTACTTGTTCCAGCGCGCTGATCTCTTTTAAGCGATTCGCCAGCCTGCATACCCCAGCCTCAGTTTGCATCTATACATTCAGGACATACAGGACTTACCCACTCGCAATCTCGTTACCGCGAAACAAGGGCTTATAATTCAACAATACTACGGTTTCCAAACCCCATAATATCTGGGCCTCCCGAAACCTGCGCGACATCCGCACTTCGACGACAGCCTTCAGCTTTCAGGCACGCCGCCAGAGACACAAAGGATTCAGGCTCCAGGCGCAGGATATTATCTGTTTGTCTTGACTGCGCTTCAGCTTCGGTGCTGCAAGAGAACCGCCGCTTTCCAGCCTTCGCTTGGACTACCACAACCGTCCATTCGCCGTCCTGCACTGCAACACACGGGATTGCTGTGATATATATATAACATTTCCTGCCGTCATCTGCTCGACGTTTCGGTGCTGACCTCAGATATTATCTGCGCTCTCTCCAACCTGCGAACCCACCCGCAATAGCACCTAAGCCGAATTGATCACACTTTCATCTCATTCGACCAAAATTCCAAGCCTGTGGTATCATTGCCACGACTCTCTCACCCAATCGCGTACTTCATCCCACTACTACATTACTTTTTTCGGTCTCTACTGTTCTGCCGCTGGACCCGGTCTGTAAAGAGTGAGTCAGACGCACACCTATCTATATACATCTTACATGGCCTTCGGTTATGTCCTGTTGCCTTGCACTCGCAGGGGAATTTCTAACCACACATACATAAGATGGCAAGCCTGTGACTTGGCTTGCCGTCACCACAATTTCATATATAGACATGTATGCTGACTTGCAATTTCAAAATAGTCGTCCTCCCCAGAAATTTTCAAAATCGAAAATCAGAATGTCCAGAGAATCGCAAATGCTGAACATGGGCCGTGGCGCCTATGACACAACCGGTGTTCCTAAGCCGCCTCCTCGCCCCAAGCCGCAATAAGGGATTCCGAGCTTATCAGAAAATTGCCAACACTTCGCTGGGATCATTCCTTGAGATTGGGGCCTCTCGAAAAAGGCGTACTCCATCGAAACAATATCACCGCACCCCTAATGCATACCCAATGCGCGGTGAAGTAGTCGATTTCGGGGATTTCGCACCTAGCCACCCCGAACTCGCCAATATGCCTCAACTCCTATTGTACAACATTGCAAGCCCTGACTTTCAGCTCTGGACTTTTTTTCCGGACACTATTAATTTCACATCCTCAACACAGGAGTGCACCCACGGACAGCTCGTCGCTGCTGCACTCCAGTCAATCAGCCTTGGAGATTTCATTTCGAATCCGGCGTTATTAGACGGTACACGGTTTTCAGAATCAGCGAACTCAGCAATTTGATTTTTGCATTGCGCTGAGTTATTAGAAGCGCATGTCGTATTTGTCCTCATCCGAAGCAATACAGGATCATAGATCAACACTGATCGAGACGAGGCTACAATTTCGCTATATCGATTTTCTATCGGGCCATTTACGTTACCATAACATTTGAGGTTTTATCACTACTGAGCGCTTTTGCCGCGGTGGTCGCCTTCACACATATCCATTTTAATCTCGGTTCGGCGTCATTGGCCAAAGTAAACACGATTTGGTTATCAGGAATGGGCAAAAATCTTGGGTTTGGCTGGGAAAAGGAACAACTCGCATATAGACATTTGGGGTTTCTCATTTCTTTTGTTGTAAGCCCCTCGCGGGGACCCCTTGCAGGTGCGGTTAAGGCTTGTACTCATTGGATTTGGATCTGTCCTGTCTGGACATTGTTTTCGCGCATGCTCAAACATGTGCTGCGCTTTTGGATCGATATTTTTCGAGGGTCTCAGCTATTCCTCAATGGACGCGCTGGGCTGGAACCAGGTCGATAGAAGATACCCTGTCTTATTTAGACTGTACAGTACATCACAGAAGCATGATAGCTACACAGCGCCCGACACGACAGTTTTAACATGATGGATCATATTTCTCAATCTCACTACATTGTCTTTATCTGCATGCGGTATGAAAAGAAGTAGATCTACCATAATACAGATTAAAAGGCACGAGATTCACGAACGAGCTAAACGAATGCGCTACTGCAAGCACAAAGCCAGAGCGTCCTGGTGCTGCCCTGTAGCGGGGACCACGGCACAGGATCATATCGTTCTGACATGTCTTCATGTATTTGCTTCTGCGATCTAGATGAGGCGGTCTAGTATCAGGACCGAGAACAGACACAAGGCGCTCGGATACTGCACGAGTAAAATCGCTCGCTTATGGAAATCGATCCCGTGCGCGGCCACCACAACCTTTCCTCAACATAAACAAAAACTGAGACAATCGCGGGGTTCGATCGATCACATACTATCCCTTTCTATTGTTTGAGTCCATGCGGGGAGAGCTATTTCATTCTGTCAGAATCAACATTCCTCTTCACCATCTGCTTTTCTTTTTCTCGTATCATGCCTTGGTTGACTTTACCTGCAGAGACTGAATTTTGTTCATAGAGCCTACCGATATGCACGCTCAGGTCTTGAGCACTTATCTCGTCTTGCCGCCCACCGCACGCCCACCGCACGCCAAACATAACGAACCTAATGAAACTATGTTGCGTGTCGATATGCGTGGACAGTAAGGATGGGGCAGGCTTGGCGGTTTTGCTGTCATACCTCGCTTCCGCTATTGGACTGCACTGCTTAATCGCCAGTGCGGCGCTTGTCTCAGTCACGAATCTCTCTGTTCACCCTCCCTTCCCGGATACCTGGGTCTACTAGTAGTTGCTGTGACATCAGACATAGCGTACGCATTAGTTTGTTTAGGTTGGTAGCAAATCAGATTTAGACATATACTCCAAAGCATGTGGCGATGCAAAGAAAAGGAAAAAGAGACTTCAACTATAATTTTTTTAGGTTGTGATTTGCTGTCACTGTTACGATAGTGTCGACCTACCGACCAACAGGTAGCTGATCCGAATCAGAGGTCCAGGACAAGGCCTTACCGGCAATGCAGCTCTTGCATATAACTTGGCTCAGAGGCAAGCCGAATAGAGAAAACACACATCCAAACGCGTCCCTATTGGGTCGTGCTAAGCTGACTTTCTCGAACCCTTCTCCTGCGAGACTAATGCAAGCTCTAAAAATGGGGGAGAGGCATGCGCGAGACAAGGTCTACTTACACTAAGCATGTAATTGGTAAGTACCTACGCTAGCGTACCCATCTCGCCATGATGATGCTCATTTGTGTCCACACTTACAGCGAACTACAGCGCAGTTGGCCAGGTCGTACCCGCCTAGTGTAATTCCAGTGCATTCACGGTTGCTGGGAACCGTCCCGACGGATCCCTACATCACCCCCTGTCTAGGCCCAGCAGGCAAAACATTTCATATTGCCATACACTACGAAATTTCACCACTGGGCCGAAAAAGGAACAGTGGCATCATTTCCAAGCTTCTACTCCGTCAGCAAACAGATCTGCAATTAGTGTTCGCAGGTCGTTCTGGCTACGCTAACAGAAATTGGGAAATGAAACCAACTTCGCTAGGATCGCCGGCAGCGAACCGCCCGAAAGCTCAGCGTGGTTTAGTGCAGCTGTATCTTCTCATCTTCCAGATTCTTTCCTAGACGAGACGAGGAAAAGGGTTATAATATGCCATCATCGACTAATCAAGCGCGGAAAATCCGCCTGATTCCCCGTTTATTCCCTTTTCGCCTGTTTTCTTTTCCCGCGCCCATCGCGTCTAGCGATGGGAGGGATACGTGCTCAACTAGAATTGCCGAGGTGCTGGAAGCTGATGTGCGACCAGAAAAGACCAAACTGGACTCCAGTATGATGAATAGGGGGGCCGGTAGGAGCAACCTCAGCTCGTATGCAACCATCGACGTGATAAGGAGCTACCTACAGGATGCCGTCATTCACGCTGCATTCCTATCACACTATTACACGTGTAGTGTGTAGTGCAAAGGGGATGACGGGCAGAAACCGGGGTCGACTTGGTACTGTAAAAAGAAAAGTCCACGATCTAGGCAAGATGCGCTCAGTTGCATTGCATCCATCCACACATACTGTCTGGGTTAGTACCGCGCATGTCCACTGTCGTAACATGCGTGCCTCGATTGAGCGTACGCAGAACGTACGGGGCCGTATCCAGACACGAGCCAGCCCGTCACCTATACTCAGAAAACTCGGTACCTTATGATCGATCATGCACATCATCATGTGCAGGCCTCGTCTCCCAGCTGCCGGCTGAAAACCCGATGCGACGTTGGCGCCTAGAAAACCATCTATTACCTGTAGCTAGGTATACCACGATACGGACACGAATTCCGGAGTCGCGTGCGGTATTGGATCCGTCAACGCCATGTGCTGCGTTGTTATGCTGCACTGCGCCGCATGCACGCTCATGATGATGAGGAATGTTCCCCTGCAGTAGGTAGGTAACTCATCCAGATCCTGCTGGCGTGGACCCTCGTGCTTTTTCGCTATACATTACCATGAGAGTAGTACCGGGATGAGGCCACCCAGGAGGGCGACTTGTGCCGAGAGCATCGCGTGCGCATCTTATTAGGTCTTGGCGAGTCACAACCGGGTCGCTATGATGCGCATCGAGCATTCAAATAGGTGAGGCTGTGAACAATATCGACACTCGCTACTGCAACAGCATATACGCATACCGAAGTACTAGTATGCAGATCGCGGTCCCGTCGTATCCCGTCGCAGGAAGTCCTCGCCAGCCAAGACAGAGGAGCCTCCCCCGGCAGCAGCCGCAGTCCCACTAGAGAGCGAAAACCACATGGCATGGCCACGACCCATTGTCCTTCGCGGTCTGCTGTATCGTACCTACATAGGCGGCCTGCAGGCAAAAGATGGGGTGCGAGATAATAATAAAAATGGTCGCCGGGGGGGACGGGGGGTTACAGCAGCGAACCTGACGACCCGAGGCAGACTTGTGCATACGTAGATGCAAAACATGATTGGCAGACGTAAATAACACGTATCATCCAACCAAAATTCGGGGTTTTCCCAGGGAAGATTAAAAAAAAAGTAATACCTAAGAGCGAGTGAGGACGCGAATCGGACACTCCTCAGCATCTATTACAGGGCTACATTGCCAGGAATAATCTCGAATAATTTCAGCCAAGACCATTCCTCTGGCAGAATATTGACCGAAAACTCGGCGACCACGTATCACGTATAGCCTGACTCGACTTACCAATCCAATCTAATATACTATCTTATATCAGCCCCCCATAACCAAAAGTCCACTACCTACACAGCAGAGATGTGGATGGGCAAAACGTGAAACAAAATGACGAGAGAGTAGGCCGATGGAGTGCAAGATGCAAGCAATCATCATCAAGAAGCAGTCAGCAGTCAGCAGTCAAATCACTCGCTTGCCCGCAAAAAGCGCTGGTTGGTCTTTTCCCGAGGAAGATAGCTACATTCGAAATACTCGCGCCATGATAACTATCGTGTACAAGGCGTTGGGTCAGCTTCCTTTCTAGCGTCGTGCGTGTGCGACAGTCATTTCTTCAACGTCTTTCTCTCTACCCCTTCCTTGTTTTCAACGCCGCTACACTACGTAATCCTCCCAGCTAGCCTCTGCCTAGACGGCTCTATTTGCGAAGTGCCGCGAGCCCCCACGAGCAAAGCGGCGATACTTGCTTGTACCCAATTAAGGCCGAAAAGTCAACGTGCGCAGGCGTTCTATGTGCCTAGAAGTCGAATCGTGTACACAGACTTTTTGCCTCGAATTATCTCCACGAGTAAGCTACTCAACTATTACCGAGTATATGCTGAGCCATTACCCCGAATGTCTACCTACGCAGTCCTGTTCATCTTACTCATCGCAAGCCTATTACGTGTGCCCCAGACTCTCCCGGCGGTTAGTTCCCAATCGATCAGCACGAGGAGAACACAAGCGAGAGGAAAAGGGCAATGAGATCTTCGTCAACTTATTCCAGGGTACCCAGCTAAATTCTAACCGGTGTAAAGCGCTGTCATCGCCGCGCAATCCCAGTAATCTCCGTCTGGTGTTGCACGGAATCTTAGGTCATATCTTCCCACCCTTCTTCTGCTTCTCTACGTGTTTCGCGGAGGGCGCCGCACTGAAGCATTCCTCTTATTATTTTTCCCATTTTCTATTTCTTACAGTAAAGAGAGAATGACAGATAACTTCATGCATTCTAGAATCACCAGGTTAGTCAAACCAACATCCCAGGAGTCTTACTAGTCTAATAATAACCCCACGTCCGTTATCTAACGGTATAATCATCGTATTACTTATATAGTAGGTAACGCCATCATCGGACTACGCGCGGGATGCCGAGCAGGCAGGATTTCGTCTATCTAGTAGTCTACCTACTAACGCGCGTGCGCGATGATTGGCAGATCGTCCCTTTTTGAAACGGGAGCTGCGAAACGTCACAACCACGTGCGAGTGTGGCCCTAGTGTACCCCGAAGCCATACATATACACTGCTGTTCTGCATATCAAAAGAGGCGGGTGAGCTAGGCGATATCGAGCAGGTGACTCTGTTTGATGTCCCCTTTCGGTCACCTGTTCGGGTCTGTCGATCAACATTCGCGTGGGAAGGGAGGTTCAACCCCCAGCCTAGCTTCCACGACCCTGGAAAACCATAGTACGTACAGTAGGTAGACGACATTCTTTAGGCTTTCCGTGTTGCACTTCTCGCCGTGTACTATACACTATGTACACCACACGTCTATTCTGCTGACGTGGGTTGGCTCCTTATCTTCTCTTCTGAGTCGGCTCACTGCAGAATCAGAAAGCTGCGTAACAAGAATTTTATCTTACCTTACGTGTCATTATACCCAACGGCAAGGAACCATGCCCATGCTTCTCTTTGTTGTTCTTGTGCCTCTCCAAGGTTGCAATTTGGTATTCTGTGCCTCTTTTTCCCGCCGTCACATGGGCTTCAGGGGGAACCCGCGACTCGAGTATTCAGTGAGTAGTACGGACGAAAATGAATTCAGGGAGCGCTGGATATCGAGTCTCCTTTCCCCCAGCCCGCATCGCCTTCCTCTCGTTTGAGCCATGATGCCCAACAGTCCGTTGGCCTTATGTTTCGCCCGAAGGTCCATACGTTGGACGAACCTTCGTGGCGGGCAAGAATAACGTCCGCATCCAGTTGTATTACGGTCAACTCCCCGGTCTCTCTGGTTCCTGTGTGCCGCACTGGTATTCTCGGTCCACTCATCCACGTCCTCGCGTGACACTGATGCTTGCTCGTCTCGAATTCCATGGATAGCCCTCGCGGCACACCGCATCGGATTGCCATACCATCGGGTCCTGGGTTCGGGGTACTGCTCCAAGAGCGGGGGTTCATTTCATGCAAGTCTTTCGATTTTTTCCCTCTTCGGGATATATACCACATGCAGAGACCCGGGATCATGAGACCTCTTTTATAGGCTGCGCGGCCCCTACCCTCGAGTGTCGGGTTAGGATATGGAGGTGTGTGTGCTCCTTAGTTTGGATTTGGAAACTCGTAAGAAGCCAGTCTTGTGTATCGACTGGCGTTTCGCTGGTCATACGCACGAGCTAACCTAAGCCGAGGTCCGTCCGGTGGCTTTCTTCATCGGTTGCTCGTAAGCTCCGGTGGTGGTAGTCAGATTATCGGCCTTGTTACTATTTCCGGCTTGCAGCGTCTCACCGGTACGATGTATCTTGATCATCAACCACCTACAAATCGCTCTTTTTCCGCTTTCTCATGCAATTGGTCGATTTTATGCCAAATTACTTGTTACTTGCGCAGGACGCGTATACGCTCTTCGATGCTTCTATCTGTTCCCAGCTCTAGGGCTCCTATTTTGCTAAGGTCATCTGACAGAATGTTATAACTTGTAGCTAAATGAGGTGAAGAGTAATTCAAAGATGTGCTAGAAGCATGTAGTTCTCGCACTTGAATAATAACCCCATGAAACTATGCGAGTTTGATTTTATCAGATAACCATCATTATTTAATCCATCTCATTACATTCTCAGCCAACATCCAGCTACAAACACTTTCATGCAGTTGCCAATCGGACCTACTGCAAAAGCACTCGAGAGCACCGTTTTTCCCATCCGCTGTAGGCCAATTACCGCTTTCAGGTCTAGTCCCATCGCCTAACGTGAGTTTCCGAAGAAATCTAGGGTGGACGGTTGTCATGGAAGGAAGTTCTATAATGATACCGATTTATTTAAGAAGTGATGTTTGTTCAATTGTATGATCTTAGCCATAGGCGAGTTTCATTGCATACCATATTGTTTCACATGAATCTCATTGATAACCGAACATCTCGGTAATGGACGGAAACGTAGTGAGAGGGCATGCACCGGTCGATGAAGCCATAGCAATGCGTTAGGTGTTGCAATATGCGAATGTGTATATTGTGCAAGATCACTATTACGCCTGTTCGCTTCGAGCCATTGGGCACGTAGCTATCATACAAAGGTGAAGATCAATGTGACTCTTATACCTATTGTTTCTATGTATTCTCGAAACTTTACCCTTCCGTGTATATTTACCTAATATTTGGTCCTTTCATTCCAACGGATTTCAATATTAGTTATCAAATTGGGAATGAGATACGATGAAGGTTACTTTGTATATGATGTATAACTCACTATATAGGACTGAAGAGCTGACTTTCGCTGCCGAAAGCAGGACTCAGGAGTTGCTACTGACTAGAATGAATAATGCGACAAGCGTTGCTGAGCACAATGCCCTGTTCCACCACAGGTAATTTGCGAGTTGCCCATGAGTGATAAAGCCTGTGACACCGCAATTATGCTCTAAACTATAGCTGATACTCAATTTTAATGCCCTAATATGTCTACTGCCAATATTCGAATGAGAGGAGCGAAAGTTAAGGTACATCAAGACGGTTGAGAGCACAGACTAAGTGACATCGGCATCGCTTTCCGGTCATAACGAACCCTATGTAAGTATTTACCAACTCATAAGCTATCCGTTTTAGCCTGCTATTACACATCATATTGGTCTTCATGCGTGACTGAAGCAGATGGTACTCGGCGGTAGGTGAACAACGATGCGTACTAAATCTTCTCACAATAGTATTAATATATGCCATCTTGTTGCGAACTGGGACTGGATAGTTGAAGAAGTTACGTGAGTCAGAATGTAGATATGATAGAAATATCTGTTCCAGCGGCTCATAGTGCTAAATGGTGTTGGTATGAGCTTATATAGCTTGAGTGAGGATAATCAAGAGCCGTTACACTGTAGTATTCTCCTGATATCCATTCCTTGTTTGGGTTGGCGTGGGAGGAGCAGGTGTAAATGAAAGTCTAATTAAACATAAATATGTGACGTTGCTAGGTCGATCTCAGTTGTCTGTCAAACCCGACTTACTATGTAAAAGTTAGAAAGACATATAAAGTGTTTCGTTAGAAAGTGAGTTCAGAATCAGGAAACAGAGGCATAAGTAAAAAAAAAAGAACAACTACTTACAAAATAATTCCAGAATACATAGGTGAATTTCAATGAACCAAGGACATAATTAAATGCTTTAATATTGATTGAGTAGCTACTATATTGTTAGAATGCTCACTCATTACTAGCAACGCAGGCAAAATCCCAGAGAGAGAATTGCTATATGGATGAGGACGTGAGTTATAACATTAAGCGCCTCAACAGATAGTTTTTGTTTCTACCTACTACTAAACCTTGGAACTCATAAGGCATATCCTAGTCTAAGGAGCAAATAGTCATCTTAGTCACTATAAAAGAGAAAATCCTGAAAACTGAGATTTAAGCTACAATTGGGCACTCTTGTGCAAGCAGGTAGTGTAAGAGTTGTCGAACTCCTGAACTACTGTCTTGGAAGTTTAGCTTCTGCTAATGGCTCACACAGTATCCGGTACTGGCATTTAGCGCCCCTCGGCCAAGGTACCCAGGCAGCTAAACCCCACCATAAGGTTGCATCATTGTTCGCCTCTTCCATCTTCGCATTGTTTCTTCCAATTTTGTGTCTGCTACCAATCTAAGGCTACCCTATGTTGCTCTATTCAATACGAAAAGTTACCACTCGAGGAAATCACTTTAAATATTGAATATGTCCAGCCGACAGTTGCGCAAGCTTCAGCGGCAGAGAGAACTAGAACAGCTTCAAGCCCCGAGCCCCGCCAACCACGACTCGGACGAGAGCGAAGAAGACGTGCCTGTCCAGCGGCCCAAGCGGACCGCATTCTCTGGATTTGCTGCGCTGGGAGGGCAGGGCGACAACGACGACGGCGAAGAAGACAACAATGACGATGACAACGACGCCAGCAACAGGGCCGAACCCGCCGGGCCCTCGTCACATCCGCTCGAAAGCGCCGTCACTAAAGCCCCCTCGAGTAAAAACAAGAAGAAAAAGAAGAAAAGGGGGAAGAAGATAAATACGAATATTGAGTCGTCCTCACGGGCCGACACACCTACGCGCGCCGACGACGACGACATTGATGCAGCCCTTCGTGAACTCAAGCTATCGAACACCAGTTCCGGTGCTCCTGTCACTTCCCAAGACGACAGGACGCGATGGATGGCTTATGAGCGGATATGCGAGCTCCTTCGTATCAACACCTACAATTTGAAGGCCGTGAATGAGATGCGCAACCTCTTCGGCCGGGAGGCCATTGCTGCCGCGTTGAATGAGGAGAACGAAGAACGCGCGCGAGCACAACGCCCACGACGCATGCCGCAGCAAGTCGACCTAGAGACGTTCCTCAAGGGGCGGCCCGGCGAGACCCTGCCCGAGGTTACGCTTCGCAGAAACCCGTTTCTGCCGGGCAAAGACACATGGCCGCGTGCTTCCACCGAGGGGCTTACTATGGAGCAAGTCAAAGAACCCGCGATCACGGATAAATCCATGCCCGGTATTGTGGAGTTTAGATTTGCTCACGACGAACTCTATAACAGCCGAGAGATGGTGTTCTTCCACCTAGCCCAAATGTATGATCCTATGCAACTGGTACACTCCCTCTCCCGTCACCCGTACCACATTTCCACACTCATCCAAGTCAGCAAGATTGCCAAGCAGGATCAGAATTCTGCTCTCTCTGCCGACCTGTGCGAACGAGCCCTGTTCACATTCGGTCGCGTAGCGCTCTCCAGTTTCCGCCAGAAGCTGGAAGAAGGCAAGGCAAGGCTTGACTTCAGGCGGCCAGAAAACAGGCAATTCTGGCTAGCGGGCTATCACTACCTTAAAAGCCTAATCATGAAGGGGACGTACAGAACCGCCTTGGAATGGGCCAAGCTGTTGTTCAGTATGGATTTAAACGACCCCTACGGCATGATACACTTTATTCATCCAATGGCTATTCGGGCGCACGAGTCGAAATGGTTCATTGACTTCTGTGACTCAGAAGTTCTGGACAACCTTGACACAGTGCAAGATTATATCCGACAGACGTTGGTGCTGGCCAGGCTGCAACAGAAAGACACGGCTGGTGCCAAAGCTTTGCTGCTTGAAGGTATGGAGCGGCTCCCGTGGCTTTACAGCAGCCTATATAAAGCACTCAACCTTGATGTACCGAAAGCAATTTGGGGTATGCAGCCGCGCGATGACCACGAGGAGCTCTTTGTAGAACTATACATACATCAAACGAAGAGCTTGTGGGACAATGCACAAGCTACAGGTCTACTGAAAGAGGCAGCTGGCGAGGCGAAGAAACCTGATTCCCAGACATTCGGCTTTCCGCCAGTGGTTGGCCGGAATGTTGCGAGGTTTGTATACTTAGACAACACACCGGCCCTTATGGCCCACGTCCCAGGAGGTCTGCTTAACACGTCACCTAACTGGGAGTTCGATCCCATCCCGCCGTTGAAAGAGGAGAACATCTTTTCCTACGAGTCTCAAAAAGACCCATGGACGCCCAGTCAGGCTGGAGTACGGGGCTTTGACCTCCCACAAGACGGGCGGGCGTTGCACCGGCTTCTTGCGCAGGTGAGGCAGAGAGGTGCACCGCCGGAACTGGACGCTTTGATTCAAGACGCACTAGCAGAAGTCCATCAAGAGGTTGGCGGCGGTAACGAAGAGGGCGAGGAAGATGACGAGCATGAGAATCCAGCGGCCGATAATCGCATTCGCGAACGCCATGGACCTGGTCTTCTCCAAGCAGTGATGGATTTATTTGGCCGACGGGAGGCGGACGGCGGAGGTGGAAGCGGAGGTGACAATGAGGCGGTAGAGGATCGCTGGGGTTTGGCTGATTCTGAGCTGGACAACAGGATGCCGGGGACATGGGAAAGCGACTCAGATGAAGCGATGCCAGAGCTGATTCCAAATGACGAAGAGAACGATGACGAAAGGCCAACTACAGGACGCGCGCCTTGAGCACAGCGTCCTATCACGTACTTACTCATCTCACCATCTTCGGTGCGTATTGTATGCACTTCGGCTGGCACGGGCACAAGCAGATACTAAATGGGTAGTCAATGTGCCAAGGCGGCACGATGCGCAAAAAAAGATGCAGGGTCGGCTAGCTGGCCACGCGCCGTGCGCAGATCAGGAACTGGGCAGATCAGAATCAGATCGATAGGCAAGACGGCAGATGATCTGCATGCGCTACCATTCAATTGCCATATCTGGCCATTATACTTGTCACTTCAGGCTATACGTGATCTGACACTTTGCAGTACGGAGACTACCTATGCGTAGGTAGTACTGCGTATGGATCCAGGTGTGCTACTGGGGAAAGTACTGTTTTGAGTAATGAGATCGGTCTGTAATGAGCAAGTTTTACTGTGGTAATATCGATGGCAATCTAGCGATAATTACTGGTTTCATCTGGGCGTTACGAGGCATTACGAAGCACAGTCGGAAACTTGCTCACGTTTCAGTGGTTGCTGATACAGTATTATCTACTATACTAGTAGCAAAGGTTAGGAGAGTGCTAAGTGTGCTTCTTGTAAGGGGTCTGTTCCGGCCCCGCGGATAGCGCACGCGAGAGCTGGAGCCAAAGTCGTGACAGGTATACACACAGTATATAATAAGATCTGATATAAAATAAACACTGTGATACCAGTAGAGAGTAAACGGGATGGTTGCGTTAGCTGTGTCTTATGAGCGATTCTAGATGCGCCGCACTGTGAAGTACAGGAGGAGCTTGTGGAGGGGCGCCCCGGACAGCCCCTCCCCGTCGAAGTGTCAAAGCCGACGACCGCATTATTAATAGTAAACTGATGGTAGCAACTTGCCTCAAGAGGTACATAAAGTCGCTGCCGTGGCCTCTTCTCCCTCCTTCTTCAACCACAACCACACGCACAGACGTCTACACACAAGCTCACCACTACGACAGCCATTTTCTACTTTCCTCTACATAGACCGTGATACTTACGCCCGCCCGTGGTTCTCAAGGAACAACGTCATATCGCCAACAAAATGTCCGACGCACACACATACCAGTTCCGAGTCCTGATGAGCTGCGGCGGCTGCTCTGGCGCTATTGATCGCGTCCTGGGAAAGCTGGAGGGTACGTCTTGCTCCATTTCTTGTCTCCTCTAGTGCATATCCTTTTCCCTCGGAGCCCGTCCTATGTCATACGAAGCTCTTGCTCTCCACATCAGTTGCCTTCTTCGTCTGCCTTCGTATACATCGACCTACTGCCTCCCCTTTGCGCGAGACTTTGTAGAGCGTATTCCCAGCGGCTGACCTTGTTCGCAAATCATAATAGGTGTTCAGAGCTATGAAGTATCTCTCGAGAAGCAAGAAGCCTCCGTCGTCGCAAACCCTGGTCTTGACTATGAGACCGTACTCAAGACAATCAAGAAGACCGGCAAGAAGGTAGAATGGGGAAAGGTCGATGGCGAGTCCAAGAGCATCGAGCTGCCTGCCTAAAGAACAATATACAGACTATGTTTGCTTGTACTAGAAGGTCGGAAGTGGCGGGACATACAAGTACGGCCGTATAGGAGAGAAGCGAAGCGGAAGACACACTACCTAATGTGCCTTAAAGACATAAGAACATCATTAACGGACCGGCGCGAACTGATCGGTTGCTGACGAATAGCTCGGAGTTGGGAAACTTTGGACTGCCTTAGTTTGCAATGGGATAAATTTACAATACCTCGATTTGGGAAGGTACATCTTTGCCATGTGACGTCTCCTTTTCAGATAAGCCCCGAACACACTATCTCTTACATACCATGAATCCATTTTCTCTTTGAGTGAGTCGTAGAATAAGTGGTTACGCACAGCGATAGTGCTGAAAACGTCCGACTGATAAGAAGTCCTAAGCCAGAAGAATCCCTTTCATAGACCAATACTCCTTTTCCACCCTGGTACTTTGCACCAGATTCGAACAAGCATCAATGCCCTATGATAGTTCTTTGCCCAATAACGCCTGACCCAAGATTGCAGCTGGTAAATAAGCTAGTAAGGTGAAAAATGTCCGTGTCATGACTGCCGATTTAGGCCGCTATCCAATGTGGTTTCTCAGCAATGAAAAGATGAAATAGAAAATTGAAGGGCGATAGAAGAGACATCTGGAGAATAGGGTGAAATGGTAGACAGAGCGAGAAAGTTGAAGAAGAAATTGCCCTATATAAGAGAGCAAGGAAGAGAAACGCAGTCGGACTTCCAAACAACCTGTGCAAGGTGTAGCAGATCAAAACCTTCCATGTGCTGCTATGGTAAGACTCAGTTTAGCTGCCACATGACGTGCCTGTATCCGATTTTGGCAAAGGCCGTCATAGCATTCGCGCTATGCACGTCGGGACGGTGTTCCATGCTGCCTTCCCAGCAACTGCATGTTTCGCGGAATAGATGTTTGAAGTCGACGCGGTGCTTCGCGTCGACGTACAGCTCCCTGTCTTCCGCGCTGGGGGGACGACGTACTACATGTAGTTCACTTCGGGGTCAGTAATTAGGGACTGTTTCAGGTGAGATAGGTGCCCGGCTTCTGGAGTTTGGTATGCTTCCGAGACCTGTTCGTTGCCCTGGCAGGAGATCCTAACCGTAGCCAAAAGAAAAATAAAAAGGGGGAGGAGAGAAAGAGGGGAAATGCCTCCAGGGAGAGGTGGCTCACAGTCCAGCTTCACGATGAGGTTGACGCCCTCGGTTGTCCGCAACACGATGCGCCACTTCGACCGTACGTTCAGGGCGCGCCAGTCCCTGAATCTGTTGCTGTCGACTGTCGCGAACACCCAATCTATCAACTCCGTGATTGAGGGGACGATTTCCGAGTTTGGTATTTGTGCCATCGTGGTGGTAGGAGTTGGAACATGGCAATACTTGAGCTTATGCAAGAAGTTAGACTAAAGGATCTGGTATCGATCTAAGACCGTCTTCTACGTTCTATGTCATGAGGATGGAAAGTGTTGCTGCTTTATAGACGAGCTGGATGTTGCTATCGGTGGTTTCCAACCTCGTGGGTACTACATGGACCGCTAGAGTGTAATCATTCTAGCACTTTCCTATGACTAGCTGTTTGTTTTGTCGTCCTTGTTTGGCGTGTTGTGAATTGCCCGCAGGTTTCACCGTGTTACTGGCCACCAACACAAAAAGGCCCGTACCAAGCTTTCGAGTCCAAATGATTTATGCTTCTTGACCCGTCTTAGTATAGCTTCATCCAATTTAAGTACAGTGAGATTGAATAGCTTTCCCTCTATGAACTATGAAGTTATGTAAGTCAAATACTAGAAGTTCCCTGTGCTAATCGCCACCAGACGCCAAAGAAGCAGACCAGAAATAATGAGCAAAGATATTGCAGCTCAAGAGTATTTCCAGCAAATGAACGCAGCAGACAGAGAAAAATTAGCACGGGAGTTTGTTCCAAAACCATTAAGGCAATCTTAAACTCCAGGTACCAAAGAACGTTGATAGTCAATCGTCTTAAATGTCACGTACCACCTGACGCAAGATTTATCACTCTTAGCGTGATGGCGTTCCTACTCACTAGCTGATACGTCTTCATGGTGTCTTCTTTCTATATTGTAACCATAAAGTAGTCATACGATACCCAAACTTTTGTAATCATTGTCAGCATTGGTCTCATTCTGGTTGGTAAGAAGCGAGTTGCATTTGCACACCTGAAGTGACTATGGGGATGAGAACTGGGATATCCCAAGAGCGCTACAAATGTTTGAAGTACGAAGGGGTATCCGAACTCACAGTCGTGTCAACATATAATGGCTGTTTATATCAGAGTGAGAGTCTTTGCCTGTAATTAGAGTGGTGAAGGTATAGACGCGAATCACAATAGACCTTATAGCATGCCAATAGTTAATGCATTGTTCATTTGTAATTACGTTCTGTTTCTTCCGATAAGTTACGCATGATCAGCTGTTTATCATACTTACATTTTGCCAAATCGTTGTAGAACTCTGAGTATTCGTGGCTCTATCGTCCTTCTATGGCCACCTAATACTCGTTCTCCTGACGATAAGATATTTAGAATGGCAGCCAATAAGCTATAAGACACTTGCTACTAAGTGCAAGCATCAACCTTGTCTTTCCATCCCGTGCAAACCAGAAACCTAGCAAACCGTGACTACTTGAGACCTTCTCGAAGGCGTACGAAGTTGGATCATATGGCAACACGAATCTCACTACCCTACTCGCGAACAGGACATATGCCGCGAAATGTGCAAACAAGACCAGTCAAAGGAAGCTTGGCGAGATACTGAATTGAACTCTAGTCTAGGACCTTGTGGTAGTGTTGGCCCTGGGAACACTTGAGCCCTCATCCACATGGGCTACATTACGAAGAGTGAGTAGGGGAGTCACTATGTTAACCAACTGGGAACTAAGTCCTCTTGTAGTACGGAACCTTTATGTTGAACTCTGTCGCTAGAACTTGTCTTTGTTGGTTAAAGGGGCGTTGTTACACTAGTCAGTTGATAGTAAATTCGTAATCTGTTGATTTGAAAACTTGGCTAGTCAATGACCCAAACCTCGAGGTTCGTTGTTTTATCCAGGTACTCTGGTGTCCTTCTTCTTTTCCTTTTGTGGCCGACACAAGGTCAGTGAGTGTGTTGTTTGACACCATTACTAATACCTTGTGTGCATTATTCCGGCTACAGAACACCCTATTCTTTTTCAATTGGCATAATTCCGTAAGTTGTGTGCACATCGGATTCTCGATATTGTTGCTCTCCTATTGGTGATTTAATAGAATACAAAAGTTCCCAGCTGAAAAGATTAGGAGCGAATCAGTCTATCCGGACAACACGAGAAGTGGGTTTCGATGCGACATGTTTCTCTTAGTAACTCACCATTGTAAATGAGATATCGAGCTGCCAAGTGTAATTAACCCAAAGTAGGCACCTAGGCGATAGGTTAAGCTGGTGATATAGCGGCTTTACGCATTGGACGAAAAGGAGGGGTCACGTGTGGATTGATCTAATTCGCTAATTGCTTACTTTAATATGACTGGTTACGCGCCTACCGGTACCTGTATTGCTCCCGTCTTCGCCTGCGCTTTCGTAGCGTACGAAGCTAGCCCAACTCCTTGCTCAGTTAAGCACTCGTTACTCACCACCCACCACCCCCTAGGTATGGTAACGCGATAGCTATTTCTTAATTCGACGTCTATCCAAGTACATGAAATAGTTTGGTTTTTTTGGGAATGGAGTTCTGGCGCTGGCAGTTCAGCGTGTTAATCCGCTCTTCTCTCTGCTGACATCTCGTGGCATGCTCGTCAGCACGCTCTTCAGCCTATCATATCGCTGCCTCTGAGGGGGATCTCCTGGGGTTGGTCTATTCGTGCGCCGAAACCATCTCCAGATGCTCGATGCCCAAATCGAGTGGCTTGGTGGCGGGATTTGCTCGTGATGGCTGAGAATACACCGAATGGTACTCCCCTCGGGCAGCACCGTGTCGTGAAGCGACCGCGCCCTGTCAAGAGTTGTTTAGAGTGAGTGAGCTCCTCTCAGCCTCTCATTTTGCCTTCATATGCTTGTCGTCCTGCTTGTTGTGTCATGAGAGTAAACGGGGTCGTGACATTTGGGATCCGTAATATAGACGACTCGGAGAGCTAATGGTTTCGGATGAAGATGCCGACGAAGAAAATTGAAATGTGATCGTCTCTTGCCCTGTACCCAGTGCCAGAAGTCACAGCGTTCATGCCGCTACGTCGTAGATGGGGACGTGGGGAGCGTCTCGGACGCATCAGATGCCGAAATACCTGACCGAGTGCTAAAGCGCAATTGCCCTCCGTCGAACCGCAGTGGCAGCCTTCATGACATCCATTCGCAGTCAAGTGCGGCGCTTCTGGAAGACTATGGTTTGAGAATAGAGAGGCTCGAACAGCTCCTACTGGAGAACCACTCACCATTCACTGAACGAAGCACTGGCTATCGTCTCCATCGGCCGGTGGCGTCGGCATTGACGATGCGTGGGCTCACTGTCAAGGGTGTATCTCGGACGCGTTTCTTTGGGCCAAGCAGTGCCCGAATACTTGTGAATCTCGTAAGCAAGCCCCTTCACCGTCTGCTCTCTTGGTATTTCCAAGGCTCATTCAACTCTTGATAGTTCGACGAAGCGAAGGAATTCATGTTTAGTGGTGGTGACTCCAATGATGTTCTTCAGTCGTTTCTGCTTATCCACAAGATCCACAAAGCTATGCAAGAAGAGCACCGCAAAGCTGCTTCTCCGATTACGGTTTTCGTGGATTCGATGACGCCGATCCAGAAGCGCATGGCTGATGTTTTGCCGGTCAAGACAGCTTGTGATCATCTCGTTCAGTTATACATTGACGAATGTGAGACTCTTTATCGCGTGTTGCATATACCCTCATTCATGTCTCAGTACAATCAATACTGGGAAGGCAATCAGCCGCCCGCCGACTACTTCCTACCACAACTGCTGTCAATGGTCTGCATTGGGTACAACGTTCTTAGAACCAGCAAGGGTCCATTCCAGAATGATCGGGAAGGTATTCACTTGCCGACCGCTTGCGCTTTAGTGAGAACCTGGTTAGATAGTCTTAGGGGTAAACAACTTGTTGAGTTCAGCTCGTTGCAGACCGAAGTCCTTGCCCTTATGGCTCAGCGAGCGCTCAAGACGCAACACCACGAAGCTTGGCAGCATCTTGGTCTACTTGTACGGATGGCTATGACCATGGGCTTGCATCGGGACCCGTCCGAATTTTCTCACAAAATCTCACCATTCTGGGCCGAGCAGCGGCGGAGGCTTTGGACAACAATTGTCGAATTGGACATCCATATGTCCATACAGTGCAACCTGCCCTGTTGCATCCGGGAAGGTGATTTCACTTGCCAACCGCCAAGGAACCTCAACGACGACGAGCTATATCCAAACATGATCGAGCTCCCCGAATCAAAGCCCATCGAAGTAGACACTGATTCTCGTATTCAGGTGTTTGCTGCCATTACCCTGATAACTCGTTTCAAGGCTGTCGACTTAATCAACCGAATAGATAGCCTACAAGACTATCAGCAAATTCTTGACATTGGCAACGAGCTTGAACAAGCTCTCGAGGAAATTCGATACGTGCTACCCCAGACGCAATCAAGCCACTTGAATGAAGCACGACGACAATTATTGACGCGCGTAGTTCTTGACATGAATTGTCGCCGACCCCTCTTGGCGTTGTATCGGCCTTTCGCGCTGAGTAGCACTGATGCCCCTCAGCAAATCATGACTGGATATTTGAAATCTTGCATGGTATTGCTTTCCTTTTTGGAGGATGTAGGGCCTTCAACCCCAGGCTATCCTCATATCTGGCCCATGCATTTTTTAGTTCTCAAGAGAGACATAATTCACGCTTCTTTCGGCGTTTGCTATTATATGAAACAAATACAAAGCAGCGTTGTCAGCACACGAGAATCAGGAACCCCTGAATCTACTTCTAGGCCAGACTCCATTGAGATAGCCTGTGCTGCCGCATCTAGAAGCTCGATGCTACTTTCACTGCCTCGCCTCAGGGCGACGGTAGAGAAAGTGATCGACACGATGATCAGTCGTATGAGCCAGATAGGAACGGATTTGAAGGACCTGGTTTCGCTGACTATTGTTTTCTATACGTATCAAGGCGAAACACATGAGCCGAAAAAAGAAGTTCAGCAGGCCCTGCAACGAATTGTGGATGCTGGTCTCCAATCCATCCATATTAGTCAAGAGCACATATCTTCTATGCCAGTGGGTACAAATACCTCTATGTTTGTACTATCATTAACCTAGGAAGCAGATGATGCCATCAACTGAACAAACTCAAACGGTCAACTTCCAAACCGACCCAGGGCTGATGAACACCGCAGACCCATATAACATGTTCACTATGGATACGCAAAATACCGTGAGCAACCCCCTCACAAAGATATCCGGACAAACTGCTGACGTCTTTAGTTTGGTGGATGGGATGTCGAATTTTGGAACCCTTTTATAACAGCTCAGACGCCGATGTGATATAAAGAATGCGCCCGAGATTTCAAAAGGCTAAATACCGTGTTAGTGAATAGTGCCCGGTCAGGAAACCGTCCAACGCCCCTGTACAACCCACAGCGGACTTGGCCTTTCCATCTGGCGGTCTGGCCACCGGAGTGCTATCCTTGAAATAGAATCCTGTCGAATAGCCCTCAGTTCGAGATGATGGGGCTCTTGCCGACGAAGTCATCTTTTTCGCATGCTTCGACCATGAACTTGGCGACGCTTGCCCGTGTGATCTTGGGCAAAAACCCAATCGTCTTCCCATCCTCGGGATATAGCCGGACTGGGGCCGCATCCCCATCAGCTAGTACGCAAGCTCTTGCTAGCACGAATTCCACACCAGCCTGTCGGGTTTCTCTGTCGAGCGCATTATGGGCCGCCAGCCCGTATTTCATGTTGCTGTGCGTGAACAGGGCGCGAAAGAGGAAATTCATGCTGCTAAAGCTACTGCCGGCTCCCCATTGGCTCAGGATGATGATTCGCTTCGTTCCGAAATCCTTCATCACGGAAATGGCGTTCGCGACCGAGTCCTCCACTGCGATGTCTGGGTTAGCGATGGTCATGTCGATGACTCTATCTTTTTATAGAGAGAACTAGGACGAAGAAAATCATTTTGGGCATCGCTTACTGATCCTATCCGGTGCATCTGGAGAGATCGCTGCAAAAGGTGAGTCTGAGACTCTTTTTAGACTCAGGGCTACCAAAACGGCGTCGGGAGCTGTTGGAAATGCTTGGAACGCTTTCGTAATGTCCTCGCGTTTCATCGGGGTGCCCTGAATGGCTGTCAAGCCTGGACGGGCAGACAGGGAGGAAGGTGATCGGACGAGTGCAACCACAGTATGCCCTTTGGAGATTGCCTCTTCAACGATCAGCTTGCCTGTGCGGCCACTGCCGCCTAAGACAAGGAATTGCATTTTTTTTTTAAATGAAGATATACGATCTGAAGGGAGGTTAGCGCTATAAATGGTATAGTAAGGGCTGTTGGATACTCGGTGTGAAATATAATGTAGAATGAGGGCACGGAGAGTCTTTGGAGAAGACGAGAAGAGCTACAGTATGTTGCAGATATATATACACAAACTTAATCTGGATACATAAATAGATACACGTATATTCCTGCCACTGCATATCTCACATTCAGGGTCATTTCTAATCAGACGGAAGGGCATCGTCCCCTATTGCCCATGCTCAACCTACATTCACGAGTTGGAGACGGAGCCGAAGTCGCGGCTCAGTGGCTCACTCGGCCGAGAGATTCGGACAAACTACTAGTAGGTCAGTGCGTTACATGTATGATTTTTCCTTCGAGCCTGAACAGTACTGTAACTGATATAGGTCGGCGCTCACATGTATATTATGCTATAGCGTGACGGGCGGCTACGGCTATGTACCTAGGTAAGTGGTAATCGTGCTGACAGCCAGATATTTGATGCGAACTACATGTATGTGCCCTAAAACTAACCGTGCCCCTATGCGTAGGTTGTGAAGCGACTGCAACTGACCCATGCTTTACTGTGTTACTCGGACCTGTTCCTCACAATCTGTCGGCTTCATGGTACTGAACTCTTCTATTTGACCAATGGCCAACGAAAATAGATAGTATGAATCTGTACTGATGTGTACACTACGTGGAGGTTGATTAGACTGCAGATACTCTCTCCCTCCGCGCTTCTGGCAAGAAAGAGATTTGACGTAACCTTGTCGCGTTATCTAAGCTCTCTCCATGCACACCCGCCCAGTCTCGATCTTTTCCCATGCTGTCGGTTTGGCTCAAAGTATAACCCGGCTTGGACGTCCCTGGCCCTGTGCCTTGGTCATCATTGCCAACTATATCCAGCTTTGGTCGATGGCGGTTTCCAAGGACAGTGCTGTTGGTGGTGTTTCTCGCACCACTGATACTAAAGAGCGACAGGAAATCTTGCATAAAAGTTGTCTCGAGATCTCGTGGCCGCCCGTCTACCGTCCAGTAACGCTCGTCTGAGAGTTCATTGCTCAGGTGCCGCCGGAAGTACCGGTCTTGATTCACCCACCAGCCGCGCCATGCCGACAGGATCACCAATGTCAACGGGATTGTAAAGGCCCAGTAGATCCAGAACGTAGGCATAATCGTGGGGTTTGGAAGGTGGCCGGGCGCATCGGCGCTTGCTCCCGGATCGCTTGCCGTCCCCTTTTGCCAATTGAACATGGACGTACCAAACAGTGTCCCTATTTGTGCGTATCGGAACGTGTTAGTTGAGAGAGGTGCTTGGGTTAAGTCTTATGGGACTTGCCAGACCATACGAGCAATGAGGCTTAAAAATCAGGCAGAAGAATAATCTAATACGCACCTATATACTCGGCTGGGAGGAAGATGGCGGTAATGACCGCGAGCGCCTTCATTGACGAGCTGTCGCGCGTCGACGCTACCGCCATTCGTGCGTTGAGATTGTTATCTTCTTGCGCGAGTTTAGAAAATATGATATCAATCTGCGCCCTGCACCGTAGTTCGGACATACGTCTGTCCGTCTCCAGCGACGTGCACAGTCGCGATATGGAGTCAAGGTACTGTCGAATCTCGTACCAGTGGAAGGACAGATCCTCTGGGTCACCCTTGACATTTTCTCTAGGCTTGCCCTCAACCGACACCCTAGCCTTGATATCATTGACACGCGCATCCAATTCATCACCGACTTGCGTTAGCAGCTTGAGCGCACGTTCCATCCATCTCAACGTGTCTAATAGTTGGATCGAACCTTTCAAGACGTCGTGAGCCTCCTTCATTAGATAGATGCTCTGCGGGGGCACATAATCCGGGTCATACAAGCTAGCTTTCGGGCTGGATACCGAAGGGTTTTCAGGGGCGTGCGTTCCATTTCCAACTTTTTCCTCGACGTACTCCTTCAGAGATGACAGTCGTTTCAAAGGTCCGATGTGGTGCAGTCGCGAGCTGTTCTTTACCCCATTCCGTTTGTACGCCTCGGCATTAGCCTGTCCTGTAGTCCCCGTGACTGCATCAACACGCCCTTCTAGAAGGAGAACTTCAGCGTTATTTGCTATCACCGCATCCTCCGTACGTAGTAGTTGGACCTGAAGTAGCACAATGGGGAGAACAAGCGGATGTGCCCAGCGAGCTCGGCACGCGTCGAATCGCCTCTCGTATTCATCAAATGCATCTTCATCGTGCCATCTCGCGTCGAAGGAGCGCCGGACCAATGCGGTTGCGGTTTTGGTCGGTAGCGTATATGTCATCGAGAGGAAATCATACGGTGGCTGAGGATTAGAAGAGAAGCTAAGTATTAAGTCTTGAGGCCAATGTCGTTAGCCAATGATCTAGCTCCGGGCTTAAGATTCTGCCCAGCTTACGAAATTTTTCTCTCTTCGCATCCCAGAACGAGGCTTCAGTTGTGATTCGCGTCAGACTCGTCAGGGTGGCGGGATGCAGATTTAGCGTCTCATAATCCTCGATTTTGAGATTTATCCCATCCGGTGTACTCCCAATCCCATCTGGCATGCGAGGCCACGCCCTTCGGGGAACTATACTGAAAGAAATATAAGTTACGGCTCTTGTGACGGTCACGGGCTCCTATAACTGTCATTCTCAACAGTAAAGCCGTCTCGCTAGCGGCGTCAAGGCTGATCTTCACTTACACTTGCTGTACGCGCCCCTGCAGAGACAGCTCTCCCTTAGGGTTTGCTGTGAAATTACCCTGTTGATGTTTAGTATGAGCTCGAACTTGGCTGATTGCTCATATAACCTTAATTCCGTCGAATTATAGGGGATACGGTCTTGAGCAGTTCTTAGCCTCGGTCTCGCCCGTCTATATTCAGAACTTACCGCATTATCCAGCCCGTAACCGTTTCTCACAGCCTCCCGGAACATACGTAAGCCTTCTTCGCCCTCGGACATGATACTTGGAGAGCGATTCTCCCCATCGGGATCTTCATCTGGCGGCGAAAAGACGGCATATTCGTGATACGAGACGCAACTTTCGTTATGCTTGAGCAAGAGCTCACCCATAAGTTCCTTGAGACCGAAACTGAATAGGCCGAGTTCGTTAACCGAGCTCATTTTCCGACCTGCAGCTCTACTACTCGCTCCAGTGGGAGCAGTGGGTAGTAAACTTCCGCGCCGGGTGCTGGGAGCGGTGCGTCGGCCGTGGTAGGACGAGCCGGCAGGGACGCTTGCTTGGTGTCGGGCATCGCTTAGCGCGATGTCTAGGTCATCTAAGTTGTAATTGTTGCAATCCATGATCCGGACCCGTTGTTAAGGAGGCTTATAACAATCTAAAGGAAAACGGAGCATCCCTCAATAATCCAAACTCCTTGACGGAGTTGCGAGTGGAGGAATGATGCTGCGGTTTCTCTGTTCTTGTTCAAGAGCTCCAACTGTAAAGGGATAGAAGCTTGTCATGGTGAAAGAGCGGCAGATCGGCTGCTTTTAATGAAGATATTTTGACTCCGCCGTTTTATTCCTTTCTGGGGTAGATTCTCGCCAAGCTATGGGGGCTGTGTTGGTGGTGGAGCACGTCGTATTCCCATTTGGATTTCAACTGCAACTAACTGTCCATGCGAGGATTCTAATACGGCGGAAATACGGGTAGAATCGCTAGGCATTTGTTCACGAACGACAAGGGTCAGTGCACGAGTCCTACCACTACATTTTAGTCTCGAATAAGTAGGTAGATAGTATGTAGGTAGGTCAGCCATGTGATAAACTGCGCCACAAGAAGACGATCCTGTCGGGATTTTGGGCAGCAATGACAATGTTCAATGCCCCGGGAGCAGTAAAAACAAGGCTTCAATACTACCTCTTGTCTATCTAAACCCATGAGCCCTCACGCGTGCGTAGCACTAGCGCCATCGATTCGGTATTTCTTGAACTCCCGTGCCGGAACTTTTCTATCAAAAAGCACATCTAGCTCTTCATATGTCCTGCCCTTCGTTTCAGGCACTCTGAAATACGACCAAACAAGACACAGCGCACCCAATCCTCCGAAGTAATAACCAAGTTTCCCTTGTAAGTTCGCTTCGTCGGGATTGATCATGTACGGGATCGCTACGGTCATAACGATGCCTATTACTGCTTGAACCGCTGTAGCTACGGCGATTGTCTTCGATCGGACACGAGTAGCGGAACATTCACCCAGAATCACAAAAGTGATGGGGCCGATGGACAGATCGTAGACGCCATTCCAAACCAACATGAGAGAGCTCTCCGCCCATGCGACCCCAGATGGTCGTCCGGGAATAGTGTCGAGAATGCCGATGACGAACATGAGGATCACGCAAGATAAAAGCCCGATGTTAAAAATACGTCGGCGCCCAAACTGCCCGATCAAATACCATGAAATGACAGTTGATACCCAGCCCACGGCTAATGTATCGGTTAGCTTGGTCAGTGAATGAGGATGACCTAAAACTTACCCAGAAACCCGATGCCTAAATAAAATGCGTCTTGCTCACCCACCCCTGCCTGCTGGAAGAAATAGGTTCCGTAATTGATGAGATAGATACCCGACAAGACTTGTGTAGCGTAAACACCCGTAGAAATCTCGGTCCGACGCCAATTGACGCCCTTAATGGTATCCCTATAGGTGCTACCCGCCTCCATCTCTAACTCGAGTCGGTCTGTTTCTGCAATCACGGCAAGCGTCGCGTCGACATTCACCTTCTTAGAAGCCAACCTTCGCAGCGAATCTCGAGCTTCTTCGACCCGCCCTTTTCGCACAAGCCACCAAGGGCTTTCGGGGATGAAAAAGACGCCAGGTATAATGATCAGGACCCAAAACCACTGCAGCGCAAATGGGATACTGTAGGCCCAGTGGTTCTTAAGCGTAGCTGTACCTGCCGTCACGCAATTGCCTAGTAATTGCCCTGTCACAAAACACTGCAGCCCTCGAGATCAGTAATCGCCCTTGAAAATCAGTTATCATTGCTTAGGAAGCGTTGGAAGCCCTCGGAGCGCAAATTTAGCCGAATTTCAGGGCTTCTACTTCTCCGAAACGACTTAGACGGAGAGAAAACGAGCCCATGGATCACTGACCAGATTTGTGTACGAAGTCAAGAAGCCACGAAGCGCCATTGGACAGACTTCCGAAGCGTACGTCGGCCCAATGACGACGAAGCATCCCAAAACCAGACCGCCTAGCAATTCTCCGACAAACAGGGCTTCTAATGAGCGGGCGAAGAATTGGATGAATACCAATCCTGCTGTTAGGGCGACACACCCGAAGAAGGTCCATTTGCGACCGAACAGTTCCATGGGATAAGCAGAGAACAAGGCCCCGAAGACCTGTCCAAGAGGATTCCCCAAGGATAAGCCGGCCTGCCACCTTGCTGGGATGACGAACTAGGAGCCTTCAATTAGTGTCTGTTCTTCTCGCCACTGAGAGGCAGCACGGAGCTCATGGTTTGAACAGCGCTCATCGTACCTCTCCATTGGGATGCTCTGTCCCGAAATCCTTCTTGAACTGCGGGATGGCGAACATGTTTCCCACAATCTGGGGATCAAACGCCAGCATGATGACGCCAATGGACACGAAGGCCGACCAGCCTACCGCCGTCGGGTACAGCCTGACGGCCTCCCAGAAGGTCAAAGCATGCTCATTCTCGATGGCTTCGCTGAGCGCTAGCTGGTCCGACGGCTCAATGTCCGCCGACGCCTTGCTGTCGCCTTGATTTTTCATCGTTGCTGCTGACGGGGCCAAACTCGCGGATCCTGGTGATGCAGACTCTTGTGCATTGGATCCAACAAGCCCCTCGGTGTGTTCTTCGCGGGTAGAAAAGGTCCCGTACCCTGCGGAGGAGCGAGAGGTCATTTTGTACGATACCCATCCGTCGTCGCACAAGGGCCTGCATGGACAGCGTCACACTGTCTCGATTTAGGGAGCCGGGGGCAATCGTCATAGGCTGATGAGATAAGGTGGCTCGGGTGGTATGCTGATCAAAAGGAGGGGGAGATCTGGGGATTGTTAGGTGAGCTGATAAGACGCCTCGATTCGGTAGTGATACAGTGAGGGGATGCATGTGACAAGGGTAAGGAGTGAGGTTGCTGCAACGTTGTAGCTCATTCACACTTGCAGCCCGATGTCTCACAGTAATGATGTCCGACCTACAATTACGCGAACTACATTCTTGAGTGCTCAACCCCTGTACAGAATAGTATTCCACTTCATTACGGTCATATTGCGATACTAATGGTGAGCTAAGGTTTATTAACATTCGCTGTTGAGCAGTACCTGTGCAGCGAGATGTTGCGCTCTGACTCACTTCACCTCGAATTGTCAATTAACATATCGGAACTCTGAACGCCAATGGCTTACGATTATTGCTTTTTGATTTATGGTCACATTTGACACCTTTTTCTCATGCTTAATGACTACCTATCATCTTCGAATACTTTAAAACAATAATACCTAGTTGCCACTGCCGTCATACACTAAGAAAAAAGGCTAGAACCATCACGGCTCATAGGCAGACGCCTGACACCTTCGGTCAATGAAGTCGCATAAGTGTCGGCTTTATGCCTGAGAACCTTTACCTTAACTCAAAATCACGTTTAGTATAGATAAATCAATAGGAGTAGCCAACGCATAAAAGGCCTAGGGCTGTGACTGAATTAGGAGGTGATAATTCCAAGAAGGAAAGAGGAAAGCAGTCATACGTCATACACAGGATACCCTGGCATCTAATGAGTGGTTAAAAATATACTCCCCTTGTTACGCCCCTCCTCTGCATATACAATTGGATTCCTGCCGAAAAGGCAGTTCCAACCCATTTTGGGTCAATTAATACGTTAGACATGTAACTGTATCAGGTTATACTCGCACTATTTAAAGTACTATGCTTCCATCTTTTGGCGTAACCGACCCAGCATATAATTCTTCCAAGAACACCTTGTTTTAAATTAAGAGTAGAGCGTTAAGACGATTCCCTTCAGCAACAGCAGTATCTGTCGCGATGGTTATTCAGTAAGCCCTCCCTGACTGCTTACGTCTTTTTGTTTCCTTCGCACAATCTATTGTTCACGATGCAGTCAATTCCCTCAGACATACCCAGATGCGCTATAACTCTCCTGTTTCCAGCAAAGTAGAAGATAGACCTGAAATGGATTCCTGGCACATCTCTATTTATATATAGATAGATATTCTAGGTACCTACCTTGTTAGCTACTAACGGTGATCTAGGAAAATAAAATACGCGCTAGAAAACCTATCACTACCTCCTACGTATTTAGGCTTCATTTCTTTATTTATAAAATGAGTCAATTTTTCCAAGGCTAGTACGAATCCCGCCATTTTGTTCCCTCGCGGTCTGGTGGATCTTTGTATATATACCTGTGTCTATCCTACCTACCTTCTATTTGACTGTCTGCTCTACCTCATCCTGCCTCTCGTTGCTATTACCTATTCGGCACTACTGGAACTATCACCAACTGACGAAAATGGTAGATCAAGCTGATAGAAACACATTCTGCTACTTCCCCGAATTGCCTCCGGAGTTGAGACTACTCATCTGGGAACAAACCGTCCTGATGGCGGCGGACCACTCTGAAGTGCTCATACTAGTTCCCCAACATGTATTTCCCCTTTCACTTTATCATATGAGTGCCACTGGGCGATTCCCGCTTGTCAACACCGGATTTCCAGTGGCTATGCATGTGAGCCGCGAGGCTCGGGACGTTGCACTGCGACTTGTGATGCTGGAGCGACTGGGACGAGGTCGATGGAACAAGTGTCTTGTGCCTCAGCGTCCCTTTCGCCCAGAGATTGACACATTATACGCAGCACGTACCGCGATTCCGACGAACGATTTCTGTTACGAGGATGTGCAAACGGTTCAACATCTAGCTCTTGACTGGTCGAACCATATTGCCTTCGACATGGCGAACTTTTTCCTGTTCGCGGCCAGAGGAATGGCTGCACTGCGCACCATCCGCTTTGTACTGCATGGACCATCACAGCCAGTTTTGTGTTCTGATCCTGGGGTGGTGCCTCTACCTCACCGACGATGCGCCCTGCGTACCATCGAAACGGTACTATTTGAACAACCAAGAGTCTATTCAACGGAATATGATGATGTTGTCGATGGAGACTTTGATAAGTATATGTCGGAAGTGGTAATCCCTTCTCCGCGGGGTCTCGCTGATTCGTTGCGGGTCATAGAGACGCTCACTTGGAAAGTTATCTACAGATCTATACACATAGCCTTTTACCAGGGGCACGTACCATACTCCGATGAAGAGGGTATAGGCACAGAAATTCTGGGAGACCTGCTGTTCGAACAGTTGTGCGAAATCAGAGGGAGGTTCACAATGGAAACCTGCCTCATGACCGAGTTCTGTTATTCGCCTTCTGGAGGCTCCCGATTTTCTGCTGTCGGGGAGAAGCTCCCTGATAGTGACAAGCTCCACGATCTACCACATCAACACTGTTCTTTCTCTGAGTGGTAAGTTTGTTTCCGCACCGCGCCTCAAAATAATGAATGTATACTAACTCTCGTCGAAGGCGGGACGCAATTATGCAACAACTTAAACAGATAACGTGGTAGTAAGTTTCAGCTGAGTTCCTGAGACTTACAGTCTAGGTAAGACAAGCCCACGAGAACCCATAGGCACGAGCTATCAACTGGAGATTCGTATTATTTGAGATAACTGTCCCAGTTTTGCTGCTTACTTGCACTTCGACTGTCACTGCTGTCTGAATCCTGTGCTATTTTCGGAGCGTCCTCCTCGACGATCTCCACGCTCACCGTTTTGATAATCCTTAGGGGCCATGCTTCTGCGATGACTGCGTCATGTAACGACGAAGCGCTCTCAGCGCCTGCCCGCTGAGTGCTCCCTACTGTCACGTTCGACCCCTGGCTCCGCCGCCTTTCTGCCCGACTTCCTTGAGATCGCTTCGATAAGACAGACACAGTGTCGCCTTCGCCTGGGTCCGTGCCATCGTTAAGCGCCTGGCTCATTAGGCGAACACTGTTTGAAAAAAGTGATACGATTGGGAGAATGTTTGCGGATATTATGTTGAGATTTTGCTCAAGTCTTCATGTCTGTCGTCAGCCGAGACGGAAAAAAAAAAAAAAAAAAAAGAGAAACAAAGAAAGGAGAAAAAGAAAAGAAAAGTAAATAGAAGAAAAAAAAGTTAAAAATATGATGCTTACACTGCTAGAATTGTTCTTATTATGTCGAAACTGTGTCTGTCGTCGAGCCCCGTCAAAGAAATGTTGTATGTCCTGAGAACACCTAGCATGGCAACGCTACACAGTCTGGTAAGTATTGATGTAGCTCCGTTTCGTCCGTACCCTCTTACGTACATAATACTCGCGATAGAAAGTGAGTAGAAAGGCCACCGAACAGTCCGCGGGATTTCCAGATCCTGCAGGATCATAATGGGAAACAGTGTGATGAACAGCTGAGTCAAGACATCAATTGCTATTCACAAGGGGTCAGCACTACCATTTAGAGGTTGTGTCGGTCTTTGCATACCACCCTGGAAATAGCCTATGCTCTGTTGAATACTAAGACTCCAGCAATAGCCCGATATCTCTGGCTTCCAGAGCTTCTCGAGTGGCCGGCACTGTAACAGTGTGGTGAAGGTGTACGCAAGATTGATGAGCAGGAGTAATGTAATCTGCACGGCCAGCACAATCCGCCAAGCCCGCATTCTGGCAACGAGCCGCTGGATAAACAGGTATATAGATGTCTTGCTGAGTGCTGAGCTCATGTTAAGCCACGGCTGTGCTAGATAGTCGAATTGTAGAGCGGTCTGCAGGTTGTCTTGGCTCACGCTTTCAACGATGGCGAAGCTCACGCCGATTATCCCTACAAACTGGCATGAAAACCTTTCTTAGTACCCCTATCAAGAAAGATCGCAAAATACAAAGAAGAGCGCATCGATGAGAAACCGGGCTGAGTATAAGTACGAACCATTGCCCCTCCGACGAAATAGTCTTCCCATCCTATAGCCTGGTTGACGCGCAATCGCATGAAATATCGCAGGACGCACGTGAGCAGGGCGAGGACCATTGTCGTGACAGATACCGCTAGCAACGCTGTCTCTCGCGAGTCGAGCATCATAGATGTGGCGTCCATGCTGTCGGACGAATCCAGGCTCAACACTATTGCAAGTGCAACTGAAATGGCTACTTGCTTTCTAGAGTTCTCCGTTCAAAAGTGTTAACCACCATGCGCCGGCGCGTACACATGAACGAAGGACTTGCGGAATCAGGTCGAGATCCAAGATACAACTCGGAAGAGGAAAGGCAAGGTGGGTCGCCGTCGATGATATACTTAGGTGTATTATTCTCCGATACATAGTTGTTCTAGACGGGGTTCATCTAACGGGTGGGATCGTAATGTTGTTGTTGACCCGATATGAAACACACCGATCTCCGGGGATAAAACTACAGATATCTATTCCTGGCCTTTCGCATTCTAGAGAGCGTAATGCGAGGCTGGCGACACAGTTCGCCATCAGAAACGCTGCTCCAAAAGTAAGGCGAATAACACAGTCGAGGCGCGCATGAGGGAACGTGGAACGCATTCAGGCTGATACTGAGAAGTGTCCTTACCAATACCTCCTAATCTCGGCGGGTTTTCTAGTGCGGTGATATTGTACCTGGAAGCCCGAGCGAGATAAAAGTGAGTTGAAGTTGGTATGCCACGTCCGCCATGGCAGAGAGAGGTATACTTAAGCTGCTATGATCTCCGGGCCCAAAGCGCGGTAAAATGCGGCGTCTAAATGTGGGAGGGTGTTAAACATATCCTTTGCCCTCCGCATTTCTGGATCGACATTCATGCACGCATTGCCATCTAATCGGAGTGAGCATTACGAGGCGGTTCGGCAAATTAGCCGGAATCGCAGGACCGTCGCCGTGCCGTGCCACTTTTCTCGGTATGGGGGATGTGAGTTTTAGCGTACCGCGTGGACAATATATCTCCGGTGATGAAAAAATGTAAGTGATACCTGGATAGCTAGACACCTTGCAACCGAGACGGGCGGGCCAGCATAGCAGGAAGGGCGTGGGAAAATGACTCTGGGAACGAAACTGAATTGCGCCAACGTAATCACATAGTCAATCACGAATAATGTTTATCGTCATTTGGCCACAATAAAGTGACAGCAGTAACTGCTATGGCTACGCGGCACTATGTAGCCTAGAAGTTGCTTGAAGTCCATTCAATACGCATGCAGTGCAATGACAAGGGATGAAGTTTTGCATAGTGTTTTCCCACGACGTCCGAGCGCAGCAAAAACCAAACCTGCACAGCCACCCCCGACCTGTCGCTGTTCAAGCATATATTGATCCTCGATCCGCGAACAAATGACTGAGTCCAAATTCTTGCGGTAAACTTGCATTCTCGTTTCGCCTCGTTTTGGGCGAATATCTTCATGTCCACACGTGAACAAGGGATGGATCAGAATGTCGATCATGGTACGGGCGATTGCCTGGAGTAGATCAAACCGGCCCCGCGACAGATGACGGAACCCGCCCTGGAATTCATCGGTCACCGGGCTTGTCGATGTGAACCACAGATACAACTTGTTGAAAGGCAGTTTGTACGTTTCAAGTATTAGAGAGCGTTTCATTGGCTTATATACATTTGGGTACATCGGACACTATCCTTCCAAGATCAATACAGGCTTTCGTCAAACCTTTGCTAAGCCACATCTGCTTAAAATCTAGATTCGACTTTCGTCTGGGTATCTTGCAATGCCCAAGCGCTCGTCTTAGTCCTGCTGAGGACGGACTTGCATTGCTCGGCTGTAAAGCCCTTGGCTACAACCGCAGGGTTATATCCGAGCTTGTTTTTCTTTCCGACAGTGGCATCATCCAACTTCGGGGCTACACTCCGGTCGGGACGGGCGTATACCGTCACGACGGCGGCACCACCGAGACCGAGGTTGTGCTGTAGCGCGTACTTGGTGTTCGGCACGGCACGGTTGTTGGCCCAGCCTCTCATGTGCCAGACTAGCTCAGCGCATTGAGCGATGCCGGTGGCGCCAAGAGGGTGGCCCTTAGATATCAAGCCACCAGAGGGGTTGATGACGACTTTGCCGCCGTACGTAATCCCGCCGCTGCGCACCAACTCGTGCGCCTTTCCAGGCTCTGACAAGCCGAGCGCATCGATTACGATCATCTCGTTGGCTGAGAAGCAGTCGTGCAGCTCACATACCTGGATATCATCTGGTGTGATTTTGGCTTCCTCCATCGCGATCTCTCTGGCGCGTTTAGTCATGTCGAAGCCCATCAGGTCGATAGCGCTCCTTGAGAAAAGGCTGGGAGAGTCCGTGGTAAGGGCCTGGCCTGCGATCAGAATCGCCTGCTCCTTAAGGTGCGGTCGTGCATCAAGGAAGTCTTGGGATACGAGAACAGCAGCAGCGCCGCCATCCGACGTAGGGCAGCACTGAAGCTTTGTCAGGGGCTCGAAGATCATGGGCGCCTTCATGATTTGTTCCAAAGTGTAAACGTCCTGGAACTGAGAATAAGGGTTGCGGGTTGAGTGCTCATGGTTGATGCGTCCAATTTCAGCAAAATCCTCCGGCTTGGCGCCATACCTAAGTACTGTTATAAATCTCATGCTACTATGAATACCACGGCTGACTGAAAGCACTTACCTTTCCATATATTCTTGGCCTGCATTTCCGAACATCTGAGCAGCGCCAGGGGCGTTGGTCAGGCCGCGGGTTTCGGCCATCATCTTGACTGTGGTTCCCGTGGGGTTTTCACGGTCGTTGAAGAAGCTCTGGAGACTACCGGGCATCATCTTCTCAAAACCGACAACCAGGATGCAGTCAGCGCCGCCGTAGGCAATGGTATTCCTGGCCATGGCAAGACCGGCTGATCCGGTCGAGCAGTTGTTGTTGACGTTGACGATGGGGATCTGTGTCATGCCGAACTGGTAGAAAACACGCTGGCCGCATGTTGAGTCGCCGTAGCAGTAGCAGGCGATGCCCTGCTCTACATCATCATAGTTGATTTGCGCATCGAGCATGGCCTTCACACCGGCCTCGAAGCCTAGTTCCGTGTAGTCTACCTTTCCCCGGGGCTTGATGAACTTGGTCATGCCCACGCCGAGTACGTAGACCGGCTGCTTTTGTTTGGCAGGCATCCTTGCTGACTTTCAATCTGGGCTTGCTTGAATATATCAAGTAAAAATCAAAAACAAAATATTAAAGCATATATGACGGTAAAGTAACTCAAGAGATGTAAGATGTGTTCAGAAAGTTGGACATCCGGAGAAAGATAATATTCATTTACAGCTCTTGTAGGTATATCCTGGCGATGCACTATGGCTGCTCTTGTATGTTAGCTCGGGATCTTGGTCTTAGTGTACACTATCTAGACTAAGCTAGTGGCGAACCCGCCTTACTCTGGGGCAGGAGAATCCCCTTAGGGAAAGCTTACCGCTAAGAATTGCGGGGTAACTGGACCCTATACCGAGGCAATGTCCAAGTTCAGTTATCTCCTATCGAGCATTCCCGTTTTATTCCCTGAAATGTGCTTGAGGCCTACGGACCCCTGAGCCCTTAAGACGATATTCCATTGTAGACGAGGACTGCATCTCACATGCTCGTTGAGGATTTGTTCAAGATATCCATTCTTCTTCTCAACTACATTACCTTGTATAGAAGACCAAAAGAATAATTACTTAGTGTTGGAGGCTAACCACACACCCGAGGACTCTCGAAATTGCACCCTCCAGTCTATCTCGGCTCTACCATTAGACGGAATTTGAACCCCACGGAACCGTACGGGCTCACATATGTATAGACTAAAATCAACTTGAAGGTAACTTTGGGCCTGATGGGCAGGCCGCTAGGCCACAGGAGGTTTGTTGAAGACCTCTGGGGCAAAGAGTAAGGGGATAAATGATGGTTATATGGTTGGCTTTGGGTTCTTCAAGCTCATGGTATATCAGTAACGCTTAACCATATGCTGGAGTCTTATATGTACAGCAAGGCTGCTACGGGCCGCTAAGGCACGCGAGTTGCTACATACGCGTCTTCTCTTCTCTTTCTTCGTCTTCTCTAGGCGGCTCTGCGATTCCCCTGTAGCGAAGCTAAACACGGAGTGTGAACTTCTTAGAGAGATGGAGCGGCCCAGGCTGGGTGCAGAAGCTTACTGATAACAATGTACTTTTCAGTAAATATAGCAGATGATTTCGGATTTTGCAATGGCCAATGTACTAACATAAGAAAGGAGAAGCACCATGATACGATACCTCGAGCGATATCGTCGCATACATAGAAGTACCTAGCTATGAAGTATTGACCGGTCCGTAAAAGAATTCGTAGCTACTATATCAGAGCCGTGAATAGATAAGCATCTTCGGCATCACCTGCGTGCTAATCTAGTCGGAGTCATTCCGCTCGGTAGAGTACGCTGGCATCAGGGTCTATCCAATCATCGAAAAATGATTTAGTTGAGGCTCACGGAAGTGGATACCCTGGGTACCTTAACGCTTAGTCGACATTTTGTAGGTGCCTAGGCTAGGTAACCACTAACCTACCACCTGCAGCACTTAAGCACTTAAGCACAGATAGAGAGGGTGGGATGTCGCCCGCTAAGCCTAATTTAGAGGCTGTGACGAAACAGAAGTGTAGCAGAAACCACCCCCCGTCAGATCATCCTCAGCTTCCCATCAGCCTAGCCTGCAACATTCGTGGCCTTTGCCTTTCTCGTGTCGAGCTACACGAGTATATTTCTTTTTAGCACATCAAGGCATTCGTAACCGCGACGGCGAAACTTCTGATTTTCTAGACGCGTAACTATTCTTTGCCCCTTTGCCGACTAGACAACTTCTACGCCAGCCGTCATGTCGAGGATGCCCTTTGGTGGTCTGGGACTGCCTGGGTCGAACCCACGAGCGCCTTCGCGAGAGAAACAATACCCCGATGCCTCGGGGCCTCCTCCGTACGGCAGACCCGACCCTTACGCCGCGAACCAAGGTTATAGAGACCGAGATCCTCGCATACCACCTCCCGGCAGTGGCGGAGGCGGCGGGGGTGCAGGATACGATCAAGCTCGCTCGCCGGGAATGCCTCGACAGGGCGACATGGGCGGTTCCGGGCGAGGTCCTGCGAGACAGGTCCCGCTGAGGGTCGAGAAGGTCACAGACAAGTCTCTGTCGGACAGACTGATCTTCTCCAACCTGTGAGCAATTGCTACCCTTCCAGCTACCCAACTACCAACTGTTTCCTTTCCTTGGCGACCCCCCGAACTGACTGCTCCCCACGTAGATGCGCTGTATGCCCGGATGACTTCCCTCCTCCCCGCGATGGCTCCTATCTGTATATTCTTATCCGTGGCGGCCAACCCGTTGGCGAGTACGTCGTAACAGCGAAGGCCATCCCGGGCTATCCCCAGGGCTGCATAAGCTTGTCCGATCCCCAGCGTACATGGTGTGGCATCAGTATGCGAGATACATTCACTGGCGAGTTATTCGACCCTTTTGCATCAGGCGGCAAGGCATACCTCGGATCATTAGACCTGGAAATCGGGTTCGCCTCGCTCAAGAAGAGAGTCGACACCCCCTACGACGAGGATGAGCTTTCCAAGATGTTCATCGACACCTTCCAAAACCAGGTGTTGACCCCTGGCCAGCGAATGCTCATGAATGTCCGCAACATCCCCCTTAGCATTGAGGTCAAGACGGTGGGATTGGTGGATCTTGCTATGGCTTCTGACGAGTCTAGCAAGCAAGTGTCTCGAGAGGGGACCGCGAGGGGTATATTAATGAGTCAAACACGCGTCTTGTTCCATCGAGACGGCAAGGGCGATTTTAAAATGAAGCCATCTGTGTCAAAGCCGAACTCTAACGCCATCCTGAGTCCCGATTTCAAGTTCGAAGACATGGGGATTGGCGGTTTGGGCAATGAGTTCTCGACCATTTTCCGCCGCGCCTTTGCGTCCCGTGTCTTCCCCCCTGGCTTGGTCGCCAGGATTGGCATTCCCCATGTTAAGGGAATTCTTCTCTACGGTCCTCCAGGAACCGGAAAGACTCTGATTGCTAGGCAGATCGGGAAGATGCTGAATGCCCGGCCGCCTAAGGTGATAAATGGTCCTGAAGTTCTCAATAAGTTTGTCGGCCAGTCCGAGGAGAATATTCGTAAGCTCTTCGCTGATGCGGAGGCCGAGTACAAAGAGAAAGGAGACGAGAGTAGCCTCCATATCATTATCTTCGATGAGCTGGACGCTGTCTGTAAACAACGTGGATCAGGGGCTGGTGGTGGTACAGGTGTTGGTGACAGCGTCGTAAATCAGTTGCTATCCAAGCTTGATGGCGTGGACCAACTGAACAATATCTTGTTAATTGGAATGACGAACAGGAAGGATATGATTGATGACGCGCTCCTTCGACCTGGCCGTCTTGAAGTGCATCTTGAGATCTCACTTCCAGATGAGGCTGGTCGGCTGGAAATTATCAAAATCCACACCTCTAAGATGAAGACTAATGGGTTACTTAACCCTGATGTCAATCTTGAAGAGCTTGCAGCGACCACCAAAAACTTCTCGGGGGCTGAAATCAATGGTCTTGTCAAAGCAGCAGCTTCATTTGCCTTTACACGGCATACCGAAGTCGGGCAGTTGGCCGCTGTTAAGCAAGACGTGGCGGACATGAAGATCAGCCGTAGTGACTTCATGAACGCACTGACTGAGGTCCGCCCCGCCTATGGCGTTTCTGAAGCCGAGCTTGAGGAAGCTGTTAGGCTGGGCATCATCCCCTACAGTCCTCATATTGAGGGTACCATCGAGGAGATGATGCGCGTCGTCGGCATGATTAAAGACGACCCGAATAAATTTAGCACATCTGTGCTTTTCCACGGGCCAAAGTCCTCAGGAAAGACTGCATTAGCAGCACACATTGCGATGCAGTCTGGATTCCCGTTTGTCAAGTTGATCACGCCTGCCGATCTTGTGGGTTATCGTGATGACTTTGCCAAGAAAGACTATGTGCACAAGGCGTTCGCTGATGCTTACAAGTCCCCCGCAAGCATACTCATTCTTGACGATTTTGAACGGTTGATTGGGTGGAATCCGATTGGAATGCGATGTTCCGAGACCATGCTACAAGCACTCACAACACTCATTGTTTCCAAACCCCCTAGAGTAAGTACTTCCGGGACTCAACTACGGCTGATATCACGCTCACATTAGTGCAGAACCATCGTCTATTAGTCTTTGTTACCACTTCGAGAGTGTCTATGCTCAAAATGCTTGAGATTGACATGGACTTTGCAAAGAAGGTGGCCGTTCCTCCTGTATCTAACGTACAGGAGCTCAGGGCAGTGCTGCGTGATTCCAGAGTCTTCAACCCAGAAGATATTGATGAAGCAGTCGGCTTGGTTCAGCAAGGCACAGGGTCGGATAGAATTGGCGTGGGCATCAAGACGGTATTAGACTGTATTTTCGAGGCGCGCGCTGGCGGTGGACCCAGCACTGATATTCTCAGAACATTCTCCGAGCTCTTAGTTGAGAAGATCCAGGAAATGCAGGGTTAGATATACACATTATAGAGTTAGATGAGGATGCTTCTGGGTCTTTAACAGGAGCCATGTTTGCATAGCTGTACGGCGAAGGACATTATTGCAAGCTCTGTCTAATGGCACTATATTACTTCAAAAATTCGTGCAGCGGAATATTCGAAATCTACCTCTTCGATGTCGCTATGACTCTGATGCAAGAAAAGATGTGCTTAATAAGACTTCGTTAAGCTGGGTAATAGAGATCTCTATGATAGCACGTAGAGGACAGCTGCAATTGGTTAAGCGCGACTTGACTATGTTTCTACTTCTGGCACTTAATGTTAGGCACGTCTGCTGCAGCTTTCCCCCACACGCGCACAGGTGGGAATTGAACTCACCTGTCATACAAGTATAACCCTCCCAATTTCTGCGTGGGCGTGCGAAAGCTGTAAGCCGATTTGTAGTCCGAGAGGAGTATTGACGCCGGTTGGAACCACGCCGTTTGCGACCACGGCCGCCCTCCCAGATGGACGACCAGAAGCAGCGGCGCGTATTGCCAAACCTCTATCCAGATTCTCAGAACATTTTACCTCATGAAGATCTGGAGAAATATACAGCAGGAGGTTTTCATCCGGTCAATCTCGGTGATACGTTTCGAGGTGGCCGATACACTGTTCGTCACAAGCTTGGCTACGGAGGTTTCTCGACCGTTTGGCTCGCCCATGATCAAGATGCACCGTATGTTGTTTCTCCTATATCTTCGTTCTCCTAATTTGCTTTGCTAATATGGTACGTCACTCAGGCAATGGGTATCCATCAAGGTCAAGTCGGCAGCGGCCTCTACGGCAGACCTGGAACAGGATCCAGAGGTCAGCATCATGAGGCAGTTGGAGAGTTATTATGCCAAATGGGCGCACCGCGGCCCGCCACCTTTTGCCCGCCTCTTGGACTGCTTTCACCACGTTGGGCCGAATGGCACCCACAACTGCCTGGTCATGGAGCTGCTTGGGCCCTCACTCTCAAACGTTCTGGAGTGTTACGAATATCGGGGACACACGTTTCGGCCCGAGACGGTGCTAAGAACATCCTGTCAGTTGCTCGGCGCTCTGGCTTTCTTGCATCAAGCAGGGTTTGCTCACGGAGGTATTAAAATGCCTTGCCCTCCGATCGAACAGAGAACTATACTAGCACAATTCTGACCTGTGACTGGGAAACTTCTTAGACATCTCGAACAGTAATGTTGCCTTTACTTCTAATTTCATAGAAAGTGAGGAGGATCTTTTCGACGTAGTCGGGGACCCTATTACTTCGGATTACGCAAACACTGAGATACCTTGGTCTCCTGAACTACCCAAGCATTTGGTTTCACACACAGTTTGGCCTGGTTGGTATGAAGCGCCTCACGAGTGCCTGTGGCTGATTGACCTGGGAGCTGCATTCCCTGTCGACAACACAGTCACAAAAATTGCCCAGCCCGGGGACTTAAGATCTCCGGAATCATTCTTCATAGGTTCCTTTGACTACCGGCACGATCTATGGAGGGCTGGCTGCGTGGTAGGTGTGCTCTCTGCCCAAGTCGACAATTTCATATCTCCTTTCCATGGCATCACTGACTACGCTAACCTCCATAGCAGATATACTCCCTATACTACCAGAAGCGGCCATTCATGTCTTTCGGGGACGACGGTTACCACTTCATCAAAAAAATAATCAGGAGATTAGGGCCTATACCGGATGAATGGCAAGACAAATTGAAGGATATGCGGGAGAAAAGCAAAGTCTCACCGGCTGATGGTGAGTCTCTCACAGACCAATCTCTGTCTGCCGACTATATTTTACATATCATATACCGATCCGCTCCCTCTTTTACCCTTCCGCCACTTGGTTACTAGCTCTACGATACGAGGCTTACCTGTTATAGAACGTCCCCCAGAGCTTATCATAGACACATTTGAACCTCGTCGAAAGGCTATAATATCGAGCTGCGAGGATAAGGACGGCGAATACGAGAAAGATGAGTATTCGGAACACGACTATGCAGCGTTGGAGTCTCTATTGTGGGTATTAAAGGGTCTTTTCCAGTATCAACCAGAGAAGAGGCTCTCGCCTCGGGAGGCGATATCGTATATCCGATCAAAATGGACCGACTATAGGAGAGAGTCGAGGCTAGAGGAGCAAGACTAGAGGAAAGTTATTGATGAATCCAAGGTTAGATTCATGCCTGTGATTTAATCAATGTTTGGCGGGATTCAATCCTGCTTATTTCGCTTGATAGGTCTGGAGGTATCAGCCTCTATGTGTTAATGACTTCCTTATTTATAGAGAAATGAGCGTGCGTCTTCATTCAATGGTCACTGAACATGGTAGGCGGCTATGACCTCCAGCACGAACGGGGCTTACGCTCTATTGCCACACCTGTGGCCATCAAGAAATCATAGCTAATGTATGGCGTACTTCGTTGTGTCTATAATTACGAGCTGGTGATCCGTATCTTGGAGTTTTGTATACTCTGTGCAACGAATTACGTACGTCCGATGGATCCTCTTTGACTACTATCGCGATTCCTAGGCGCCTAAAAAACTAGACAAACAGCTTTTACTACTTTCCATCGTACTATGTGACACAAATAGAGTAGTATCTTGTTTTAACACTTGTATTTCTTGTAACACCAGATCTGCCAGGAGACGGCGTCCACCGCAAGATGGTGTGCGCTGAATGCACAGTAGGGGACGTTGTCGACCTGGAAGAGCCCAACACACGATATCGGGCGTTTTTCCAAATGCATTGTCGATGTCAACACGGAGATGTGGTCCAGCACGAGATCGGATCTTGAGAAACTCTTTCGGTATACTGCGAAATCGCTCTCGCTTGGGGTGTCTGATTACCACTTGGCGAATCCTGCCATCGATAGACTTGAACCCCACGTGAAGGCTCGAGTGTCTCTGCACGATGGTTTTCCAAGCTTTCGACAGGTTCTCTAGGTCCCCATCTCTGCGCATTCGACGATAGGCGGCGGGGTGGGACCGACCTTGGGGGGAAAGGTGAACCAGGAGATTCAGGGATATACATATATTCATGAGGGCTTTAGGCATTCCTGCTGTTGTGAGAAACTCATTCGAAAACTATATATTGGGAGCCTATTATACTGGTTCCGCTAGACATACCCTTTAGGGGTGATATAGAAATTATCTATAAAACATAGCATAATACGAGCGTTAGCTACTGTTTAAACTGAAATTATCTGTTATTATCTATTTCCCTGCCATGCCACGTGCCATAGTCATTTGCCTTCATTAATAGTAACTGCTTAAATTTGCTCATCTTCTTCCATTTTAAAGGTGTTCTCTATAGAGACATGGGTATCCATAACATTCATATGGCTATATTGTTCGATATCGCACTAGCTCAACAACCAAAGAGCCGATACTCGCTCGGCATAGTCTCATAGTCGTGTTCGCAGGCTCTCGATCCGATCTTCTTCGGAGACTTCATCAGAGGCTTCCATAGATCGTCCGTCTATAGAACATTTTTCTAGAGCCTCCAAGGAACCTTTCGCATAGGTTCTGGCGTGTCAGAACCCTCATGTCGCTTCCGCTTATTATTCAAATGATTGCCAGCGTTATGCGGGGGATTTTAGAAGGTAGCCAATGCGCCATCCTAAGAATTTGTAGGATGATTACCGGTTGATGTCTGCGTGGAAGCTTGATCCGACATCTTCAAAGGACTTTCGCCTAGAATACAGTGAGAAGTGTCGCTGTTAATGATATCTACTTGAAAACGGACTCTAAAAGACGGACAGAGAAGAGGTTTAGTCGGTATAAAAAAAGATAAAAGAGAAAAATGAGGGAGGCGAAGATGGGTCCCCCAACACAACTCACTTCCTCAAATATAATGAATCCGTCTACTATTTCCCATGTAGAGCTTGAAGGCCTCGCCGGTACCACCGTATAACACTGGGGACATCTGAGTTGCTATTGGCCTTGGCAATCTTGATCTCCCCAGTGTCTACCAGATTCTGGAGCTGGACGGGATAGTCCCCTGTCTTAAGTCGATCAAAAATATCTTTGTCCTTAGATCGGTTGCTGTGATCCAGGGTCTGTGCTGTCGCGTCTGAGACTGTTTGGGAAATAACGTGCCAAAAGTTGTCGACCAAGGTGTAACGCGAGTGAAGAAGGTATAGAGCCGTAATCATGAGTATGCATGCAAGGTTGACCACTACCAAGGCTGCCACCGAACCGAGCCCTACACAACGAGTTGGAACGGTGACAAAAGCTGTTTCAACAGTCTCAACTGGAAGTAATATACTAAAATAGCCTATGAATTGATCGTGGATACTTTGGACAAGCATCGTATAAATAGTTTGGATAGCAACTGAGGCTCTGCGTGTTGCCAAGATACTGTCAGAAAATACTTTTGAGTATTCTCTTGCACAAGCAATGGTGTCACAAGCGCACGAAATGCAACCAGGCAGTGTCGTATTGGGCTTTGTGTATTCACCAAAGTACTCGATAGTGGAAGTGGTTTCCTCGTATAATGGAAATTGACCATGATCTGTAGCGCCGTATACAAAATCGTCACGATCATGAATCTCTTCCACCGTAAATATACCCCTTTCACTCGAATTTTGTGCATTCTGCTGAGATCCATAGAACAGGCGAATGTTGTCTGTATCTGCAATAGTGCCATTGTACCCTATGCCGGGCTCTGCTAGATCCTTTTCTGTACTTAAGGAAACATTGGAAAGCATAACATTCATAGATTTGAAACAGACCGTCATATTGATGATACGATCCAAACCGAAATCGAAACCTCGCCATTCTTCTTGTAATTTACTCTGAGGTAGTTGCATGGTCTTATTGCCCAGAGATTCCCAATCATCGTAGTTGAAGTTCGTTCTGAAAACGAGTACCACAGTGGCTGATGAGGTCTAAGGATCTTGGGTTAAGTGCCATCTTGATGAGAGGAACCGCCCATCCCATTGGGGCCTACAGAAAGTATGGACAATAGGCTCGGCATCTGTGAATCCTCTATAATTCATGGGTACGGAGCAATCGAAGGATATATCGTCAGACAAACATTCATCTGAGTCGCATGTGTCCAGGATACCAGCGCCACTGAAAGTCTCTTTGTGTATGACCCTGCCAGTCATGTATCCGTAATTTTGATCTAAAGGTGAGCCGGATAATGTCACGTTGGTAAACCTCACCTCGCTAGAAACCACAGGGGGCATACACGCCACTCGAGAGCTTAGGACAAGCGACGGGCCACGGTAGCTGCGCAAGGCCGTTCTACCTTCACTATCAGCGAAGGGGATCATCACATGGCGCTTTACCCCGGTATCGCTTAGGCCAAGAGAGTTTGGATTGGCTGAATAGCCTGTGTATGGCTCACCAAACAAAGAAAATCGGGGTGGATTTGCCCATTCAACAAAAAATGCTACACTGTTGTTGCTCTGTAGTAGGCCTGTCTGGGTCTTCTGGGAGAATTTGACAAGCAGACGGGATTGGAGATCTGAGAAGAGGATGGTTGAGGAGAATTGCATCGCAATGTTTCCCAAAGCAAGGACGATGAGCAACAATACCTCAGGATGCAGAAGAAGATACCGTGAGTGCTTCTCGCCCAGGATCTGTTGGATAAGAATTCGAGGCCCAGAGTTGACGCTTCTGAAGATAGATAAGGGTGCAACTCTGGAAAGCGCAATTGAACGGCGCTCAAGAATCAACGCCGCAACCAAGGATGTGCAGATTGTGGTTTGAGCCCCAATAGAGAACCGAAGGAGTACAGATGAAAGCGTGACTAGTTGAGGTAGTCGGCCAGATAGCATCAATGACCGCCATGCGTGGCTGGCATATTGTCCGTCCGATGTAGGTCCTTGACCAGTCCACAGGAAAATGAGAAAGCCAATAGTAGCACAAGACGCGATAATGCCACCAATCATAATACCGGAATTGCTTCGTCCAAGAGAGTAGCTTAGTGACCATGTTGGGTGATGTTTTGTCGTAGGCGTAGAAAGCTCTGGCGTCTGCGGGGAGGCATCAACCCCTGACTCAGAGCTCGATGCAGCTTCGTTTGGGTACAAAACCGCCTGGGTAGCTGCTTGGTAGGCTTCAGGCGCCTGGATTTCGGTGACGCGTGGTTGGTGACATGGCACTTGTGAAGTCGAAACAGACTCAGTTTCTGATCTTGTGGATGGATATGAAGCAGTAGGGGAAATTGAGTCTCTGTCATCATTCGCATGTGGCTCAGTGAGAGCGGCGACAGCCTCGTTGCCATGACAATCCATTGTACTACCGTAAATGTAGAAAGAGCTGCAGAGATACAATTGGAAGGATGAATGTTCGGTGTCTACGGCTGCTTAGATCTGTGAACGATTGTACGAAGATAACGCGGAATATCTAGTACACGGGTGCCTATCTTTGCCTTCTTATAAACATGTACAGTATGGAAATGTTAGTAGACCCTGAGTGTGAACTGCAGTCGAGATAATTATAGCTAAGACTGTATAACTAGAGGTTGCTCATTCGTCCTGTGCCTACCGCCCCCATTGCACCCCTATCGATAATTGGGAGTATGTAGCCACTACCGTTGAGATATCAAGGTGCAACGGATAGAGGGAATGAGCCATACAACAGGTATCTAAATATAGGTGCTTTGGGGGTTTAGCTAATAAATTAGTCGTCGGTGAACATTATCCTACCACAGGGTAAATCTAGGCACCTTCTACAGCCTATCACCAGTTTTATTTTTGCAATGTCGTACCTAAGATGACCAGGTCTGCATGCTTGGGTATCATGAAACAGAAGTACAGGGTTGACTATAATACGACACTACCGAAACATAAAAAGTTATTGAGGCGGAAACTTGCGCCGTCTGCACTCATCTATACAGGACACAGTGACAGAGGGACAGATTCCAGAGACACGGCAATCTAATAATAACCCATCAGTCATCCATCCACAAAGTTTCGCCAGCGGGAAGCCTATCAAGCGATGAACGCTGGTTTCTGGGATGGTTCTACCTTTCAGCCTTCCTGGTAGAAAAAATAGGCCCTTGGAGAAAATACAGGTTGTGGAAGCAAGCTGGGACCTTGCTAGATACCTCTTCCCAGGATGAATGTCAGACACAAGCGATAGGTCTTCAATTGACCGTGTTCTTGTGTGTTGTGAAACCCCGTCTTGCTGTCTCCCGGAGGCGTGTCCTAGTAAAATGGCGTGGCGGGTTCTCAGGGGGTAAGCATACCCCGCTCACCCCCTGGTACATAGATGCCAAGTTTTCCCAAGTCTGTCTTCACCTCAAGACTACTCAAGGAGCTTTTGGGCATAGAGCCTGAAGGCCTCAGAAAGTGTAGGTACAGCCTGCTTCTTGAAGGTTTGGGCCCCAGTATGGGCACTGGCCCACAGGTTTCACTTCAACGCTCAAAAATCCGATTCCCGTAAGTATATAGTACTATGTGGCTCAAGTAATGGTACTGTGTTTTATTTGGTGTATTGAAATAGGATAGTATAGGTGAGTTTAACGGGTTGGGGGGAGCACAACCGCCAAATGGTTAGGCCGGCTTATATAATAAGGGCAAAAAGGGGCATTTGAGAATTCGGAAATACACATAGTTAGAGTAGTAACATCGCGAACTTAGCAATAGATTGACTGAATTACGTCTCTTTGGGTCACTAATTACCTGCTGAATAGACGATCAACTGTCATAGATATTATAAGTTCGGGACAGGGGCAGGTGAGGCATGACCCTTAACAACGCTCTCCAACTTGGCTCGCATCATTGCATTTCCGTCAAAATTGGATAAGAACACAATTTGAATCGTGCTGTAATATTTCTAGATTTGCAAGACACAGCTGTAGAGCAAGACATACTACTATCTACATAATTGGCTTTACTAGATGAGGACATATTCACCCATCTGTAAATAAAGCAGGTCATTCCACAGTGCTGAACTAAGCCCAAGCTTTGTGGAATTTGTCGTCAAAATCTTGTTTGAGCAGGGTGAAGGCCTCCAAGACATCCAGCAACCCTCTTCCATCTCCTTCCCAGACAGGTGCTTCGTTAGTTGCAGCGATAGATTCGTGAATCGCTTTATGCACAGCGTTATCATTTGCACCTGCATATTCATCGTCGTCGTCATCGGTATCATCCTCCCACGACTCAGCCACCTTCTTATTAGCCTTTCTACAACGTACGGCCTCGTGTTTCACGTCCTTCGTGATCTCCGTGATATCAGGAACCGTATTCTTCTCGGGGCCATCAGAATCCTCAATATCGATCATGTTAGAGTCGTCAACATTTTCGTCTGCTCGAATGAAATTAGCGAGACTGGCGACGATCGTAGCCAGCACAAGGGAAAAGTCCTTCAGTAAAAACCATACATCGCCCTTCTTAATCTTGTTATCTCGTGTCAGGGCGATGTAATCGCCGTTTTTGAGAAAGTCATAGATGTAGGAATTGAATGGCGTGTCCACGTCGCGAGGCCAGATCGGGATGTATGGCACTGCTGACTCTTCAAGGAACACCCCACTTCTGATGTCGGAGCACAAGTCGTGAATACTCATGAATTGGTCTGACAGCCCCGAGAGGGCAGAGAACGGTGATCGCAACTTCGTAGGCGGAAGCTCACCGGGAAGCCGGAGAATACGTGGCTCCTCACCCCCAACCGCAATTCCGGTAAAAGGAAGATGTCTGTCAGGAGCGTCGTCAAGATATTGGTCAATGAAAGTACTTGCGTATGTCTCAAAAATCTCTAGAGTATCCTCGTTGTGACGTGTCAAGAGTTCTTCGGCTTCCATAGGGAGGCGCGGAAGCGAAAACGAGTCTGAGTCAGCATGTGTAGATGACGTTTGGATACGATCAAATAAATGTGCCATAACTAGTCCGAGAGTTCTCAGCGTATCTGTTGAATCTTGGTTGACATTAGAACAGAGGCGATGAAAATATCCACCCTTCAGGAGCGAATGGAATGCGAAGGCGGCATTCTCGGTGAAGTATAGATGTCCGACGAGCCCCGCAAAGTTCATTGGCCTGCCCTCAGCTGACAAGAGATGTTGTTTTTGGAGATACTCGATGGAGAATCTTAGGTGATGTTGGATGGACTGTCCTGCTTCTTCGCCTCCCAAATACAGTCTGTTCTGAGTCAAGAGAGACTCGACGATACCCGATGCGAGACTAGATTGGCCTGCGGCATCAACAAGGCCTAGCATCCGAAGAACCAAACTGGTGGTCAACGGAAAGTGCCCTTTAAGATCGGGCAGACGCGATGACATAAGTTCGTAGGCTCTCATTTTGCTGATATTGGTAAATACCACATTACCGAGCAGATCGAATCCTCTCCGCCCTGCTCGCCCAGCACCCTGTCTGTAGTTCAAAGTGGTCAAATAGGCAGAGTCGCCGATAAAAGCAACAGTTTTGCATGGCATGTTGATACCAAGAGCGAGAGTTCCCGTGGCAATTACGGCAGTCAGGTATCCCTTACGGAACAGAATCTCGACAACTTGTCGGTAGCTTCTATTCATGCCGGCGTGATGAACAGCAATACCTCTCCTCAAAGCCGAGAATAGATGCGGTCGGATATTCTCATCCTTCAAGGATTCGATGAAAGCCTCAAGCTCAGACCCTGCAAGTCGAGAAGCGTCTGCAAAGCTAAATTGTTCCAGTGGCTTATTGGGATCGAAACCTTCCCATCGACTGACATCGGCATTTGCTTCTTCCCACAGTCTCTCCTCTTTAGTAAGCTTCTCAGTACTTTTCCCGATCTTTCTATTATCCTCTGATGATCTCCACAACTCGTAGTCCCTGGTTTTCTTCTGCCAGCCTCTATCCCATCTCTTCCATTTTTCTTCCGCAGACTCAAGCTGTTCTAATACAAATTCAAGCATGCGCTCGCATTCAACACGGTCATAATTGAACAGGATTGCTGGAAGGCCATCTTCTTTATGCAAGTCGTTCAATAGTGCAAACGCTTTTAGTCGTTCATCTTTCTGAGACGACTGCGTCCAGCCAGTACACGGTTGGTGGTCAACTTGGGAATCGATACTGGCCTGTCTGTCAGGTTCTAAGCTAAGGCAGACCTGATCAAATGGGGAAGCCTTATCCTGTGCCCATTCGGCAAGAACGGCCTTCAGCTTGTTTGTCCATGCAAGTGCGTCGGACTTCTTGGGCACACCAAAACAGACCCCAGATGGGTGGAGCGATTCGTCGAGAGTGAAGCTATGCGTTTGGAGTTTATTCATGGATTTCCACAGAGTGAGTGCATCTCGTGGCTCGAGACTGAGCTCGTCTAGATCGACACCAGTTCTGAGTGTGATCAAATATTAGTATAAATACTACATGGAGATGTAAGTTTGTAGTACAGATTGAAAGTTATAACTAACCTATTAACTAAAGTGGCGATTGGGTGAATGAATTGAAAATTGGTGCATGTTCGACTCTGGCTATCTAAACCTGGGATTGGGAAGTGGGCATTCCGGCGCAATCCTTTGAATTCGAAGTTATCATCAGGAGTGTAATAAAATGCTCGGAGATCGGAATATCGAGTATTGTGTGTTATCATCTTGAACTTGAAGCCCTTGGAAGCCTGAGAGATTCTGAGCCATTTGTAAAACTCATCGGGGTTGCCAACAGTGGCAGACAGTGCTATTATGGGGCATGGAGCCATGAGCAAGAGCTGTTCCCATATGATGCCGTCATCAGCTTGGCCAATGCAATGAACTTCATCGAATATAATCCGCTTGACTCGCTTCGACCAGGAGTTGGCGTTCGAGGGCGACAGTAACATGATTTGTAGAACATGCGGGACTGTAACTAGTATTTGACAGCCAGTGGGATTGTTCACTCGATAATCGCGGGTATGTATAGCCCAAACAGATCTCCCTTCATGATGGTAAGACTTATGGAACCGAGCTTGAATCTCGGCAGCAATCTGATTGACTAAGGCCTTAGTGGGAGCAACATAGACCAGAACTCCGTCGTTATCTGCTCGAAGTATCTTTTCCATAGCATAGAAGGAGATAAATGTCTTTCCAGAAGAAGTAGGGGCGACAATGAAAAGGCTATCATTAGCATCGATGCTATCAAGCACAGAGCGTTGCCATGCATCGGGCTCGAACGGCACGCGATCGTCTTTGCGCGAGTCAAAAGTTCGCTCTAAGAAAGGGCCACAATGCTCTAACTGGAACTCACGGGCCTCCATGGTTAATAAAGGACGACTGCCAGCTTCAAGGACTCGAGGCTGGAAACTCAAGGGACGTGAGACTATTTCCTGCTTAGGCGGACCATGATACAATATGCCTACGGCCGAGCTTAGGATCTGGAGAGCTGCTGCCGCGTCTCGAGTCAAACCAGGTAATAGCGACGTCTGTGTTATCTGGTAAAATAACAATGAACCGATTCCTAATCCTTCAAAGCATTGTCAGCCCTAGATGGTCTATGGTTTTGGGAGCGCCAGCGGCGGGGTTACCTTTTCTACAGTCGCTAGTGACCACCTGGTTCTCCCAAGCACGGTAGAGCGTATCGCATAGATATAACGATACCTCTGCGCCAACGGCCGCTTGATCTTCCATGTTTAGGCCCAAAAAGTACTTGTTGGCTTTTTGAAAGCGCTTGATCAACTCCTTCTCTTGACTCAATTCGCGTGTGAGGGTTTGCCAGTGTCGGAATGTGGCGCTATTTCTTTTCTCCGACTTTCGAGCCTGAGTTAGTAGTGCAGTCTCACGAGCACTATCCTTACCAGAGCCGCTGCGCGTTTGCTTCTTTCCTTTAGAGGCAATAACACGCTTGGACGGATCGGAGACCACGTGTTCAGATAATGTTTTTTTCAAGTGGACAACTGGAATTTCTGTGACGATAGTTTTGGGCTTGATCACCTTGCCCGTTGCATTCGTAAGACTAGCTGAGTATAGCAACGTGTCTGCCATAAACTTCTGGTTTCTCTTCCGGGCGAAGAAGCCCGGCTTCTTCTGTATCTTCTTGGAATCTAGGACCCGTTTTGAGTTGTGCCAATGTGTAAGCTCTCGAAAGACTTTGCCTTCGTTGGCATCTTCTTGAAGGTGAGTTGTTTGAAGTTCTATTGGCGCAAGGAACCTGTTTAGGAGCTCATGGCTAAATGGAAGAATTGTTGCTCGTAGTGGGTCACAGTGAGAGATTGCCGGCTTGGCTAGCAGTTTCTCTGTTTTTGAGTCTGCCGAATATTTCAAGCAAGTGTTGTCCAATAATGAAACTCCGCTCCAGTTCTCGACGCATGTAATCAACGGCTTTGCCATGTCAACCAGTGTGTTAGGAATAGGATCTCCCCTGATTAGAACCCTGTGTAGTGATAGGAAAAGTCTTCCGTCTATGATGTCGAAGGTATCCCAGTTCAACCCCTTTGTTAACGGAGGCCCTTGGTCAGATTCCATAATAGTAATAATTTTATCGCAGAACTGTTCCAGAAACTGGCCCACGAGCTTTCCTGCTGCACCGGACCGCATCGACAACGTCAAGGCCAAGGATCTTTCTGCTAGCCGCGTATTGCTAACAATTACTGTGTGTAAAATCATGGCGATTGCCATGACTCTGGTCTCCTTGACGTGCCTAACTTGGAAGATTTCGTAGAGCGCGATCGCGGTCAACAACTCCCTGTAGCTTCTGCCTTGGTAGAGAGCTAAATCAAGTAGTAGTTCTTGGGTTATCAATTTTCGTGGACCTGCGGCACACTCAAGGTTTTGAGGAGCTAATAGCGATCGTATCAGGGGAGCTGCCGTTACCATAGGCACGATTACCTGGTGCATTTGCTAGTCAGCCTATACCGAAGCTTATGATCTAGGCCTTGACGATAAGCCTGTCGTTGTGTTTAACACGTACTCTGGAGCTCTTGAATTCCGTGCCGTGAATTAACGCCACACTGTGTCCCAACCGAAGAAATTGGTGGATCATGTAATAAAACGCTCCTGAAGTTGGCGCGTTATGTCCGGAGGCCGTGTGGCCATCGTGGCAAAGTAAGAACGCTGGAGTGTACTTGTGGAAGTGGCTGTGGAAATGTTGACTATCAATCGATGGAAACGAGAAGACTAATCCACTGTCTTGCTTTCTACTTGTCTCGTCGGAGGATCGTCGAAGATGCTGAATCAGAATAGTTCTTGTCATTGTATACTTATAGACCATGCTTTCCGGCGCTGCCGAGGGGACACACAACGTATTCTGGTTGTCGAAAAATACAACATGGAAATGGCAACCTCGTACTTCGAGTCTCTTGATGAACGACTCGACTGCAAATACTGCGTGTAGAAGCTGAAAGCCGACTGAGTTAAACATGTGTCAGTGACCTGTCAGCACCATGATCTAAAGAAGAGTAGTGGTGTGGTTGATGGTTATCAGTGGCCCTGCATCTTACCATTATAGTCAACTGCTGATGTAGTGATACTATGCAGCAACAATGAGTCTCCATCGACGAAGAACAATTGCTTCCCTCCAAAGTCCCCGACGATGTCGACTCTGCGCGGATATCTGGCTGCATACCATTTTGCGAGTCTCGTGACAGCCTCATAATCCATCTTCGAGATGAGGGGTGAAGATACGTCCAAAGAGACTCCTGATATTGGTGGCAAGTCCTGAGGTAGTCTGATGTGTTCCAAGTTCAGGGGCGGCACAGAGAAACAAGGAGCAGACCAGATTGCGTGTGAGGGTACCCAAGTTGGGTATATTGAGATGCTGATACCTGAGAAGCACTCACAACGGGTTGTTGGCCAGTGAAGCTTGTTGGTCTACGGAAAAGACGTGTCACACCGCCACAGGACCTGAGCACCTCTATGAATAACCGTTTGTCGCCTCTGCAGCAAATCACAGCAGAATGCAGGGTAATCAATCCGTTGATCTGATTTGGCCTGCAGCCTGTGTCAGTGCTGGTAAACGCCATAATGCGTCGGCTGCCCACGTAAGTACGTACCTAGCCAAACAACCAGGTTCAGGCCTACAGCGTCTCATGATCCGTCTACAAAACATCTAAACACATCCGGATAAGTTCACAGTAGTTCCACAGTCCAACAAGGTCGATTTGACTTACTTTTGCGATCTCAGGCGGTTGCAGAATAGCTGTTGACAAGCGGCGCCATTCATACCCCCTAGTGCCACATCAAGGCAGCATGTTGACCAATCTTTCCGCGTCGCTGCCGGCTTATCCAGACCAACGGGCAGTTATACAATGCTTTCTAAAAGCCAGCATATGCTCGAACGTATTATGTCATTAAGAGGTGCGTATCGGATGATAGAAACAGCAGCGCAATGCAAGGCCCCTATTGGTTTCCAGTGAAAACTTATGTACCTGGTATCAGTACCGAGGTAGTATTCTTCTGTATGCTCGCAACTTAGCACCCAAGCTAGTGAGTGTTGCTACTTGAATCTGACGTCGGCTAGGCAATTGCCACATGGTCGCTTGGTATCGGCGTCCGGAGCGCAGCTGAGGAGTCATGAATAATTGAATAAGCTACTTGCTGTGGTAGACCGGACTGTATGGCCATGTACTAGTCAATGTAGTGGGCATTCATTGGAAGCTTAAATAAAACATTGATAGGTCTAAGTTCCGTTTGAGTCTCCCCCACAGCGGGAGCTAGCAGATCAATCCGTGCATTAGTGTCGGTACCTGATGTAGGTAAGTATCTACTTAAGTACCTAGGTAGTTACTACCGATAACTTTTATTCAAACATCTGAAAGATAAAATGGAGAGAAAAAGGATGCCGTTGTATTGGTTGTGAGGTAGCCAGACCGTCCAATCTGCTAGCTTAAATGCTGTATACGCCTTACACCATCCATGATACCTTTTGCAGACTGGCAAGAGCCCATCTCTGGATTGTTAATGCCGGTCATGTAAAATAGCAGTTTGCACGCCCACTTACTACTGATGCGCTATTGGCTGGTCCCGTTGCCCCGTTCTTCGCATTACCCACCCGCCCTTCCGCACTATTTGCGGCTGTCCGCTCGACATGGAAGTGAGTCGCTGCCGACAGTACTTGACGTAGGCTACCTATCCCCCCTTGTTTGATCTCGCCATGATATCTGCCTTGACCCGTAGAGCAGGATAGACGTCTCTAGTTAGTATTTCCCGCAGCTCGGTTCAACACATCCCTTTACAAAGGGCTATCGTAGGCACCGCTCCACTGGCCACTCCGATCCTGCTAAGAAGCTGCTTCAGTTCCGTGGGGACTTGCACCGTCTCAACTTTGGATATGAGCAACACGGGCTCCTGCCTCCTGAATCCGACCAGTATCATACTTTTCTCCAGATTTGGAAACGCCCGCAGGGTCTTGGGCAGCTGCAAGAACACCGACGCGGTGTACATGGTCAAGTCCACTAAGATGATAGACCGGATGTTGCGTAGGGCTATTTCTTGATCCACAGCGCTGCCAAAGGCGGAGAAGGTGCCGTTGCCGAGTCGCTCGGGCAGTGAGGAATTCATGGCGATAGTTGTGGAGCGGAAGAATGCCTCGCGCCCCAAGCGGCGAATGCGGCGGCTGGTGAGGTTGACGACAAGCCATGTATCGAGATGGATGTCTTGTGATGACAAAAATTGATTTGTATTCGCCTCTAGATTGGGGAGATAGCAGGTGACCTGGCTTTTAGGGCGTTCTTTGCTGGCCCGTACACAATACTCTGGGAGAAAGGGGATTGCGGGCTCCATAGCATCGTTTAGGATCTGGAGAAGAATCTCGTCTGGAAGCCGATCGAAGTAGGCAATAGAGGAGGCTGAAACAGACATCATGCTCGGGTGTAAGTCCAACTCGGCTAGTCTGGCGGAAGGATCGATTACCAGGAAGTAGAGCTACAGGCTTAACTTAAAGAGTTTAATAATTACTTAATTGGATGTCTTGATGGCCTGCAAACGAGTTACAAGTCCCCAAAGCTTATGTATATGATTTTGAGGGATGAATGAGAGTTGCTGCTCTCCGCCGTTCTCCGCACTCAGCTGCGGGGGCGCGTTTAAGCTAAAGCAAGAATGGTTCAACCTCAGGGTGGCTTGAGCACGTTGTCTCAGCATGTATACGGGGTGTGTATCACAAGGGCTGAATACAGGGCTTGGAGAATAACTCAATATGAGAATAATATTCTATGACGCAATGTCCCTTAGCTACCCAAAAGACTGCTAGTCCCTTGGAGGGTCAACCAGCCTTTATATACAGGAGTCCTACGGCCTTAAACCTCCTTATGAGAAGGTTTAGCCGCGTGTATCAGTCTCTGAATAGCTTCATTTATCTAGTATCCGAAACATCCTTCAATTCGACTTCATGCCTACAATACGATGAATACGAATACGAAAGGTCATGCAGTTCGCGGGGCCTCGTATGGGTGACCTCCCGTCCGCGCGTAGGCTGCCGTACAACAGTGTGTGATAGAGATATCAAAAGTTATTCAATTCAATGATAATAACACAAGGGCTAAGTACAGGGCCTGGGGATAGCCTTAGTGTCAAATGAAATGTCTGTTGACAATTTAGAAGACTCCCTTGCAACCTCCTGTAGATCAGGGCTTTTGAATGCAGCTTTTGCTGCGGCCTTTGTCCCAGGTCTCTAAAAGTCTTTAAACAGTACTTAGGTAAGGTCTGGGTAGCCTCACTAAGCTTCCCTAAGCTTATGCCTGAGACCTATATAACATGATGACAAAGGTCTATCGCAGTCCCGTGCGGGTAACGGCGCCTCACGCAGGCTTCCGTGCAACATATGTTAACGGAAAAGCGATTTTGAATATTGATAGTAGAAACCATATCAAATGTATTGTTAACAGCCAACAGTTGTCAGATACTGATATTTTATATCTAGTATTGTTTCGCTAACATATTGAGTCGATCTCCACGCCTCCAACCCTTAAATATGAAGCATCCCAATGTTCCCACTAAGCCACTGAGCACTCGCCGACCTGAAGTCATCCTTCAATAAAGTGCTATAGCTATTATAGAAATTCATCAGCTCCTTCGCGTCCTTCCATTGTGGCCACTCTGCAATTTCAGCAGGGGTGCCATTGTTGGGATCCATGGTATATAGGAAAGAGATGTAATAACTTTGGATAGCATTACTCGCATAATTGGGGAGAATGCCGTAGAACACCTGCAAAATGTCGGAGCCATGGAATGTCCCCAGAATGGGGGTGCCATAGTCGTAGGACGACAAGTAAGACCATGACGGGACGTCAGGGTTTACTTCACTAGTGATCTCGAGGAATAATCTCCGTGTCAGTGTGAAAACCAAGTCACCGAGGATGGCGGCGAGACGCTTGAACTGGGGATACGGGTTGTTTAGGATTCCGGTTCTGAAAGGACTCCCAGCCGAGAGTGCCGGACTGTAGGTTCCTACAAGGTCCGCGACCTGATCCCTAGTCGCGTCCCGGAAGAAGACCTCATACAGATAGTCGATCAGATCGGCTTCTGTTGTTATGTTGGATTGGAAGAGTGAAAATAACGTGCCCTCGTCCTCTTGGTCGCCAATGATCATAGGTACAGCGGCGTACTGACCGTTCTTCGCCAAAACATCAGGACTGTCGGGTAAAACGACGCCGTCCGGTCGAGGGACATAGGACAGAGCGACGGAGGTGTAACTAAGAATTCCAGGAACACTATTTGCGGCATTGAGGAAAGTGTCGTAGTCAGCGTCACGGAGACACTGGAGGGAATCTTCAGATCCAGAGCAGCCAGCTGCTTCGACAACCTGGTCGTAGATACCCTGACAGCGCTCACAATCGACTTTGTCTGCGGGTATAACGCTACCACTGTCCATTATTCCGGCACGGAAGAGCTTGTTTCCATTATAGGTATAGTTGCCGCCGTAAAGTGCCATTTGGTCGTAGACCGATATGGAACCAGCCGATTCTCCCCAGATAGTTACCTTGGTCGGATCCCCGCCGAAGGCAGCAATATTATCCTGTACCCATTCCAAGCCCATACGTTGGTCCAACAGGCCCAGGTTAGCCGCGCCATCTGCGAGAATCTCCTTGCCCGGTAGGAATCCAAAGCCGCCAACTCGATAATTAACGGAGACGAAAATGAATGGCTTTCCCTGAGAGATACCATTTAGGATGAGATCAGTGGCATCATACATTTGCGGACTACCAAGCTCGAAACCGCCACCGAAGATCCAGAAAAACACAGGCAGCTTCGCATTGGCTTTCGTCCCGACCGGTCGTTGCACTCTCATTGTCAGGCAGTCTTCGGTCTGTCCCGTAACTGTCTGAAACAAGGGCGTGTCGATTAGGTGCCCAAGTACCGACGTAAGAAGGTCTCCTGAGGTAGAAAAGAACATCTGGGGGCAAGAAGGACCTAGACCGGTAGCGTCGAAAGTGCCGAGAGACTTCGTGCTTCTCTGTGGCGGGCGGAGACGGAGGTCTCCCACTGGCGGATCGGCAAAGGGAATCCCGGCGAAATTCTCGACCCCAAGAAGCGAGGAACCGACAATTGTCCCTTGAGACGTGACAACGGAAGCAGTTGCTCGCTCTTCAAGAGGTACCGACGCCACCGGTACCGCGGCGGCCAAGCCGGGGAGAGCCAGGGAAAGGAGAGAGCCCTTCATACTGACTTGGGTAAGGACTCAAAAACCCGCGGCCGGGGACAGGCTGAAGAGCAGACGGTGGCAGACTGAATACTTGTCCTAGCCTCAGTCAACCAATTGAGCTGATTATAGCTCGAGGAAGATCACCTATCTGTCAAATCTCACTGTCTCCATTCACCCCGTAGGGGCATTCCGCCCCTTATTTATATGCTATGTACTATACGGGCCATACTGGCAAACACTGCTCAGCTGGCTGCACGTTCTCGTCTGTCAACATTGCAGTGAATTTCAGGCGACCCGAAATAGGGATGGCTTGCGCGGTACAGCGGTACAGTAGGATCGTGATTGGGCCAAGAAACTATAGTTTACATCTTTCAGCGCAAGTCTTTTCCCAAAAGCGAAGGTGCTCCGCGTACAAATCCCAGCGTCCCAAGGGAGAGGAAAAGGTGTTGGTCCACTTGACCTTAATTGAGCGCTTGAAATGGGAACTGAAAACCTCGACCCCGTGGTTCTACTCGGTGTCTTGGCCCGAAGAAGCCCAAAGGCTATGCAAGGATCCTCCACACACACCGCCGTCTCTGCGTTCACTCCAAGATCTCCCCATGGGGAAGACCCCACAGTCGAAGACGTCAGGCCGCATCTTCCTTGTCACGTTGGAGTTTGTGGGGATGCAATTGCAATGCTAGGTAGAGCATCGTTATACGCACACGAATTCGGTGTCCGCGAAGAATCCGATATGCGGACTCTGAATGGCCTCGGTTCTCTCTTACCATTCAAACTATATCCAATCGGATCTTATTCTTCATCTGTATTGTGTGCGTACTCGATCATGCCGCTGTTGTGACACATATGCGTATGTTGCTTCCCCGCATGAACAGGCACTTAATCAAGAAATACCGGACAGATCGCGCAACCCGACGCAGAGCTTTCCTTATACTACTTAGTACAGTACTAACCGATTTTCTTAGTCTAGCCTATCTAGATTCCAGGCACGAGCATACACTCCAGTAGTCCACTGCGATGATCCACCCGTACCATTACTGAAATCGTAGAACGACTTGTTCCTCAATCTCGTTACGCCCAAAGACCAACAAATTGTATGATAGATTCGCTCACATTCACGAAGTTCTACATGTTTGCGTGAATTCGTACCATGGCATCTCGGGAAACGCAATACGAGAACACCCTCCACAACCCATCCTTGAAATAGAGTGACAGGATCGATTTACAACCAAATTGGCCGAAGCGGACGTACGAATACACACGCGGCGATATATCTCCAATCGTAGCTCTTGGCCGCTGAGATTCCTTACCCCTCGTCTTGCCTTCGCGAATCGGCAGGGCATGCGCAAACTTCTAAGATCCCGCAGCACAGTTCTCGTCAACGGGCTTTGGGAAACCATCCGCTAATCCTTGTTTGTAGCGGAGAAGTGCAACATAGTGCAGTATTTGCGAAAATGCGCTAGTTAGTGGTCGTCCTTCTCCTCACGTGTCCCCATGCAAACCCCGGCGCCACACATCTCATTACCTTAACAGCATCCCTTGGTCTCGGCTTAGCGACTGGAAATTTTCCAGAGTCCATCATTTGGCATGTGATCAAGATCTCTGAAGCGGGTCATGTAGGTAATCTTCAATTCTTCGCGGGATGTCGTGCCGATTCGAGGCTCGCTAATAGTGTAAAAGGCTTACTTTTACGTGATTGGCAGGAAAATGATGTTCTTATAAGTTCGTGCTTTTCTGGCCATTATATCAGACCTGTCTGTGCTGGTGGTCAAAGTGGTACATAAAGTCCGTATGTAGGGTTGCTACTATACAACCTGTAATATTAGGTATACTTCAGTGGCCACAGGTGGTTATTGAAGTAACCTTGGAACCGTGAGTGGAAGAAATGAGGCTAAGTAAGGGGTAGCTTAGCCTCTTAGTGGCTGACTGAAGGTATCAGCATTATGTAAGGAGAGATTTGGGTACCTAGGGGAAGTCATGCGATGATTCTGTTCATATCTAGTCAAACTGCGTTTGCGCTAATCACTAAGTTTTCCGTAAAATACCAAGTGCATTGCTAGTTTGAAGGCCTCAGGCAGTATAGATTGAGTGGCCACATCGGGGCGCTATCTTCTTAAGGTTCACTTCACTATACATGGCTCCATCAACCCTATCTCACTTGTACTTCACTGTACCTAACATGAGCAAAGCTATTCAATAGGCATGTGACATGAGAACCATTACAATATGTGGTCAGGCACGAGCCATATCTGAAAGTCGACGAGTCCTCCGACTTTGATGCTTCTGTACATTTAATTTGTTCGAATATCTTTTTCTTTGGGCAACTTATTGCTGCTATTCTAGCACGGGCACATTGACCATTTACCCCTGGGTCTCATAATCATATCAAAGGCAAGCAGGACATTTGGTCCTCAATGCATAATTTTCATTATTCAGAATACACTCCCACCCCTCCTACTTAGATAAACTCGCGTTCTACTGACGATAGTTAATTAATATGTGACGGTCGTTATATGAATCGCTGGTATGCTTACCTGCTTCTGGTTGTTTCGAAGTACAAGGATCGAGAATCCATTGGTCGTATATTCCCGATTGCCAAGGTAGTACTTGGCTGCTGGCTCGGTTTTTTTGCTTTCCCGTTTCTTCACTTTCCGAGGGTTGAATCTCTGCCTCTAACTCGAAGTGGTTCATTGAAAAGAACGTCGTCCCTCCAAAAGATGAAGCCTCGGACCGTGCTCTTTCTCCAGCAAGTACCTCCCTGGTCTTGGCTTTTTCTTTTGGCCGTTCGGGTTTCGGAAAATATGTGTAGATCAGTTCATCGACAAGTTCTCTAGGAGAGACCGCCTCGGGCTTATTATGAATTTTGGCCAGGTCGAAGTTAGCTGAGCTTGGTGACTTCGGCTCCACTCTGATATAACCATCGAGGTTTGGGTTGGCGTTTATCTCATCTTTTGCTGTTTCGCAGAGTCGCCGCTTCCGATACCTTCGGATTAGAAAGACTGCTAATAGAATGAGAATGGAGCCCACTACGCCGCTGCCTAAGCCCAGTGCGACCTTTGCCAAGTCAGACAGGCCGTGAGCTGGCTTCCCTTCATTATAGGCAACTCCTGAAGCTGAGGATGATGCCCCAGGAGCGGAAGAATCCGGGCCATCGAGCGCGTCGGTCGGGAATGGCTGTCCAGCTATGTAGATAGCTTCAGCATATATCAATGTCACAGCACTTTTAGTAGCTGCCCGGGGACCTATGACAGATGTGCTTGAGATAGAAGATGCTAATTCATCGGTAAGAGATAGGGATGCACCATGCCGAGACGGGGTGTCCATCGCTCTTTTTAAGGGCGGCGTAGTACTAGAGGTGAAAGCAAACGTTTTCTCCAATGCACATGCATCAGATAGCTGTGGGAGCATTCCTGGTATTATACTACTCTGGCAAAGAGAGTGTGAGGCCCATTTAAACCCACTATGTGTTTGTTAGCGATGTACATGTCCGAAGGACGGCTATCTTACAGCGGACAACACCAACCGCTATTTGACTGTATGGCACTCTTTGCCATCGTCATTCCCAGAGGGCAGTCATTCTGAGGGAATGTCACCGCCGGGATAGCAAGGGGAGTACTTGTCACGGCGCATGATAATGTACTCTCGAAGGTCCAAGTAAAAAGTATGTCATCAAAACAGAGGGCGGATGGGAGTATTTGAACGACGCAAGACTCCAGACTCTCGCAGGAAGATAGACGAATATCTGAGCAGGGAGTATTGGCGATGAATAGAGTCGCTGCGATACCTTAGGCGTTAGAAATTGTCACTGATAGTGCAAAGACACGGTCTTAAGGGTTTCCAATGCATCCAAGACCATACGGAATGGCGGGCTTTGTCAAAACGTAAGATAAAAGACTACAGAATGCATACCCATTGCTCGGTCTTCAGTCGAGGTAGAGGTTGAGAGAGTGGTTAAGATAGCGCTACTAGCCATGCTGAAGCTGAACTGGTCGTTCCCAAGCGAGGATCGATAGAGGGAAAATGTTGAAAACTGATAGAGATCCTCGCGCTCCGAAACGAATAAATTATATGCTGTGCATGCGCAATTGTTACAACAGGTTGACATTTATTCAATTGCTTCCCTTCCTTGTCTCCCGACCACATATGTCAATCCGCCCATAGCTCTGCCTGGCTCAAAGGCCAGGGGCCAACTGTGACGTTGATTACCGGTACTCCGTCCTGCGAAGCCTATTGGTTTCAAGATATGCAAGCCAGCTTACACAGCATCCACTTAATAGCTGAATCTTGGTTCCTGGTAATTGCTGACGAGGTATGATATGCACATCCGGCACGTCGCGAAGAAAAGTTGGCTATCTGGAAGCTGAGGTTGCATTCACGATAACCCAAATCGACAACACTAACCGAAAAAGAAACTGTGGCTGCGCCAAACATTGCTCATTTGGGAAACGAAAATTCGATATTATAAAAGCGTGCTTGAACTTTGCCTTGAAGCAGGAAATATGAATGTGTTGGCGTTGGGCTGCACCTAGGTGAGTGCCATATTCCTGCATCCTATTCGATCACACCTCGTATACTTACTCGATACGGAAACATGTCATGAGATTGGACATGTTTCGGCCCTACTGTTACATAACGTCGATGTCTCTAGACAGAATGCTTGTCCAATCAAGATTTATTCGCGTGTCACGCCCATCTGATCTGTTCCCGAATATGTACACAATTGGCATATATCTGCCTTATCGGCCTTATGATTACTCGGCATATACTGAGCTAATGTTAGTCGGCGACCATGAGAGCCTCCAGCCAGAACTGCAGCTATAGGCCTAGACCCTACCCAGGATACATAAATGAAATGAAGTTTGCGGATGGAAGTTGATACATATAGTTGATCAGTCGGCCCAGATCATTTCAGCATCAAGCTTAAGTCGGCTCTTGGGCAGAGTTAATGTGCAAGAAATTGATCTGGCCAAATAGGACTCGAGATCTAAAAAGGTGGTTCTCGCTGACTCACCTGAATTGTTACATTAGTTGAATACAACAGTACGTTGTAGCTGCAGGGGAACCGGTTGCAAAGTTCCCCTGGGCCGTTTCTTGGTACGCCCCTTCTCCGGTACAACATATAACCCTCAGCTCTCCTTGATTGGCTCGGTTGAGCAATACTCAGTATCGCTCGGCGAGCAGGTGGGTTCAAGCTGCGCGCTGTTATCAAAATGTGCCCCGCAGCGATGGATTCCGGCATGGCGAGACTCAGTCGGCTCGTTGAATTATCCGATTAAGATTGCTTTTGGTGACAGAAAGCTGGGCCCACTGCTACTAATCAGTATGGTTGTGGGGAGTTTGACTGACGAACAGGAAGTCATTTCATTGAACAGTTCAAGTTACAATTACAAACAAATATCGCAGCGTCCTTACATCAGGTGATTACCTAGATGTAGTGGAAGAAGTGCGGGTTGAATACCTTCACCGTTAGGTACTTATATATAGCTGAAGCTGGGTTGCATAGCCACCAACATAGCCCAAGAGCATTAGGGAGACATTAAGCTTACTTACATATTGCGTTATGTGATCATATTCAAGAGACTCCCTATATAATCATTCCACCTATGCGTAGAGTGTTGGCTCAATTTATCCCTATATTTAAGTGTCATTGTGAGATATACTGAGTCTCGGTTTCTCTTCACATTCCACTTTCAGGAAAGAGTACAAGGCCTCAAATGCATGATAATAGACAATCTGTGGCCATATTCTTTCGTTTCAAGCTATTGCGCCTGGATGAAGATTGAAACTGGTTAATTAACAAATCTTTGCATGAAAAGTAAAAGGGAGACTTCAATGGGGAACTGGCGATTTGACCTGAGGGTAATAAGCCTTAGAAAGGTGACCGAAGAGGCTATGTGATGATAGGTTCGTGGTGGATCGAGATGCAGAAGAATAAGTTAATAAATCATCTCCTTACGAACATATAATCTACTCGCTGCTACCTTTCTGATTTGTACAGATAAAGCGTGTTTTGTATTACAAGTAAAGAACATTTAATGAGAGTTGCGGGGTTTTGGATACAGAAAAAGCTCGTATAATATAACTGTCGGCCATGGTGAGCACAATGTGCTCACAGCTAGGACTAGCCTCAAATAATTATCTTGAATGAATATGTCAAGCATTATCTTAATATATCTATTTTTCCCTCGGCGTGCCTTGAACAATGAGTCTCAATAAAACTTTCTGATGTTGAAGTGTATTTTCATTTGAAGCCTGTTACCATAATACCCAATACCATGTTTTAGCGCCGACATAGTCAAGTATTACTTTTTAAGTGATCACTAATCTGACGCCTTAGACCCGAACAAAGTAAACCAAACGCGATGACACGATATCCAGCATTACAAGGATCGTCGTAACCTCCGTTCCTTTGGCCCCCATTTCATAACATACCTCGGTCACCTCCTCACTGTCTGTCCCCGCTTCTATGAGAGGGTTTGGACAGGGAAGCTGAGATCCGGATCAACGACCGTTGCGTTCTTGACCTGAGCATCAGTGTAGCCCGCGTAGGCAATGAGCTTCTTGGCATAGTCTACAACCGAAATGACGGTGAAGCCCTGGTCAGGGCCGAACTGGCCACTCCACTGCAAACGTTTGGGGTCAGTTATGGCAATCTTAAATACGGATTATAAGAGGTTTTCGACTCGACGTTACAAAAAGCGTGCAAGGCAGAATTTCGGCCCAACGTCAAGTCCGTATATTCTGGAGGAAAGACAGACGGGATAGGGAACCTAAGGAGATACTCACGCCGCTGGTGATGGTGAAGATGCCACAAGTCACTGGCCCGCCGTTCGACTGGCTGGCCGGCTCCGTCGTGGTAGCTTTCACTGTATAAGAGCATGCTGTGGCGTTGACGCCCTCTTCATTCGTATTGATCTCGAAGTTCCAGGTGCACGAATCATCGACTGCGTCACAAACGCGCACAAGCGACTGAAGTGTCCATTCCGTAGATGCGAAAGTGGACAATGTAGCCGCGAAGGCAGATGTCGAGAAGAGCGCGAGAAGTGTGTATAACAGTTGCATCTTGGTATAGAAGTGAAGCTCGTGAGGATCTGTTCTGAGCAATGGGTTTGTGTCCGAGATGGCTCCAATGGAAAGAAGAAGGGATTCTTATGTTAATCCTTTAGGTAGCTCTTTGTCCCTTGTTCTCCGAGCGATGATACAGAGATGACGTTGAGGTTGCTACTGACAAAGACAAGAGAGGTAAAGCTCAGACACTACCGGCATCTTTCGTTTCCTCTTATATACAGAACTCTGAACGAGTCGTGCCCAACCTCCTAACTCCCATTTGTGGTACTATAGAGGACTAAACGCCCCGAAGTCCCCCAGCTCTTCATCGAAAACATGCCCACGGGGTTAGGCATACCTCGATCAACCCGCCAGACGGGCGTCTAACCACCTCGTATCCATGAGTCCCGCTTGCCACCTGACATTGAAGCTGGGGCGGCGTACTGAGGGGGTTGCACAGTAGCATGTTAACGACATCGAGAGAGTACCCTGGAGCTTGGCTTGAAGAAGCCGTTTACTGCAGTAGCTGTAGGGGGAGTTTACCCAAGTCTTCCGATTCGACGAGCATGCGTAGTTGACGGCGCATGGTGGACGGGATCGACAATGCCAAGCTCTCGTATTGTTAAATATGCCTGCAATGCATGACACGTCGCATTTCTCCGCACAGACTACGAATATCAAGCGTCTTACTGCGTAAGTTTCTTCCCGGACGGGTGCACAAGCACGACTATAGAGTAGCAAACCGAGAGATTTCTTTTGTGCCGTGATCTGTCTTGAAGGCGGTGTATCCGGAATACGGGTACTAACAGTGCAAGGACTAGCAGACTTTTGAGGAGTTCTTGAAAGCAGTTTGGTAATGGAGCAAGTCATACGGGCTGGATGCCGCCAGGGACTCGGTGGGCCACCCTGTATTCATGTAATGTTACCGCCGATCATTCTGGCGACAGGACATCTCGCGTTTATATCTAAAACGTTGTTCTTTGGTATCACTATACGAGTGCAATGTGATCCAGGAAAGGACGCTGTCTTAGGAGAAACTCATCATGTACAGTCTATTATATCACTATTTGAACAAAACTTCTAAATAATAATGCCCCTGGAGGACCATCCATTTTTGCCTTTCCAGGCCCAGAGAATCATGAATGCACCAATCCAGATAGACACTGTCATAGCCCAGAATGTCGGGGCATAGCACTGCTTTCCATAGCAGTACACATCATCGGCTGTCTCACCGCTATCGAGCAGAGCCGATCTATGAGCACCCGCTTGATAGATTGCAGAGTAGATGAGCCCCCATATTACAGAACCAAGCGCTGGCGTGACAGCAATGATACCAAAGTTGGTGCCAAAGTTCTCAACGCCCCATATCATAGTGATAATAATAGGTGTCAAACTGAATACGGCACCGTAGCCAGCACCAATCGAACCAGACACAATCCAAAAGCGGCCAGCATGCTCTTGTACTACACCGGAAGCTAAGAGGAGGGACCCGACTGAGAAAGTCAAAGCTGATATAACATATAAAATGACCCGAGACACCTGCAGCTTTTGCCGCAAAGCAGGCAGCGAAGGCGTAGTTCCGGTTTGGACAAACTGGTTCTCCGGAGTTGGCGATAAGAGGTCGCTCAGTGACGCAACCACCAATCGTGCTACTGTACTCACAGTAGCCATGATGGAAACATGTGTAGCAGCTGAGGGGGGGTTGGAACCATTTTTCGGCGAAGTCAGAGTTCCAATGACAGTTCCGAGGTTATTGATGAAAGACTCGCCCGGCCCAATGATCAGCCAGAAACTAATGGCAAAGCACCACATGGTGGGATCAGCCAAAAATCTCCTGGTCTCAGCGTTAAGAAGCCAGGTTTTCTTTAGCCTCGCGTACACATCACTCCCGCTATCTTTTGATGGATCGGGGATAACAGCACTACGATCCTCATCCGCGTCAAGAGTAGCAGACTGTGCAATGGTGCCGTAGCTCTGCTCCGCTCTTCGACGAAACACTTCACTTCCATCGAGAAGCCCGCTTCTCTCGAGTTCTTCGACCGCCTCGTCGATAAGATCCTCCTCGTCTACGATTCGTAAAGTAAAAGAACCAAAGATTCCAATGACAACAAGAAGAATAGAGAGGACTATAAAGAAATAGAATACATTGACATCCCCTTTGGACCCGTCAGGCTGGACTTCGTAGAGTAGCCGACTTGCTCCTTGGCTTATGATCATGCCGCTCAAGCCAAAGCCTGCGATGGGTGCAACAAGCATCAAGCCTCGATATTTCCCTCTACCGAAGTTCTTGGCACATGTTGTCACTGTGCCCAGGTAGAGGGATGCAGCACCCACACCGATGGCCACGAAGGCAAATAGCATAGGGGTAAAGGTCGTGCTGTGGCCAGCTGCATGGTTTTCGGCTTCCTGCGCACCCTTTTGGTACAAGACGGCAGCAAGCGCATATCCACCACCGGCCAGCACCGCAGAGATGAGGGACAAGAGACCTGGCCCGAAGCGATCGCACATGTAGCCGATTATGGGAACCGGCATGTACATGGCAATATTCATGGCGCTCGCAATGCCGTTGATCTGAAACTGAGTGTAGTGCAAGCGTGACTGGAACAAGTGCCCGTAGAGCGAGAAGACAGTGACGGAGCCGGCAGCCAGCGCACCGATGACGGAGGATACAAAGGCTATGGAGCGCAGAGCAACGGCGCGGCGGCGCAGATTCGAGTTGGGGCTCCCATGGCTGACGAAGCTGCTGGAGCCAGAGCTGGAGCTAGAACCGAAGCCGGAGCCGGAGGGGTCGAGCGTCGAGGAGGAAAGGGACCGCAGGAGAGGCGCGCGTGATGGGTCGGCCGAGTCGTTCGCCATGACGGGCACTCCGAATCAGGAATTCTCGATCATGTATTCCAGCCTAAGGGTTGATTTTGAAAAGAGACCGAACCAAGCACAGACAACACAGAAGCAACAGCTCGTCATCTAGATGGACACTGTACCCAACGAAGTGAAATAGGTATATACAAGAGGACGGCGCGGAGAGATGAGGTACCAAGAAATATGTGCAGATACGATGACGATAAAAGGACAGCAAAGGAACGATAAGAAAATGAATCGACGGGGGGTTACAATATCGCACTGCTGTGCGAGAGATTCGATGTGTTTAAGTCGTCATGTCGATAAGTCACAAGATGCGGAAGCGTAAAAATGACGACGATAGAGGGATAGAGAGCGTGTCATGAGCTGCTGGGGGATTCGGTAGGACCGGGAGCGGCCAGATATCGATAGGTATCGATAGATAAGCCTGACAGCTGCCTATCTCGGGCCTCCGTGCCTAAACCAACTACAATAGGTTAGGTATACGCAGTATGCTCGGCGGGTGGGGTACCTGACTGGAGCTGGGACTGCGGGGTTTAATCAGGCCAGTACTGCCATGTGGCTACCTACCTAGGTAGGTAGTCTACCCACCTGCATGTCAGAGTGCCTACATAGGTACCTAGGTACCTGTAATCTGCTTTCTCTCTCAACACCGATTTTCTAGTTCAACACAAGGCGACTGAACTTGGCGATACTATCTATTCTTTGCGCCGTAGCAAACTCATGCGGCTGTCAATACTGAGGCTGTACTATGCGACTCATATGTAAGGTGCTCACTTCAGACTGAGTATTCCTTGCTCCCTTCCGAGCTACCTCCAAAAGATGAATCCCAGCGCAAGGTTTTCCCAACTCCGGGATTTCGTCCTCAGGCAAGGACTCTCGCGGGAAGAGATCAGATATTTGAGTATTTTGCTCTCTAACACACGCCCGGACATCATCGGCGAACTACCTCTAGAGATCATAGTATTGGTTACCTTGCAGCTATCACCGAGGGAGTTTGCGCGTTGCTTGGGAGTGTCCAAGACCTGGAGAGAGCGGTTTCTATCGCAAGCTGTCATGGCGGCATATACAAAGAGATATTGGCCAGCTATGATTAATGGTGCAGTGAACCGACGCAACTTCCTGGAAGCTCTTTCGAAGCTAGGATGGGGAGTCCGCAGTGTCGCGCACTTTGGTTTAACGCCCGATGCTGACCACGAGAGCGTGGCATGGGACCAAACATCACATTACCAGCTCGATCCAATATTTCATAATCAGCTTGGCAATCTGCCTGAAGCGTATACGCAATACCGTATCCAGCCTTGGCGGCAGCAGCCGTACACTTCGCTCAATGACCCTACGCCGCCCACCGCGGTCTATGCCTTTGGAAAGGTGGCCTGTCACCTCTGTGGCTGCGTTGTAGTGGTGGACGATCTGACATCAAAAACTCGAAAGGTCCTTACTCCCCCGCGTGGTATGATGAATGGATCGGCCTTGAAACTGCACGCGCTTGGGTCTAGGCTAGTCGTTGCCTCAATTGACCGGCTGTTGTAGGTTTATTCTATAGCCATCATGATACTATACTTACTGACGAGGAACTTCTAGAGTCGCTTGGGATCATGTCAGTAACCAGGTGTACGAGACGTCGCTTCCTTCTCGAGTTCTTCGGTGCACAACTCAAGACGATAGAGTTGCGATCATACTCTACGGCGGAGACATACTCATCTGGACGCCAGGCCACAAAGTGCTACAGCTGGACTCAACGCCTTTAACCCTCGGCCTTAATCCCCCTGCCGCCAAAACCTGGAAAGCTTATCTAGAAGTTTTCTTTGATATTCGTGACCGAAATACTATATTTCTTGCTTCTAGATTCTCCTTTCGCGAAGCTTCAAATTACATAGATCGCGTCATAGTTCACGTGTTTTCAATGACAGATAATACGGTAGTCACACACGCCCAGGATAAGAAGCGGCTCCCATCTCCATATATAGGAGGGCCTGGAGATGATGCGACCAATCGCCGAATTCGAATCGAAGGGTATGAGTTTGACAGAAGCTGTATCTTTTTCAGCAGTTCCTATGTACGGGGAGGACTATTGGCGGTTTTTGATAAACTCGAACGGAAATTTTCAGACGGCCCTGAGATCTGCCGCTATAAAGACCCACAAGACTATCTATTCCCATTCGCGACTGATCATTTCGCTGGAAAGGTCGGAATTGATCTAGACTTCTTAGTCTGTGCTCAACGTGATTGCTACGCATACACTGTAGTCCAATCTAGCCGACCGAAAACGCCGCACCAAACACTCAGTTTTTCGGAGACGTATTCTTAAAACTTCTCAAGCAGCAACCAAAACTTCTCATGTGGTGGCAGCGCTGGTGCGTCAGCTTTCGACCTCGTCTACACGATCACGTTTAGCACCGAGAACACGCCGAAACCCGCCGAAAGATACTTGATCTTCTATACCCGGAATGTAACTCTCCAGTGCCGTCATTGCTATCTACAACAGCTAGGTAAATGGCACGATTACTCACTCCTCAGAAAAAAGCGCTAGTAATAGTCAAGAGAGAGAAATAAACGAGTAAAAATGTGTCGCAGCGTTGGCCTAGGTCAAAACGGGAGCTACATTGTAATTGGCACTTCGACTTTCTCCTAAAACCCCTCATGCGCCCCGCTGATGTCTTGCGTAAACATGGGATCAGCTAACCGGCTGGCAATATCAAGTCTCTGCATTGGTCTAACGCGATGAGCTGTCCCAACTCACGAGAGTCATCTATAATGCTTATATTTCCCAACCGTACATCATTTCATATAGATACATAGGAGCTTACAAGCCAGTTTATAGCTTGGCAAGGCCGGCCTTGACGAACAGAGCCAGGGCAGAGCCAACGCCAACGAACCAGACAGGTGTGCGGAGGCTAGCGAGTTTGCGGTTGCTGCTGAGGAAAATGTATACATAGTTGTAGACAATGCGGCTAACAATGTATCCGACGCTTAGTGAGTTCAAGGCCGTGTTGCTAAGACCGGCAGAGTTGCCGGCGACGACGGCCGCCGCAAAGAGGGGCAGACCCTCAATGCCGTTGGCGGAAGCGGCCTCGGCTCGCAGGATGCGAGCTACGGTCTAAGTTGCCGGAACAGTCAGCGAGTGTCATATCATTGCTTTTCATGATCATGAACTCACCTCCTTATCGAGGTCGGACTTCTCCAGCCGAGACATAAAGGTTCTAGGGTTCGCCGGGTCGAAGTACTTCTTGCCCGGCTCTCCGAAAGCAGACTGGCTTCGGGGCCATAGGGCCTGTTATCGAATAACTCATATTAGCCAAGCTCCAAGCTTTTCTCAGATACTCTCAGATACGGAGCACGTCTTCAGCCGCTTGGACACGTGCTCTGCACTGACGCTTCATATGTAGGATTTAGCAAAGGTCATTTTTCTCCATGACATACAGCGAACAAGGCCACAGGGATCTACCACACGAGACAAGTCAGTATTCAGGGTGAGCTCGTAGGACGCAGAGCATTGGAATCATACGGTGAAGTACGAGATGTTCTTCTCGGCGAGGAAAGATAGAGCGGCCATGTTATCGGATTGTATTTGGTGTTGATTAGGACTACAATTGGTGCTTGCAAGTAAAACTAAAAATGCTCAGCTTCACTACTTGTCATGGGAATGTGAGCCCTTAAATGCCTTCTCAGACATTGACACCTAGCCCACAAGCCACGCCACCTACGGTCCCGGTCGACGGGAATTCAGACCAAATTGGATCAAAGACATGGTTCCACCCGCCGAGCACACTTTGCTACGCTACTGAGGTTAGCTCCCTGGTTCCAAAACTAGGGGCCAGATATTACTGTACATCAAATCTCCCTAGGTAAAGCCTACGTGTTAAGATGACTAATGCTATGCTATGATGAGGAAACAATTCTACGGTTTGGGGAAAGAAAGAAAGACACTTCAGTGTCAGGCGCGTCGCAACTTATGGACAGGGGGGCGCGTTGGGCTGGGTGGAAGCTCTTTGGGCGGGCTTTGAAATAAATAGCTGACGATTGCGGTGTTTGCGTCCCCGCCATTCGCCGATGCTTTTTGGGTTGCCGGTTCGCCGCGGACCCTCCCGGACGAAATCACGCTGTCGATTCTGCATAGTCTGATTATTCATGCTACTATATCACCTTACGTTAAATCTCAGGCTACCACGGTTTGCGCCGACCCTGAACGCACAGGAACTCTATGCGCCTCTGGTTTGTGCGGCGGAATTAATACGGAATGAAGCTTACAGAGCATTACGGACGTCATTAGCACGCCGAAGCGGATAGAGTCAGGATTCGCGGATTTTGCGCGGGGATATATATATACCTAGGTACTCTAGACAGGAATGACTATAGGGTATCATATTACAATGCATTACCGTCGAAAATGAGAAGAGACATTTGTTTTTGTTTACACCCCCAGCAGCAAGCAACTAAACGGTTATGGGCGACACTCCCCGACGTCGCTTGCCTATACATAATCTGTCGCATTGAAATCACCCCATAAGTCATTCAAATCCGAGCCCAGGAGTTCAAAATTGAAATCAGGGTTCGGTACAAGCAACTGGTTAGGATCTGATGCTGACATCATCCAGGGGATAGAAAGCGACATGCCATCGCGATTCAGTGGTGTAGACCCTAATTGCGCGGCAGACAATGGCGTGGCAATTGGGTACGAACTTTCGGACTAGGTGGTGGGTTAGCATGTGTGCTTTGGTGAGTTCGATACGGATATCCGAGCTCGATAGGAGTAACTTACAGTAGGTTCAGTATGCTGTGTCGAGCTCGGCTGTTGTAAAATACCATCTAGTTGCGTGGCCTGCTGTCCCTCGGTGGGGACTTGGTATGATAGAAGCTTGTAATGGAGGCCAATGAACCGTTCTGCAGCCCGAGCCTTCGCAGCTTCTGCGGTCTTGAGTCCCATGTGGGTTTCTATGAGTCCATATGCAGCACACATGCTAGAATAGCCCCAGGGATCATTGTTTCCGCATCTTAAGACACGGTCTTCTTTTAAGGTGATGCATTTCTCAACAAGTTCGAGCGTCTCTTTGTTATTAGAGTTGATAAGCGTCGTCGAACCTGTTGAACTATTAATTGTGGGTGGCCTGATGGAACTAGTTGCCGTTTCCACGCACCTTTAGGTTGAAGGAGCAAGACATTACAAAGGTTCATTGCTGCACTAATCGAGTCTTCGCGAAGGAAGTATAGAGTTCGAATGCCTTTCTGAAAGAGTCGGTCATGCATTATCACTAGATCTCGAGCAGCCGTATAGTAAATAAACTCAGAGGTCTGAAATTTAGAGTGTGTTTTCCGCAGTTTGAGAAACGGCTGATGCAGAGGTATTAGGAATTGTCGAAGCTGTATGTGCAGTAAAGTATAGGCAAGAGATGGTTTATGAGAAACGCCTGGCTTTTGGTCTGAGTCGATGTCCCAAGCGGGCAAGGCATCAATCTCATGAGTGATCATATCGGTGTACTGAAGAACCTGCTCCCAATCTAGATCGGCTGGCGGCCCAGTTAAGATTCTACATATCTCAAGCCGGACCGGAAGGCTCTGACGACTAAAATGCAGATATGATGAGAAAGTGTACTCTGTGCGTGGCTTTGAACTGGGGATCTCTGTTGAGTCTGAACAGAAGCTGTCGTCGTCAATATTCTTAGGAGCGGCTGTTTCGATATGGACCTGGCTAAGCAAAGTTGGCACTCTGAGGTCGAACGAAGTTTGCAAATCAAATTCGACTATTGTCGCCCACATCCGCCTTCTCATCTCCTTGTTGAATGGACTGATTTCGGACGCAATGATGTCGGGGTCCTGGTGCAGTCCTATAGTAATCGCATTGTGGACAAGTCCGCCTGATGCCGTCCAAAATCGCTTCTTCTTAATAGTGTTGACTTTCTTTGCAAGATACAAAATACACTCGATTTGATAATGAACCATTGCACGATGCTTGTGACTCTGTTGGTTAAACCATGTGTCGCAAGCCTTGATCCACTTTTCAGCCATGGCAAACGCACTCGACTTCACGCCAATATATTTGCCAGAGGTTTGCATGCCTAAGCAACATGATACTGAGACCATTGACAGTACAAGGGCTGTCAACGAAGCAGGCCTTGTATGATTTGGATCCCAGAATGACTCATATTCCTTCCTGAACGTCGGGATGTGAATAATCCGATAAAGCTGCTCGAACTGATCCAAGTAAACGGATAGAAAAGAATCCGTCTCTTCCCTCGAGGGCAAAAGAGATTCCAACACGGGGTCGGGTTCGGCAGCCTTCTTCTCTCGGTCACGGCGTCTTTTCTCCCGATCCTTCTTATGGATATTCAGAGGGCGCAGCCATTGATCAGCTGTCTCTTTCATAAAATTAGATATGCCAGCGATTTCTTTAAGCGAGGACCAAGCGTTGTGTGGGCCACAATATCGACTCCTAAAGCACATGGCATTATGTCTACCCTTAATCCGCGCAATTTCATCTGGATTTCCGAAAACAGCTGGTCCGGGGTGAGGCCAAAGTGTGGGCGGCGTGTCTTTGACCGTGGCGTCCCTGTTTGTCGCGGGGGAGGCAGCTATCGTGCTACCATCCATTGACGACTGTTTCGTCAGGGCACTCTTCAGCTGAGCAACCTCGAGCTCCAGCTTTCGAATGCGCTCATGGTCCCGGCTGGCATCTTTCAGAGCAGCGGCACCGTCAGCATTTTGCCGAACGGAGGGCTGGCTGTTATTTGGGCGGCGACCTTCGTTAACATAGGGGACAAAGGGGCTTTCCGTTGGCACAAATGTGTTCCTTGCGGTAACTGACACGGGGGCCGCCGGCGGACCACCGGGTCTTAGCTCATACGTGCACCGCTCAGGAGTGCCAGATTTCACGCAGCGATCGCAGGGCAGCTCTCTTGAGCACGACAGCTTCCTCCTTCTGCATTCCAAACATGATAGGCGCACTCGCTGACGCTTTCGCGTCGAGCCCTGGTGGCTGTCCTCGGTCTCTGGACCGTCATGGCCGTCCTGCTCATCGTGCTCATCGTCGTCGATGTGATGTTTCCTTGCCGTCTCCCTCGGCTCCTCCATTTTGTCAGACACAGATTGCGATGCTGGGCGGTGGGGAGCGCGAACGGCGACGACAACAGGCCCGTCATTTGGTCGACGATCCAGATGATGTAAATTAATCTGATAAGATGACTGCATTTGTCAGAGCTTAACTACCTAGGTAGCCGGGCTAGCCGCATCCATTCGTACCTTAGGCACTAACAATGCTGGCTGCATTATTGCTCGGACTTGACCTCTCGGAGATTCGGCATTAAGAACGGAGGCCGAGCCGAGGGGGAAAGGCGCATTTAGGTCGTGAGTCAGGTACTGTGCTCAATTGGGGAGTTTGCTGATATAAGTCTATTTACAGAACTAAGTCGGACCAGATATGTCTCCAATATGCAAAGCAGAGCTCATGCCTTTCCGATTTGTTTGTTATGGGGAGGGGCAGCCAAGTACAGTACCTAGTATGAATGGCGTGCATATATGTACTGGATAAGGGGTGTGATGTGTAGCGGTACGTATCCTTGCTATCGATGAAAGGAATGATAAGATAAGATACCCTGCCTACATGTTACCTTAGGTAAGTACGAAGTAAGCAGATGGCTGCAATCTGTACCTTCGTAGATAAGGTACTGTGTGAGATTCTAACTCTCAGGATGACCTAACATAATGATATAACCACCATGTTAGCGCTGCTAACCGGCCTATTTCTAGGCTGTTGCTTCAGCTTAGCAGGCGCTAAAGTAGTACCCGGTAGAGCATTCGATAGATTTATAAGTATATGGCTTGAGAATCAGGTTAGTATTACCGATGTAGAGGACGAGGGTCGGCTCCTGCTTTGGATCTAGCCACTAATACTTCGTTCTTCTCTCAGGACTTCGACAAAGTCGATATCGACTCTGCGTTCGCCGACTTGAAGAGATTCGGTATCCTACAAACACGCTACTATGCGCACACACACCCAAGCCAGCCTAACTACCTAGCCGCCGTGGGAGGTGATTACTGGGGCTTAGATCACGATGAAGTGGTCCGGATCCCGGCGAATATGTCTACGATTGTCGACCTACTCGAGTCGAAGAAGATCTCATGGAGAGGCTATTTTGAGGGCATCCCGGGGCCAGGCTACATGGCAGAGGCTAGCGTAGGGCGACCAGAGAATCAGTCACCTAGTGGCACATGGGACTATGTTCGAAAGCATAAGTGCGCTTTCACCTAGAATCTACCAGTGTTGTATTGTGGGCTAATCAGGCCGACTAGCCCTTTCGTCTCTTATGACTCGGTCAACTATGATGGGAGCCGGTTACTCAACTTACTATCGTTTGACGACTTCCAAGACGACTTTGCGGCGGGTGTTGTGCCGGTACGCATTCCTGAGCCAGTATACATAGGCCCATAAGTCACGTCTACCAATAAGCGCTGTTTTCTAACGTTCTTTTCGTAGCAATTCGTTATGATGTCACCCAACATGCTCAATGATGGGCACAATACAACTCTAGACCATGCGACGAACTATTCACGAGAATTCTTGAAGCCTCTGCTGACCGAAGGAGCCTTCGCAGAGAAGACACTCATACAGTTGACGTATGATGAGACGGAGGATTACTCTCAACCAAACCGCATTGCCTCTTTGCTACTAGGGAACGCGGTACCTGAGAGTCTCTGGGGGACGACTGACGATACCTTTTACACCCATTTTTCGATCTTGTCTACGATGGAGAATAACTGGAAACTACCGAACCTTGGTCGCTTTGACGTCGGGGCTAATGTCTTCAAGCTCGTCGCTGATGTAACAGGATACACTAACAAGGACCCTCCCAATGTTGCAAGTGTCAACAACTCGGTATCGTACCCCGGCCCTCTCAACAGGAATCACTCCACGAAATTGACAGCATTTCCTCCTCCGAATTTAAAGTTGACTGGTGCTGGTGGGGAACCTGTGCTAAAGGAGATTGCGCAGACCTGGAAGTCTGCATCAAAATTTAAAACTCCCTACGATGGTAGTGGTGCGGTGTATGACGGCGATAACTTGCCAGTGTATAAAGGACAGTAGTAGGATCTCTTCATCGGCCAAAGCTTTGAGGTGTACTTTTTGGACCCGCCGACGGGAGCGAGGGAGGTCCCATCGTAATCCATAATCCCAATCTCTCATAGCTAAATATTTCCTACACCTGCATAATTAATTCCGACTAATATGCATACCTATTACCTACCTAGTAGTAGTAAACATCATTATCGGAATCCATACTTTCACTGTCAGGACCTGTTAGCTATTTCATTACCAGGCAATCGTGATATGTGTCTATGAAATTTATTTATTCAGGAGCTGGTGAGCCCTGGGCTTTATTGACAGTGCCCATTTTTACTACTTCACGGTAGTGCGGTTACCGCCAGTATGCGCGCTGTCACTGCCACTACACCCACGAGCCTCTTTACGGCTCTCATTCGTACCCATCACATCACCAGCCGCAAGAAGCTGCAGCGCGTGAAAAAGGCAGCGTCACAGCATGCTTTGCCTTTCGTTCTTATTAGAAGTGGCGGATCACCTGGAATCATGTACGCTGAAGGCGCCGAAGCCGACGTTACTGCCTGGGTGGGCTTTGTACGAGGTCTGCGATACAAAGACTTCCAGTGTCCTCGAAAGCCGGCGGAAAACAGGGTATTGCTGCCAACTGAGACGCCCCTGGGTAGCTTTGAAGAAGTTACATCAGTGACTGAGTTTGGCCATCATATGGAACAGAGGGGTCTAGCTACATGGTGGAAGCTGGCTATGGGTTACAGCTCATCGGACTAATCACCATGCCGAAAAATCACCTACATAGCATTCTACCAGTCTCGCCCGTTCATTGAGATAGGGCGTTTTTGATGGGAAAACCTGGTGGCGACGTCATTCGAACCAAGCCGGCTGCATCACGCTGACTTTGCCAGCCGCTTAGGTGTCTCCTGTCATGGCACAGCTCCCCTTCAGATCGGAATCAGAGCAACAATCGCCAATAGAGGGAGACCCGCTTCCACCCAAGAAGCCTTCACCTTAATCTAGGCGTATGCAGATCAGCCATGGCATTAATACCTCACGCAGTTGTGCTCTCGATTGCATCTCAGTATTCGGGCCGCTCGACCTCCCAGTCAATGAAAATTCATGCCCCTAACCCACCTACCGGCAGCCTACGCTCCGGCTAGGCCTGGAGTCACATCAATCTATATTAAACTCGACCGTCACACGCCAGCCAAGCCGCCGATAGATTCGCTCTCTCTGATCTGTGGGTTGGGGCCAAGCGGAAAACCTGGGGTATTCAGCCGCCAACGGTAGTTCCGTCTACCCATTTGCGAATCGCACAGCCAATTATATCCGCGCCTGTTATTGGCCTCATCCTCGTATAAATAGCACTCGGCGATATTGAACCGACATGGCGTATAAGGGATATGCTAAGTTCATTGTTGCAATATCCGCTCGCGAGAGGGATATAACCCTAGTTTGCGCATCCCATTCCTGGGCCAATTCCCAAGCACCAGGTCTGCTCAACACCATCAATATTGCCTTCTGTCGGCCTAGTTCACTTGTTGATAAAGATGAAGTCCGCAGGGTACGCTTTAGCTTCGGCGGCTCTCGCCTTCCAGGCCTCGGCTCATTCTATCTTTCAGCAGCTATGGGTAGATGGTGTCGATTATATAAGTCTTCCTTCTCAATCTTCGCTACGGGAGATGCTAACTCGTGGCACACGGGTCCCAATGCGTTCGCATGCCCCCGAATAACAACCCGGTCACTAATGTCAACAGTAACGATATCCGATGCAATGTTGGCGGCACCAAGGGCGTTGGAGCCAAATGCCCTGTGAAGGCAGGCTCTACAGTGACGGTCGAAATGCACGCGCAACCCGGAGACAGATCCTGTGGCTCTGAAGCGATTGGTGGTGCTCATTATGGACCGGTCAACGTCTACCTAAGCCAGGTGCCAGACTCCTCGACGGCCGATGGCTCAACGTCTTGGTATAAGATCTTTGCGGATTCTTGGTCATCGAAAGGATCTGTGGGCGATAGCGACAACTGGGGCACCAACGACCTCAATACTTGCTGCGGCAAGATGGACGTTACAATCCCTGCGGATACCCCATCTGGCGACTACCTACTCCGTGCCGAAGTTATTGCCCTTCACACTGCATCGCAATCTGGTGGTGCCCAGTTCTACATGTCATGTTACCAGATCACAGGTGAGTGATTGCTGCCTCTTAGAGTTTCAGGGGTGCCGGTCTCGTGCTCGCTCTGTTTTGGGTCCTTCACAGATCGACCACTGACACTTCAGTTTCTAGTCGCTGGTGGCTCTGGCACCGTCCCAGCAGGTGTGAAGCTACCTGGAGCCTTCAAGGCATCTGATCCCGGTATCCAAGTCAACATCCACGCCAAGATGAGCAGCTATGCGAACCCTGGGCCCGCCGTTGTCCCAGGCGGAGTTACCAAAACCGCCGGCTCCGGCTGCACCAGTGGTTGTGCTAAGACTGTAAGCAACCCCTGACTTTAAGAGTTTTTCGTCTTTCATATTGGCGGCTTGCGAAACATCGAGGCTGCCCTCGGATCGGCGTATATCCTTGCACGCCTCCTAAGGCCTCGAAACACAGATCACACTCAAAATAGCGCTTACTAACATACGTGTTGTAGTGCACTGCTGGTTCAGGGCCTGCTGGAACTGCAGTCGGGGCACCGGCTCCTACTGGTGGCTCCGGCTCCGGTGGCGGTTCTACTTGTGCTCAGGCTGCCTTTCAACAATGTGGTGGACAAGGATACACAGGTTGCACAACTTGCGCCGTAAGTTGCCCAGATCTACGTGCCAGGAGATGATACTGACCCTTCCACAGGCCGGCCTCACTTGCAAAGAGGTTTCCCCCCCATACTACTCCCAGTGCAGCTAAGAGATCCCCACGACTATACGTCGCGGAAAGGACATTACGCTTAATTAGGACCTCTCGAGCCATTACCCCGAAAACAGGGTGATAGTTCCAGGTTTGCTACTGGCGAAGCTGTTAGTTAGCACGAACAAGTATTAGTAGTCAAGAGCCTTACAAATACTACAACTGAACTCCAAACGTTCCACTAAGACGTATCTTTACTCAATGACTTCGCAGAGACGTCCGCGGTTTAGACTACGTGATACTAGAACAAGCCGATTACACATCGCATAGCATACGGCCCGTCAAAGTCCCGAACGCGAAATACGACTTGTTCATGTCTTATAATGCCGCATGTTTAGTTACACTCGCCGCCAATAGTATGTAATTTGGTCATTATGCTAATTTAATCACTTGCCTTCCGTGGTTCGTAACATAGGCTAGTCAGATGTTTGCGGTGGAAAAGGGTGCTCTAGACCATCAACCGTGTTGTTTGTGTCGCTTGTCACCGAGCTCATCACGGTGAATAACAAGCAACCGTGAGATTCAACATTAGGTCTCGGTTCAATATGCAGGTGCCTGCCGCTTCAGAAATCCTTGCTACATTAGCGCCATTTCACCCCACTAGAGCGGGAGCTCACGCCATCGGGATACCTAGCTTGGCATCCCACAACACTTAGTGCACATCCTACAGTACAGAGCTTCCTCTCCTCCGCCGCTCGTGACAGCCAATTCAGCAAAGACGCCAGACCTTCACCCCGGGGGCTCTAGAATCACCCTTACGTAGAAAAGATAACCCTCACAATGGCGGCCAGCGACCCCAGACCGCGCATAATGGCGCACATGAACAAAGAGCACAGCGCCGACCTCCAGCGGTACCTGCAAGCCTTCAACGGACTCTCCCCATCCGCCGCCTCCGCCGCCACCCTCACGGACCTCACCTTCGACGCCCTGACGATCCAATCCGCCTCGGGCACACACTCGGTGCGCATCACGCCGCCGATGAAGTCCTACGCCGATGCACGCGTCCGCCTCGTCGACATGGCCGAGCGCGCACAAGCACAGCTCGGGCTCAGCGACATCCGCGTGACCCGCTTCGAGGGCCCGCGCGGGGGAGGCCTGCTCTCGTTCCTTGGGGTCGCCTTCTACCTCGTCTCCGCCGTGGCTCTGGCGTCGGGCGTGCTTCGTCCAGGTACAGCGGCGTGGAGGTTTCTAGATGCGTATTTCCCCTATAAGGGCGCCGAGGGCTTCGCGTGGTCCGTCCAGACCATCGCCGTGCCCACCGCCGTGTTGCACGCCACCGAGGCGTGGTGGATGGCGCGCTCCCGGCTTGCGAAGTACGGTGTCGAGACGGGCAGCGCGCTGTGGTTCAAGTGGGTGCTCGAGACGTTCGTGGAGGGGTTCCCGAGTTTTACGCGCTTTGATGGGATCGTGGCGGAGGAGAGGCGGAAGGAGGCTGCGAAGCATTAGATTGGCTTCTTTGTGGTGGTAGATGTCGTGAGCGAGCGGTAGCATTGCGGATCCCCTATGTTGGCCTCTCGCCGCTTTCGCATGCATGGGAGATTCGTTAGGGTTGGTTGCTGTATGTGCGCACGATTTAGACTTATATGGCTGATAACGATGGAATGATTGATGATAATGGAAGGAAATATGATGCTGCACGCCGGAAACGCTTCGACCTACTTCTACCTATAGGGCACTTTCGTCTGACGGTATATGCCCAGCAGGGTGAAATTATAGACGTCCTTTTGGAATAGAGTTGGGTACTATGTCAATTTGTGACCATGGCCCCTAAAGAGCGTATGCCATATGTTCGGTAAGAGGTGAAAACTGGCGGCAGTCTACCTCGAGCGCGACTAGCTACATTATACTCTCACACGAGTTCACTTTTCTCATTCAGCCATCCAGGCGAGTCGATGTTGACTTCATTCTCCCAGTCTCATAAAAGAAGCCATTAGTGGATTCATTTCATAACACGAGGTTATCCATACAGTTACCATGTTCTCATTCTTGTATTAAACCTTTCCGAAACCCCTAGGGTTAGACAGAATACCTCATTATCGGGCAGAGATCTTCGTCAGTGGAAATCGGCTTTATTGGGAGGCGATTTCACCCATCCTATGATCGCCATTCGTTTACTTCATCACGACCTAGGCCGGAAGGCTCGACTCGATGCGGGGCTTCGTCTTCTCCAGCTTGAACGGCTGGAAAATTCGATTGGGGCGGGCTTTGATCAACGCTGACTCCCGAGTCGTCATTATCGTGATATGGGCCTTCGATCAGTCGTCCACTTTCGCCTGCTCCAGCTGGCTCCGCATGGCGTTTGAAATCTCGGGTCATGAAATCTCTGCCTTCTCGCCGCCGCAAGTAAACGAGGTGTGCCAGCTTTTCCCAGTCAGTCATTCCAGCGGTCCAATATTGAGACATCTTGTTTGTTTGTTATCATTCCATGGGGGTAGACCTACTTGGATGATACCAGTTAAGACAGCGATGGCAAACTGTAGACCTGAAGTACGCTGCATGGATGCCGTCCATGGAGCATCACAAGATGTATCTCTATGGTATATCTGGGCACAATGGTCTTTTGGCCAGGGACGATCTTTAACGGTATGAAAGCCACAGCAGTCGAATGCGTTCTGGATACGCTCTATTGCGCGCCCATTATGAGTCTGCCATAATTCCTGCCAGCTCCCTTCTAGCGTGCAACGCAAGGGTTGGCTAGGTACAAATCCCTGAGCTGCCAGTGTCGCAATGATGACGGTGAGCCCACCTTGGAGGACGTGCAATGCGGGCAGAAGCAGTTGCTGAAGGATCGGCGGTCCGGGAAAACGATTGAATACGGGAGTGAAGAAGAGATTAGCGATGGCGAAGAGGGGCAGCAGAATTGTGAGCACTGTTGTTCCCGTCGAGATGGGAAATAATAGAGTGCTTGATGTGACCTGTACATAGCTGTGTCGTCGTGTTAGATGATATCAGAGTAGCGTAATAGGTGACTTTTACATGGCAATTCCAATCAGGGCCACCATCAGCTAAAGCATAGCATCTTCGTTAGTCTATCACTCGATTGCTCACCACTCTCTCTTGACAAGGCCGATAGCTAGGAAAGAGTTAACATACCAGTGGGAAGGCAATAATGAGCTTCGACATCTCGAATCGGGTGGTATAGCCACAACCAGCGCGGGTATCTCGGTTGGTTTTCTTTCGCAAATGCTATGAATTACCGCAGAGAATCTGGGCAAAGAACGGGTTTCGTGCAAAGCCGAAGCTCGAATGGGAGGTCGTCGCTGAGCCCAGCCTTCTTTCAGATGAGCTGTGGTGATGAAATGGGTCGTGTTGGTTGACAAGATGCTTGAGTCTGACTGCTTCGGTAGATAAAAAAGTAAAAGGCGGGGGGGTACTAAGGCAAACACAGTGAGCTTCGATTACAATGCTGTGGCTTGAAAGACGTGACGTGTATATGCAATATGCCGTTGGACGCGTAGATGTGCCCAGTTGGCGGGATATACAAGTCCAGGAATAGAGCTACAAAACTCGCCCAAGTATGTATACATCATGTAGATGTCATCCCAGCACAACACCAGACTTGTGCTTAGCTATTATAACCTGTTTGTTCCACTGGCCAAGTCGAGGGGGCTCGATTTAATCCGTGACCGGCTGTGTTTAGGAACGAGCATATTGTCTTGAAGTCGAGGGGTTCACAATTCGGTTTTACATTGCAGTATACCGTATAATTTGACAATGCACATATTCAAGCTTGGCTACATGTATGTCTTGCTTCAAAGAGGTAGTGGTTTGACTGTGGGTAGTACGACGGACAGTGTATAAGAGATTACCCCTTACAGTAAGGGCTACGGTCTCTTGCAACACAACAAACTCCTAATCAAGTGATCAATGTTTAAACAGACATTTATGTTCAGTATACTCTAATGCTTAGGGGTCTGATCTTTGGTTTGCATATCCCCACACTCTCCTTCGTCTTTTAGATATGCAATGGGACACTTAGGATACATATCGAGCGCGTGCTGCCGGATTATCATGTCCCCTTGCAACCGCCCCAACCCCGCTGTCCGTAGCTTAATATGTACATAAATTCAGGCCCTGTGGGTCCCTTGGTAAGATAACTAATTTGTCATCTGCCAGAAAACATGCTAGCCATCTTAAAAGTCGTCGTTCGGCTTTGGTGACCGCAGCCCCTTGACGGTCAGCCAGAGCGCCGAAATCAAGAAGTAGAACGCGCCAAACGCGGCGTAGCCCGCAATGCCCTTGATCGAGGGCTCCTTTGGTTGCGTGGCCTGGAAGATGAAGAAGCCACCCGCCAAGGCGGACTGAGCACCACTGAGGATCTGGGGCCACTGCGCGCCCGCCGTCTTCCAGCGCCGCACGCCACCGCTGAGCTGCATGAGACCCGAGAGGATGGCCCAGGCGCCGTAGACGCCGAGGACCCAGTGCAGGTTGATGAAGACGGCGACCAGCACGAGGACCGTCGTCGCCAGACTGACCAGCAGGTTGATGGCCTGGGCGTTGTTCTGCGCGAGCCCGCCGCTCTGCTGCGCGTCGACGAGGCACGCGGCCGCGTCCCACAGCGGGTAGATGATGAGCAGCACGGCGGCCGCGACATAGTAGTCGTCGCCGACCGCGAACGCCAGGGCCACCCAGACGGCGGAGAAGGCCACGCGCGCGAAGTAGTACTTCTTCAGCCAGCGCTCCTGCGTCGCGACCGAGTCCGGGTCGGCGTCAAGCTGGTCATACTTCGCCCTCGAGGGGAAGAACCTCTCGAGGTAAGCGCCGACGTTGGATGTCATGCTGGCCTTGTGAGCTGTGGAGGGCCGGGGCAGAAGAGAGCGCTTCCGGAAAGTCTCGTTGCGCGACGCCTCTATAGAGACAAATCGTCGGTTCATTAAAGGTGGCGTCCGACGAGAGAGAGGCCCAAGAGTGAGTGAAAGAGATGTGGAAGTGAAATTTTACGGTAGCCTCCAATTGAACACATACACCCCTACAGCAAATACATAATCACTCTGGCGCAGCACACCATGGTCATCGCGTCTGACAGTCATTTCAGTTCGATGAAATGTACATAGTCAAGTCCCTGCCAAGCGCTGCTTACTGTGTTGCTATTCTAGGACATTTATGCTGGGTCCGTCCGCGCCAGCTCTTCCCTTTCAAGGCAAGGGAACACTACGCAGTAACTAGAGCCGAGAACCAATGATGAGGCTCTAGAAGAATACCGCGAATAGAATAGATCATCGTCTTACACTAGTTCGCTCGACCCTGGAGGGTCCGGCATCATCCAGCAGCTTGCGAATGTTTTCTTAAAGAGACTGGGCCTCTCTGATCGTATTGCGTATTAACGGCGTATATCGACTTTAGATTGATGCGCAGCATCATCCTAGCAAGCGACGACTATGTAAGAATTCTGTTACAGTAGGTAGCTATGGGCATTCGGGCAAGCCTTGGAATGGAATTTCCTGCTTATTTGTGTTAATGATGACGACGATGACCAAAATGCCGAATAGTGGTGTTGGGTGGAGTAATCCACCATGTCAGCAAGGCAATAAAAGGCCTCTGGAGTACCACTAACCGCGTCTCATAGAGGCTTATTTCAGCGCATAACCCTTACTGTATGCAGAAGATACAGTACACTGATATGAGACAGTTTCATCGGATTCATTAGCCAATTGTCACCAGGAAACAGTGATGCTAACTAAGATAGTCGCTCCACGAAACACTGAATATAGCCATTTACCATTTGCAAACCTGCCTACTCGTAAACACTTACTTACTCAACAGCTCAGCCTTGCGCTTCTGTAGCAGGAAGTAATACTGCTGCATCTCCACCTGTTGAGTCGGCTGCCGCTCACCCTTAAAGTTACCCTTACCATGACCATCAAAATGAAGCTTCCAAGCTGCAAGATAAGTTAGAATCAATATCGACGAAGGGATATGCGCGAGAAATCGGGAATAGCCAAACTTACTGCTTGCGTCGAACGCGAGATATGACCAGCTCTCATTGAGATAGACCTTGTCTGTGCCGACACGGATAGTCCGGACCTGTCCCATCTGCCCAGGAGCGGGACGAAGCTGCTTGAGATCCGCAGCAAGTCGCACGAGGCCGACGACAAATGCGAGAGCCAGATCCTTACCCAAGCATTCGTGCTGGCCAAAACTAAATGACGACACGTCGTTAATCTTGCGCTTCGGGTTGAACGCAGCTGCGTCTTCGACTTCTGCCGGGTTTCGTCCGGCCTCGGCCTGGAGTCTCGATTAGCAATTATCGGGAATAAGGGATGATGATGACACTGAGATTGAAATTCGGCGTTGGCGGTGGCAGATACTCACAAGTAACATGACGATCAAATTGCCCGGCTGCACCTGTTTGCCTTCGATCTCGCCTGGAGCGACAGCGACACGCATGGTGCGTTGCGAGCTTGTGAGGCGCTGGGCCTCCCTCACGTAATCGTGGAGGCCGGCATCGTCGCCCTTTTGCGCAAGGGATTGCACTTCAGCCCAGATCGATGCGTTTTGGGGACGTAGGAAGAACTCCAGCACCTCGTAAAACTGCTCGGATCATTAGCAACTAAACTTCAACTAAAGAGGCTCATGCGAACTATAGAAATAAAGCATTGGGAGGCTGACCGTGGTAACAGGGGCTCCAATGCCGCCAAAAGCGGTCAGCCACAGATTATCCGTGACATGCTCTGCCGAGCCGCCCTGGGCCAACAGCTCGTCGACAATATGATATCCGCAGGAGCGCAGCGAGTCTTTCTTGAGATAAGTCTTGCGCGAGAACGTGTTGGATAACGCCGCGGTGATGCCAAGTCCAAGGCCTCGAGCCCATACCACCTCGTCAACAAGTTTGCGCGTAGTGTCGATGATAACTCGAGCGCCTTCCTGGGCGCGGCGACGGCGAGTCCAGGCTTGGGCTGGATCGTTGTTATTTGCGCCCCAGATGCGGATGTTTAAGAGATGCGTGTAGAATTCCGTGGCATTGAGAACGCCGTCCGGGTTCTCGTCGCTCTTCAAGTCGAAATAGAAGAGATCAGAAAGTAATCGCGCGTTCAAAGGAATGGCAACGTCGCGAATGATGTCAATCTGGTTGAGGCCCTCCTTGAGTTTGAACGTCTCCTCTTGGATGAGCTCTGTTCCGACACGTTGCACGAATGAATGAATTGCTTCGTGCAGGTTTGGCACCTTCTTGAGCGCCTTGACGAAGTTTGCGCGTTCCTGACAATTGGCCGGTGCATCGCCAGCCAGCTACGAGAATCTCACAGTTAGAGATTATCGTTGCCTGAAAGATTGGTATACGTACCATGAACCAACTAAAATCCTTCTTGCCTGGGAACAAGACGTTCAACGGCGCGGCCCAAGGGGGGACATACTGTTTGGGGCTGGTGAGTACTTGTTTGATGGCTGAGCTCGTGGAGACAATAACTGGCGTCGGCGGTGGTTTGGGATCATCCAACGTGAACTGTGCCAGAGTTCCAAGCTCTTTTGCGATTGCAGCATTAGCCTTCTTGGTATACATGGGCTGCATAACCGCAACCGAGTTAAATGGGAACCACCCCGGAAGGCCACGCTGTATCAGCTTGTACAGCATCGAACCTCCCATGGTCTTATAATCTTGCTGCACTTCATTGTAGCCCCAGCTGGTCAAATTCGAGACGGTATAGTCAAGCGTGTTGAATCTATCAGAACGCACGAGGGTGACAGCGTCGGACAGCACAGCTCTTCCGAGTGTATAAGTGGGACAAATGCCAGTGCCGGCATTTCTGACAGGCTTGGTATCCTCAATCATCAGGCCCGGGTAGAACTCGACCATGTCTGGAGACTAGGCGCTGGCGTTAGCAAGTACTGGTTATTGGCAGTACAAGAGAGGAAGTGGAAGGCTCGAAGATACATACTGTGTACAGCTGTTCAAGAATGCGCGCGATCTCGGGGTCGGAGTTGATGTCGGTGAACTTCTCCCATCGCTTGAGCCCGAAGAATTCACGGAACTCGTTCAGCGAGGCGATCTGCCACTTACGGGCTTGATTAATGCCAAGTATCTCAACTATCTTGAGTGCCTTGGGGACCATACGAGCACCGAACATGCCCGCCGGGTCATTCATCGCCTCTTTCAATATACGAACTAGATCTGCGTCTTTGAACTTACCATCCGCTTGACGCTCTAGTCCGTCAAATGTGCGGACACTGGGGTCTTTGGGGATGCTTTGCTCGAAGGCAAGAAGAGCTTGGCCGAGTTCGGCCCAGCTAACATCCTTAAGGTCATCTGGATTCCGGCCAGGGAAGAGCTTGAGGAAGAAGCCGTTGATCCAGGCCTCGTCTTTCTTGGAAATGCACGAATGGAACCGATACAGAAGGTTGAACTCGACGCTGACCTGATTACCTACGCCGCGCGGAACTCCTTCGCCATCATATTGCTTGGTTATGTCAACACGCGGGTCCAATGTCCAGTCACTATTGGTGTGATGAGTATTGGTAATAGCCCTCAAGTAATCGTGCAAGCTGATGTTGACATATAGCCCGCCGACGATGAGACGAGCTGTATTGAACAAATCATGATCTTGCTTAGCAACCGCTTTGGCCCTGTCTGCTGAGCTCGCATTGTCTGAGCAGGCTAGGGTGAAACGGCCGTTTTCATTTATCTTAAGCAAGATATCGGCAACGTAATTGTGCATGCGGTTATACAGAACCAGCATGACATTGACTCCGGCAGGCTGTCCAAGCAGACGCTTCTCGTGGAAAGTGTCGGGCTTTAGCTTGCCCTCCTTCATAGTTCGGATCTCCAACTGATCGCGGAGACTGGAACCATAAAGAGGTGCGAGGTCCAAGTAAGAAGACACATCCGATATGTTCATATCTGTGCGACTAGTTCGAAAGATATCATGGATAATGATTGACGCATGATAGAACAGCATGGCCGAGACACCTGCCGGGTTTTCCTTGAAAGTGTTGTCCTCGCGTGCCATCAGAAGATCAAACAGCAGACCGGGGTCAGGCTTGACGCCATGAAGCTTTTTGGTGTTTCTCACCGACTTGGCGTAAGGCGTACCGGCCTTACCAAGATTTGGCTGCAAAATGTTGTTGAAGCTACCGTCAGGCATGCGGTAATGGTGAAGCCCATCTGGGGCTTGTGAAACCACTTCGCGGAGAACGATGTCACTGTCTGGTGCTTTGAACTCAATAACATCGGAGGGCTTTGGCTCCGTCGCAGTAGCCGATGCCTCGGGACCCACGACCTCATACTTGACATCACCCCCAACGTAGCTAAGGGGTGGGTGCTGGAGATTGCCCCAGAGGGTATCGATGAGTTTGTTGGTCAAGTGAGTCCGAGCGGCAGAAGTAGAAGGCAAAGACGTGAGAATCCCGATCAGCAGCTCAGTAGTACTATTTCTTCTTAGATGGTCTTACTTTCCACATTGAATATGTTCGACTTACCCCTTCTTATCATCTAAAGGTTGCCCCGGGTTCATCAGTCCTTTGATTAGCTCCACGATTTCCGGAAGCGAAGCCTGACTTCGAAGACCAGAGTAGTCTTTCAGTAGGTCTATGGCGACTTTCGCCGGATCTGAGAGGAAATCAGTAGCCGACTGCTCTCGCAGGTCGGCGTAGGCTTCCCCGGCCTGGAACTTCTCTGGTGCCATTTTCTGCGTCCTGAGTCGGCGACACTCGCCCACGTGATGTATATAGCTCAGGGCGGATATTACCAAGAATCTGGGCAGTAAATACTCTTCTCTTCCATCCTACGGGGGTTTTACTTGTACGAAGACGCGGCTTTAAATAGCTGCCCGACTCTATATTGGCCCATCATAGCTGTTGGGTGCGAAGTACGGTGAGCCCCTCACTTTGATACACCCACCACCAGCCCACGAGTACGACTCGATGAGCTGGCTTTTGGCTTGCATCTGCATTATGCGCCCGTCTCTGCATTGCAGGCAGCCTCCAAGCAGCCACTGAGCTGATATTGGGCCTTCGTGAAGCTGAACAGCAGAATCTAGATCGTATTAGCCGTTGCGTCTTTGCCAGGCATGCACGAGCAATATAGTCTATCAAGCCAATCACCATCTGCTGTCATTTTCTCTCGCACTTAGGTAGGCACTTGCCTGTAAACCTTGCGACTATCATATCTAGACGAGTTGGAAAATCGGTGCACCCAAGCTGGAGCCGGCCTACGCGAGTCGCGTGACGAAGTCTATCGAAAGATGTTTAGTCTTAGCTTAAGAAAGCTGATAAGAGCAGCGCTCATACTACGCATGGATTCTTTCGAGGGCCGGCCGGCAAGGACTGAGACACAGAGACGACGGTGTGGCGAAATGGTTTCATTACTATAACCGTTACACACATATGCGAACCGGTGAGATAGCCAACCTCCATGTGCTGCCGGCATCCGCGCATCGACCAGGTTTCCATTGAATAATATGCACTCACTATACGGCGAGCTACTTCCTTTACCTCTTCCACCAGTTCCCCGAGCCATCGAAACCCGTTTCGAAATACTTCGTGGGTACCTGAACACTTCCCTCTGCATACCATTATAGCTGAGCCTAGAGAAGCTCCCTCTTGAGCCAGCACTTTCTCTTCAATGTGGCGTACACTCGACCATGGCACACTAATTGTTGTTATACCCAATAAGGCCTAGACTTTCTATAGGCACACGTTTTCAGTAGCACGTCTAAATGGACTACGGCAAGAGACACAAGCAAAGATTGAATATAAACAACGCATTGGCTGGATGGATGAATCCCGGCGATTGCCGTGTACCTCGACGCATGTACGCTGACCGCAGCATGTAAGAAAACACGACGGGATACTACATGAGCAGCTATCCTCGTAGTCGACAAATCCATAATCACGTTAGCAATTCCCGGGGTTGCACTGAGTTAACCCTAGTGCAATACGCTGGGCGTGCAAGACGTCAAATTGGGCGATTTCGCCAAGCGCTGTTCTGTTTCTAACCAGCTGAGCATCCACTCTGTCCAGCTGGAAATGAATAGCGCATGTAAAGGTAATCCGCATATGACTTGCCAAGTATCCCAAGCTCCGCAATCGATGTTGCGGCTGGCTGAAGCCACGATACTCATAGTAGGACTTCTTGCAGGCAGCTATTCGGAACATGTAGGTGCACAGCGCCATGTCTAGGCGGGCACCTATCAACGCGATCCCCCCTCAATCGGTCGTCAACCGGGAAAAGCAAATATTCGGCCGGCGAGAGAAAAGACAGTATGCTGGAATGTTGGTCTATGCGTCGGTGGGGTGAGACAGATCAATCTGGATACGACTGGTGAGAAGGGTGCACAGATCAACAGAAGTGAATAAATTTTAAGAGCCCGGTCGGCCCATCCAGAGTATGACGATGGTACTAAAGAGGATTGTGTTCTAACACCCAAGGCCTGACTTAGTCTACCACATTATCCCCTTTCTGCTGTTTTTCGCTTTCCAGGTGCCTCCCGTCGGTGAGGATGGCTGCTGTTAATGGCTCAAATGGTCATACGAACGGGATGGGTCCTGCAGAAGCGCTCCTCGAAGAGCCCAAGAAATTGGTATTATGCTTTGATGGCACAGGCAATACTTTCAGCGGCTCCAATGCAGATACCAACGTGGTCAAGATCTTGAACAAACTAGATCGTCATGCCCCTCGCCAATTTCACTACTACCAAAGTGAGTCGGTCCCATATAGTAGCCCAGGACTCATTACTGACGGAGATGAAAGCTGGAATCGGCACGTATGATATCAACGAGAAGTCGGTGAACAAGTCATGGCTTGGCGAGCTGCGTAGCTCCATTGCCATGACCATTGACCAAGGTATTGGAAACACCTTCGACGCTCATGTCATGTCTGGGTATCGCTTCTTGATGAAATACTACGACACTGTGAGTTACTATAATGTGTAGATTGCGACGTATCATCTGATAGCTAACCTATGACTTCAAGGATGCGAAGATCTATATGTTCGGCTTCAGGTTAGTACTTCTGGCGCTGTTATTGTTCATTTTGACCTGCCTCTGAAGCGCAGTTCGTACTTCTACACGCTTCCGAAAGCAGCTGTGTCCTTCAGTAGAGATAGCAATTGCTAACTTCAGACTCGCAATCAAGCCGAGGGGCTTTCACGTAAGTTACACTGCCTATTTTCACGATAGTTAATGTTCAGAGCACTTGTACAACGTATCCATTGTCGTTCGTGGATGTCGATCGAAGGCAATAATAGGAGGCTCACGTGTACTTTGATAGTGCCAAATTCCTCGCTCGTATGGTCAACACTGTCGGATTGCTATGCAAAGGCAATGAAGAAATGGTTCCTTTTGCCTATCGCCTCTATCAGCGTTACCTACAGGGCGAGGTCGAGGATTTCAAAGCTCAGCAATTAGACATTGAAGATGACGACTGCCAATCTGCTAATGGTGATGGAGAAAATCTCATGCTGGAGGATAACGAAGAGGGTGATCACTCGCCTCACGGGCACAACTTCGAGCGTGCACACAACGAAATCACTGCCTTTAGCAACACATTCTGCCGCAAGGAGAGAGTGGTATGTAAGTCCGAGGGCAAGGAAGTAATTGAAGAAAGGAACATCAAAGTATACTTCTTAGGTATATGGGATTGTGTCAACTCAGTTGCACCCTTGGAGCGACGCACGCCTGTCCCTGTTCCTGTCAAAGGCACTGCGCGGTATGTCCGGCACGCTGTCTCTGTTGACGAGCGTCGAGTCAAGTTCAAGCCCGCTTTACTGTCTCAAGATATTCGCGCAACAGTTGACGACGATGACGAGGATTTGAAGGAGGTTTGGTTCCCCGGCTGTCATGGCGATGTAGGAGGAGGATGGCCTGCAGTGGCCGAGAATCCTCTTGATCGGAATGCGGACTCCTCCAAGTGGACTGCGTGGCAGAAGGTCAAGAATCTCTTCACAACTCGCAAGCCAACAGAAGCAAGCAAGGATGTCCGCACGGATCCATTCCAGATGAGCGACAGTAAGCACTTCTTCAAGTCCCTACTTTCACGTGCATTTCAACATAGCAGTCACTGACTGTGAATGGCGCAGTCCCGCTCGCGTGGATGATCCGTGAGCTTGAGCTCGTCGGAGCAATCGATAAAGGAGCCGCCATTCAGTTCTCAAAGAATTTAGGAGGCTTCAAGCGCGCACTTCAGAGGAGCAAAAAGGAAGCCTTAACAGGAGTAATACACGACTCGCTCAGCTTCGGCTATGGAACGGGCTTTTTCAAGGTATTGCTGTGGAAATTCATGGGTGAGTACTAGCTAATAGCTAACTACCATTCTCATCTCGACAACTACCAAATCTGGTACAAAACTGACTGTGAGCAGAAGTGTTACCTACTATCACACGGTGGGAGCTGGAAAAGAACAAATGGGTCCACGTTCGCTTTCCTCTCAACAACGGCGCTCCGCGGGACATCCCACCTGATGCCCTTCTGCACGAGTCGCTCATTTGGCGGTTGAAGAACGACCCTACGTACTCCCCTAAAAACAACCACGGCGGGCATTCGCCGTCTTGCCTCAAGCATAGGGGTGCTGTCGCGTCATTCAGTGAAATTAATGAGGCGAGCTCCGGTACCCTAGGGTCCATGGGTATTACATCGCAGGTGGCACCGGATCCAGACCATCAAACGTACGTCTTCGCTAATCTACCCTGAGCGGGGTAGTAGTCGTATGGAATGTCAGATATACGAACGGTTTGAATGTACGTGTATTGGGTATATCTCTTGTATCACAGGATTATGTAGTCGACGGCCTTATTCTTCTCATCTCGGTGTCAAATGCGTGACAGAGCCCCCGATACCCAGATAATTCGAACGTTTGACTGAAAGTAGGGCCGATGCGTAAGCAAGTAATGTAGAATCGGTAGTACGGACGTATGCTGTGGATAATTACCCTGAGCGTCGGCGGTACTATTCGCAAAACCACGCAAGTCTTACAGACCTTGAGATACGTCTGGTAGTGACACCTTCGTATGTGAGTCGTCTAACTCATAAGATGTGGGAAGCACAATCGGAGCCGCGGCGTATTTACATGATCATAGTATTACAAGATCTATGCAGCTTCCCATAGATATGAATAGTTCGCCTCATTTTACCCGTCTTGCCATGACGTACCCTTTGGGTTGGGTTGGCAGAACGAATATTTAGGAATGACTTCCCTCGACCCCCAAAATGAAGCTACTTGCTGCTGCCGACATCATTATCCTTTTGACAACCGAGAGGAAATAATTGGAACTGGAACTTCTATCTATGAGACTTTAGACACCTCCACTGTGATCATCAACACAAGTATATTGGCGCCAAAGCTCGTTCCACACTCCCTTCCTAACTACCCTCCAGCCAAACTGTGGCAGCCAAGGCTCCAAGGTTTGCCAACGATGTTCACGACAATTTCTGTGTTGTTCTGGCTTTTCGTTTTTGCGCCCATCATCCAATGTATTCCGGCAGGATTCAGAACCGAAGTTCAAACAAGCCGAGCCGCTGATCATGAAAGCGCCGCGACCGAACACGACATCGTCTATTGTGGTGGCTTGCACGACCCAATCATAACAACAAGTAAGTAGCAATCAACAGTATCTCACTCGACTACTTTTATAACCATTTTTTTTCTGCAGCTGGCGACGAAGAGAAAGGTCCCGGTTTCTGGATCACCAATCGTGACGTATCAGGAGGTAACTACTTCTTGTACGAAAACAGCCGAGACGAACATCCGTGGAAATCTGTTTCTGTAAGTTTTCTGCTCCTTGTCATTGTCAAAACTCTAACTCCGCCAAGATCCCCGAAGGCAAGACTGCATTTGTATCAGTCTGCAATACCTGGCAAGGGCGCGTCGTACGCGGCAACAATCAGACCAATTTGGATGGGAAAGTACACAATCTAGGCACGTGGTTTCAGTCAAACGTCGCATCGAACGGCTGGATGTGGGGAGCCGTCAGCTTTCTCCAAGGCTGCGACGGAGCTGGCAGCGTGGCGAGTACGGACGATTCAAAAGTCGTTCGTCTGTGTTACGAAGACCTGCTCACCGGCGCGCCCTCTTCGGCGCTTACAGCGAAGGAAACGGGCACCAAGGTCCTTTCCAAGGTAGTAGGCGACACACCAAACCAATCAGCCAAAGACTGGGAGTTGTCTAAGTGCAACGCGAGCCAAGTCTTCATCGATGAGAGCAACGATGGTCCCATTATTAAGTCCACAAATGGACGATTGGAGTTCATCTTTTGGAAAGGCAAAGCGTAGGCATATTATACTTGAGGGAAAGAACATTGTCGAAGGCAGTGTGGTGGTTTCAGCATGTTTCGCTAGGTAGCAATTATAGACTACATCTCTCTGAACGCGTACACAACCTCGATGCATAACTTAATCCTAAGCTCACTATTCACATCGCCAGCTGTGACTAACAGGACGACGCAGCGTCAAGTGTGAATATCTAGATACACGCACGTAGTCGTTTGTTAGCACAATAGTCTGATCAAAATATCACCTTAGAATATGTGCTAGTATCAAGTTGATTGAGAAACTGCTTCTCTATATGCTCTACGCTATCACCCTAGGTTCCCCCAACTCGCCTCAGAAAGACAATTTCTGCCCAGCATTAGCCATCACAGACGCCTTCGTGTTAGCCGAGCCAAGGAGCGTATAAGAGTAAGGGACCAAAGTAAGGGTGCCGATGGGCGCAAGGTTCTCGCTGCCTCCGAGATCGATGTCGTTGACAACGGCGTATCCCGGGCCGACGTTGCTGTCGTTGGTGAAGATGGCCTTCTTGGGACAGCTTTCCCAGACCGAGCTCTCGATCAGCATCTGCGCGAGGTCACGGGTGTCTATCACCGTGTCGCCCTCGTTGCTGAAGTATGAGCTTGAGAAAGAAGTGTTGTTAGCTTTGTCCGTAGGGTAGAGTTACTGAGGTAAAAAGATGACGTAAGTAATAGTACGCACTTGAAGACGTGTCCCTCTCCGAATCGGTACATTGGTGTGCGGCTGTTGATATTATCCCACCAGTTGCCGTAGTAGGTGACGTGGAGGTGGCCGGAGTCTTAGACGACCAGAGGTCAGCGAAACTAGCCTTATGCTAATGGAAATTGCAGGAGCTCTCTGCAACGACAAAACAACGAAGACCGCCATACCTTCTGCTTCGTTGTTGCTACTGTGGCCTACAAGCGAACCTTTCCACTAGATTCGGACGTTATCAGTAAACAATCCCATTTGTTTCCCACCTTCCGTGGTCTACCCATGTTACGCTAGTCTCCGCTTGGATTGGATGACTTACATGATCGTGGAAATAAGTGTTACTGACGGTAACCCATTCAGAGGCGTGAACGATATCAACAAGACCATCGTAGTAATCCTTGTCGTGGTCGAGGTCGGAAGAGAAGTCGCAGGAGTCGATCCAGATATTGGATGACGCCTGTATGGTTACTACATCGCCATAATCTGCCAGCACCTTGGCGCTCTTCAAGTTGCGGATGATGACGTTGGACTGGCCGAGGATAGTCAATCCAATACCGGTGAGGCCTAAGTTGCTTAGTTGTCTGCTGTGATTCTGTATTTTGACATAGATGAGAACATACTCGATCCCGCTTTGCCGATGATACTCTTGTTTGAGGTAACGTTCACTTTCACTGCGCCTGTCAAGCTGCCACTGACAAGGACCACGGCTGGGCCCTCCGCTTGAACAGCAGCTGTGAATTGCGCCAAAGTCGAAACAGTTGTAGTTGTGCCTCCGGCGCCGCCCGTAGTTCTGTGTTCGAATAGTCAGCAAGTAAAGCCACCGTGACTTGTTAGAAAACGTTTTAGCAGTCGTGGCATACCCTCCGTTCATTGTGCAGTATCCTACCGGACAAGCATCAGTGATAGTTGCCCGCTTCTCAACTGTTCTTCCGTCCAAGGGGCCATCTTCGGTTGGCGTGGGCACGGCACTAGCAACACCAGCTAATAGAGCTGATGCAATAACAGCAAGCCTCATGATAAGTGAGAGTGACGGGATTCTGCCGATCCGAGGGTCTTACAACAAGGGAATAATTGTCGTGGTTATGCGAAACCTTGGCATTCACAACTCACGAACACCTGGTGTCCATTTGACGGACGCAAGTATTTAAGTAACGGCCCTTGAGCCCATTCTCCCCGCCATCCTTAACAACGAACCGGTTCGCGGTACAAGCATTAGAAGCTGTCACCCAAAATCTATCATGGAATCCCTCTACTGTTGAAAAACAGGACAAAAAGTCCGCGAATAGAGAGTGAACTCGGCGTTCTCTCCTGTGTGTTGCTACCTAGACAAGAGTGTATGCGGAAGTCGGCTTGGCTTCTACGCATGATTTCAACTCCACCGACCAGGGTTATGCGTGGATGACATGTAAGTGGACAAGTGCTGATTGGAGGGAAAACACTCACTCACAAAATGATTTATCCCTGGCATGTCAATGAAAGACTTCCGCTTCCCTAGGTAGGACTACAGCCCGAAGTAGATGAGCAGCTATTGATGAGTGTACAGTTCTCTATCAGAGGTTCCCGCGGATACCATCTTTTATTATCTGGCTATAATTACCTAGATAAGCAGATAGGTTGAGCAAGTGTCATTGGTCCTGCACTACTTGGACATATTTCTATTCACATTTTGAGCTAGTTGAATTGTCCTTAAGGTCTCAAGAACGTGAAGCTATTGAGATTCACAAGACTAGTTGCTTGTTTATTCTACACTATAGCATATACAGCTCAGTTGGCGTGTATTGACAAGACGTTGTTCATCAGGTTAACGTATAGCATCCTGGCCAAAACATGCCATAGATATGATGCATACAGTGGCTGCCCACCTACCTAATAAACTCCGGCAAAGCAAGAGCGCAAGAGGGATAAAGAGACCTACCAGCTTTAAGTTGCGTTGAGAGAGTTTCCATGACATCAACACTGCTTGAATCGAATAGATAGGTGAAGTGCAATCGTAGACAATTGGGTATTTTGTAAGCGTCTAGATATCCGTACCATGCCATTTTTTATTTACTCTACACTACTCCTGATCGAATAGAAAGATTCAATCTACATGAAAAGTTGTGAAAACCTATCGTAATCGTCGTCGCATCCGATAAGGCCGTCTAAGCGAAATGTGCAAAAGGTGCATGAAGCCAATGATACAAGCTCTGGAGAATCGCCAGTGCATTTGTTCCTTCAAGAAACGCGCCACCGAGACCTCGCCGTGAGATATCATCATTCCTGAAAGCAACTTCCTGGGCCAAAGTCGATTGACACTCAGGCATTGGTCACAGAATGCCGGTAATATTAAAGTATAATGGGAAAATGAGAGATTGAGCATCCTATGTGATATTAGAAAATCGAACACATAACTGTTGCACTCTGACATACCGACAACCAAATGCTCAAGCCCCCAGCATCTCTGCTCGTGCATTGAGACGCCAAAAAACAGTTGTAAGCGGTTCGAACGAGTTTGCCTTGATCTAATAACTAATAGTTTGAATTACGAGCATAATTCTGGATCCTTGTGGCTATGTGAGTCATATTGGAGAGGTGTGGAAGCATGGGGTCCGTAGGCGCACGACCACTGATACGCATGAAGAGTTTTTCAACTCGCTCAAGGAACGTAGCCATGATCTTAGGCACTACATCACGCACTGCTGGGTCCTGCAGGGAGTTAATTCGTGAATAATCGGCGGAAATTTTGGGGTTACGAACGGTGATATGAGGAAGGCTGCTGTATAGACTGTTCAATACCAATTCTACCCAAGTGACCCTTTCCCTAAGGTGCGGGCCGTCGAGTTGTTCGGCGAGAACTGAGGCAACAGAAAGCGAGACTAGTGCGGGCATGTCTCGCACGATTTGCGGATCAAACTTTACGATATATTCATCAAAAATATCGTGTTGTCGAGGAAGTTGGATCCAACGAATTAACCCAGTCTCGTATTCGCCCCTCTCCATAAAGGACGCGATATTCGAGATTAAATGCTGAAGTTCAGCGTCTTTGGCGTTGGAGTGATTACTGCCGGGATATGGAACAAGCTGGTTACCATGGCTGCTAGAGGTAGCTGAAGGGCTCCCATATGAAGCGGCTCGGTTTGATACAGGTTGCGAAACCTGAGGCTGAGGCTGGGGTTGGGCTGGGGCACGATCCTGGGACATTCGGAGTTGCATCTGGGCCATCTGCTCCTGGAACTGCGTTTGAGCCGCAGCCATTTCACCAACCGTATCAGACAGTTTGGACACAATAGCGGTAAGCTGATCAATTTTCTGAGTATCCACAATGTGTTGTTGCTCAAATTCCTGGATCTGCTCTGCTGTTCGACGCTGGACATCCTGGATCAACGAGCGTGAGGAAGCAACAGCCATGTCACTAAAAATGGGCGTGATGCTGGAAACAAGTGTCTCGCGGAACGACTCTTCCATATCCATAGCCACGCTGGCAGCAAGCCTCTCGGAAATAGACTTAGTTAGATCTGCCTTTTGAAGTGCATGAGTAACTGCATGCGGAAGTGTCTTCTGCAGCTGGTTGTTAACCGAGTGAGATACCTTGCCACCTAGCTTAGAATCGATCTGGGTCTCAATCGTCTTTGTAATGAGGTTGCTGAGGTGGGGAACAACACTATCCTCAAATTGATCCGTGATAGTCCTAGAAAGAACAGCCTGCGTATTCTCATTGAGGACTGACGACACGAGCTCCAACAATTCCTTCTGACTTTTGGCATACGAGTCTGAGCGATTGCGGAACTCAGACTCAACCTTGCCACGATGATCCTTCAATTCATGAGTGATGACTGCGGTTAATTTCTCACTAAGGCCACTGGAGATCTGTCTCACAGCTGACTGCACCGATTCGGTTGACATCGTAGGCTGAAGTGAGGGTGAAATAGTAGCTCTGGATTCGGCATTTTTTGTAGTGGGAACGGTGTCCACACGAGGCGAGTTGCTGTTGGCATTTGGCTGCGCATTCTCTACAGCAAGTTTCTCTGCAGCGGCGGCGGCAGCGGCAGCAGCCTTCTCCCGCTTCTTCCTGGCCTTCTTCTCGGATTTCTCGAGCTGATTGCTAGGTGTTACAGGGATATCAGACTCCTTACGCTCGTTCTGCAAATGAGGCACGCTAGACTCGCTAGTTCGCTTCTGGGCTTCCTGACCGGAGGTTGAGGACGTTGTATGCGATGTTGCAATTTCCTTGGCGGACGGTCGGGAAGCAATTTTGATAGGAGCCGCCGGTTCCTCTGTAGCATGGGGTTCCGGAACGATGGTACTAGGCAACTCCTTCAATTTCGAGATTTTGACAAGCCCGCTGTCGGTGGCATCAACGCCCAGCACAACCTTATTGTCCTTAGACCAACCCAAGTCGGCTTGTTTTATAGTCACAGCGGTGACACCTTTGGAATGCATCGCATAAAGGTCAAACAAAGAAGGCTCATCACTAGAAGATGAGCAGGACGGAGTCTCTAGGATGTCCAAACTCCGCAGCAATCCCTTATTTGCTAAGGAGTACTCCCGTACACCGCTAATGACGGCAGTCGAATCCGGCTCTGGAATCGATGAATCTTTGGCGACCAACTTCTGTATGTAGTCGACTTGTGACAAACCCTTAATTGTGTATTTTGGTGCCGACAGATGGAGGAAGTAAACTGAGTTACGTGTCGGATGACCAACTACAATCATGCCAGTAGCGGGGTGGTACATGACGCTGCACACGGCGTCGGATTCCTTGCTGTGAGGCAGATTGAATTCCTGCACTGGTTTTCCAAGTGCGAGATCCCACAGTTGGAGTGTATGATTCTGCTTCATACCAACGATCATGTAACGCAATGCACAACGCTTCTGGTAAGGCCGTTGCTTATCCAGCAATAACACAGAGGTTGGCCACGCTTTCTCGCCCTCTGGGGTAGTGTTAAGGGTCATGAGTGGCTCCTTGATCTCAAGAGAAGTGTGCGCCGGCATAGGGAAACGAACATCAGAGTTCATATCCACTGCGGTAAGGTCTCGTACATCCCAGAACTTGACGCGGCCTGACTTGTCGAGAGAGACGATAGTTGTGTCGTCTTGACTAAACGTGAAGTCTTTACCCGCTTTTCCGGTATTGATTCGAAGGGCACATTCCTTTGCAAGTTTTTCGGTATCAACAAGACGATCATGGCCAGGTTTGAAAATATTCTTCTGCATCACAACAGCGGGCCAGATGATGTTGATTGTTTTCCCACGACCAACAGCGAAGTACTCTGGGTGGGTTGCCGACGTCCTTGCGCGTGTCTTTAGTATACCACCCGGCGCATCACCTTCTTGCGTGTTTGCCGGCGGAAGAGCGAACCCGTACTGTTCTGGGTGTGACTCCTCGAGGTGATCCTTGCCTCCGCCTCTAATCTGAATATAGTAGACGGTACCACTGATGCCAGTGCCAATAATAGATTCCTCTGGAGGAATATCGCCATCATCCGACGTGTAAGACACAGCCACATTGAACACACGGTCTTTGGTATCTGTGAATAGTTTCGCATCTTTCCCATCTTCTTGACGAATGACACGCAGGCCGCCCGCTTTAGACATGCCATACGCTATGTACGATTCCGTAGCAGCAACCAGGTTCCTATCGATCTGGTCAAACTCCTTCTTCAATCGTGCGATGTCTAGGATGACTTCGTCTCGGAACTGGGGTCTAGGCTCATCGAATGAATCCTGCATCGTAATTGAGATCCAGGGCTTCATGGGGAAATTATACACCTTCACAGGGGCTGGTGATTCCTCAATCACGACAATCTCATCAGCCTCAGCGCTTTCCCAGCTGTCGGCTACAGGGCCATGAGCAGTGTCTTCAACGATATGACGGATGCTTTGCGCAATTTCTGGAGAGTATCGCGCCTCCAGTGCATCTGCGTTTTCTTCCTTCTCAAGTTCTTTGCTGAGATTTCGAGCTGCTGCTTCTGCCGAATCTTGAAATTCGGCGTCAGTCTTAGCACTCATCATGTCTTCAAGGTCAGCAGCAATCCGGGCCTGTGCCTCTTCCTGCTCGGCGCGCGCTAGAGCGTCTTGGGCCTCTATGTCTGCCTTCTCTGCCAAGTCCGTAATTGCATCGAGAACAGTTTCCTTATTCTGCTGATGCTGGGGCTGATACTCTTGCCCACGTTCATTTTCACGTTCATGTTCATGTTCATATTCATGTTCGTGTTCATATTCATGTTCGCGTTGGTTCTCGTGCCCATGCCCGTGCTCGTGCTCATAGTGAGGATCAGAATGAGAAGCAGTGGTATAGGGGGAATCATGACTCCGACCAGCATCGGAAGGGTAGCGTTCAGGCCGAGCTCTGGCAGGCCCAGCGCTCACAGGAGGGCTCTGGTAGGCTGAAGATCGCTTATGATCTGAAGCATTAGCTGGGGACGACATCGCGCTAGCAGACGACTTCTGCATGATTTTGACAGCCGTGGCCGCTTGAAGCTCTGGAGGCATCGTCGTCACAGGACCAGAATTACCTGGGGTAGATGACTTGGAAGCCTTGTCTTGAGGTGCGGCAAATTCGTCAAACGGGTTTGTGTAGTCAAATCGGCTGGATCTATTAGATGTATCATAGTGGCTATGCTGGGGGAGCGGCGACTGGAAATCGTGCCTGTCTCGAGGCGACACTGCAAACTGATGTGGCAGAGGCGTTGAATCGTGAGAGGCGTTGTCGAGAAGAGCTTGCCGGTGGCCGTAATCCCGGTAGTGATCTGCCGACGAGTCATTGGCTGACTGAGGAGTCAACGTGGCTGGCTGAGATGATTCGTTTGTCGACGGCTGGTCGTTTTGAGCAGGCTTCGGGCGGTGCAGCAAATTGAGCAGATATTCCTGCGTGTTTGCAGGAGGACCCATGTTCCACGAGTCGCGAGAGCTGGGCTGCTGATGTTCCACGCGCGGAGCTGGGCCCTCGTTCTGCATGTTTCCCTTCATAAGAGTAGCAAGCAGACCTTGAGGATCAGCGGGTATGGGGACGGGTGCGTGGAGGGGAGGAGGATTGCTGTTGCTGGTTGCATGTGCCTGATGCGGTGAAGAGCCGAAGGACAGAGCGTGAGCACTGCCAGCGGGCGAACCCTGGGAGTGCTGAGAATGAGGCTGAGAATTCTGGCCTTGGGCGCCACTGAACTTGAGCAGGTTCAGTAGATTGACGCTCTGCTCGGCGGAGCTTGCGGAATTGGACGGCATGGTGCCAATGGGAGGCAGGCTGCTGCCAATGGCGCCGGGTGGGTGGTGCAAATGCGAGTGAGCACCAAAGCCGGTGGGCGGCGTCGGGGCGGCAGGAGGAGGATAGTCGTCCAAGCCGGTCACAGGCGACTCAGACGAAGCTTGACCGTAGTAGTCGTGCGGGTTCGAAGCTTGGTTGTAGCTGTGGAAGCGCGACAGGAGGTCGTGGGCGGCGGCGGCCGGGCCAGGGGCAGGCACAGGATCGTCGTTGTGCGTTTGTGCGTTGCGGGCAGCTTGCAAACGGGCGTACATGGCCTGCAGGTGGGTGTTGTGATGGTCTTCGCCACTAGGTGGGTTCAGACTGTTGTGGTAGCTCGCCATGGTGTAAGAATTGAACTGCGATGGGGATGGCGAGCCGGCCCACATGTAATAAAGCTGAAGACGCACTGAGCACTTGACCTAAAGTGCGCTAACGCAGAGCTGTGCGACCCGAATGGGCTGACTTAGGTACTTAATCAAGTAAGTCAGTGGTGACACTGCTGTGTGAAACGAGTGCCAGCCGACGAAGACGCCAAATCCAAGACAACCGACGGGGCAATCAACATGTGTTAATTGCAGGTATGAGCTGGACGCAATGCCAGTTGATGGAGATGGAGGAGAGGAAGAGACGGAAGAGGAAAATAAGATTAATGAAGAGGCCGATAAGGTATCCGCGCGCGCGACTTCTTCTCCAGCCTTGCCAAAATCGACTTTTACAACCGGCGCGACCGGTGAACGGGCAGCTGGTCTTAGTACCTAGGTAATCTGGCCCGGCGACTGCCAGGTGCTGAGAAGTGGCGGTGTCGGGGATCTGGGGTATTACGAGTGGATAGTAGAAAAGTCGATAGTGGGTTGTGGAATCAGGCAACTTTCTGGTGTAGGAAAACCCGGAAGAGAAATATTACAATCTGCTATTCGAGCTCCAACAACGTGCCGAACCTTGAGGGTGAGAGGTGATTGCATAAGAGGGAAAGAGAGACGAGAACCAAAGAAAAAAAAACAGATATTCTCCTGAAGGTAGTGGTGTGGTGGTGTAGGTTAGGTAGTATAAATCGACCTGTATAATTGGTGGTTGGGCGGTCATGCAAGTATGAGTTGGCGCAGGCCGAAATAGGCGTAGTGTCGATTTCCTACCGCCACCACTCCGCCTACGCTCCTTGTATGTAGGAGGTTTACTCGCTATCCGGGAGGCAAACAATTGGCTTGGTTTTTGCTGCAACTATTCTCAGTCGGAAGGTTTATTCACGAGATACCCATGAGTTTTGATTAACGTAGACGGGGGAGTTGATAGAAGTGAGGCACCCGTTTATTTGACCAATTAGCGCTTCCTTCTAGAAAAGGTACTGAGGCCCCCTACGTTTTGAGTGGTGCGACAGTGTTTTGGGCGCATGCGCAAGTAATCCAGAAGCCACGAGCTACACTCTTGACTTTCCCTAACTCTTTGGTTATGCTAAGTTATACCTAGGTAGCTGTTGGACTGCTGTTGGGCACTCGGCACCTATCAAGCTGTCAACCACCCACGGGTGTCGTGCCTGGGCTTTACAGTAGCGTACCCATGTTGTCTTGGGTACTACAGCAGGTTGGTATCGGTTTCCTCCACTTCGGTAGTCGATACCTACCACAAGCCGCCTTTCCTCTTTCTGGACTGGCCCACATTTTCCTTGGTTTCGTCAGGGAAAAGCTTTATGTGGCTCCGGCTTGATTGGGCGGGCTCCGTCTTATGCATCCTGCTGTCGCCTCCATTGGGAAGTGCTCGCTTTTTAATAATCTGGGGGTGACGACAGCAGCGCAATATTACCCTACCTATATTTGCTTCGACTTGAAGCGTCCAACGTGCACTATTGCTCTTGCAACGCAGATTTCGTTGCATCATAGCAACGTCGTGGCACCTCACTTCGCCAGCGTGCAGAACTGACAACCTTTACCTGCGATCTCGTCTTCGTGCTACCTACTGTGTTATTGTTAATACATCCTTCCAGCAGCACAATTGTCAGCACAGGCACGGCGCTAATCCCTCTCATTCTTTGAATATTCCCTCCTTCGAAGCCTCCATACTTCTCTAATTCCACTGTCAATTACTCGAACACGACTTGACGAACCAGCTCGTTAAATCGCAACGCCATCATGTTTTGTCTGAGGAGGTACGCCGCTACTTATCAACTTCCTTTCCCCTTCGCCCCCTTCCCTACATCGCGGCGTATCGCCGGGCTGACCGAAACGTCTGTATAGCTGGATCCCGCTCCTCTTTATTCCCGCAAACGCCTCGCCGGCCTTCATATTCCTGTTCTTCGTGTGCACATACTTCTTGAACCGGCCCTGCGTCTACTGCTCAGTTCTGCTACTCATCCTGTTCGTAACGTCGTGCTACTGGTCCGACCGCTGTTTCTTTGAGTTCGGCAGCAACTGGTTTGCCCCGAGGATCACTTCGGCGGCCTTCGAATCTTGGATAGACTCGCATTATCCTGCGAATGCCACGGTTGCGACCACAGAAGTCGCCGACCCCGCCACCTACGGCATCTTCGATAACTCCACCATGGAGGCTCTGAACACAACTGCCAGTGCGCTGGCCGGTATCGCCGCCGATGGAATATCGCGCAAAAGAACCGAGTGGACTGGATTGGGCATCGAGTGGCTCAGGAGTCTGCTCGGCAAGAGGGAATGGAGGATTGATTGCATGGATCTGAACATCAGGCTCTAAGTGCGACTGGGGAAGTTGATGTGGGTAGCATATGACAGGTCACATTTGAGGGTACGACCCCTCAACTGCATGGCGTCGGCGTTTATGTTTTTGAACTAGATTATGAGGCAGAAGCAATATATCTGGGCCTTGTGTGTGTGCATAAATGTATGTGGCATATCATATTTTCTGTCAGCCGGGGTCCATACCGCCTCCGCTGCATTTGAGCTGGAGCATCGTCAATCCAATAGAATAGGAAATAGCATTCTTGATCGATTGATCATCTTCTGCTCGTGCTTTATATCAGCCAATAAGTACACTGATATACCAACCAAAAAGAATAAGAGTGCCGCGGATGCAAATATAGACAGACAGAGAGCCTTCAGCGCTTCGACAAATAATAAACGACGGAGGGGCTTTTTCACAGCAAGCTAAGAAAGTAAGTTCGCGTTGGAGGAATATGTGCCATGACATTGCTATGCTCAGCGTTCATCTAATCAACCCTGCCGAGAAACATTCATAGCCCGAACCCAAGGCTTCCAATATCCCTCAACAGTACCCGGGTCTCTCCAGGAACTCCAGTCCTTACTCGTGAGGCCCCAAGTATCCTCTAATCCCTGCGTGCCCTGCCGAATACGGTAGCTCCCAGCCAGCGACCACATCATCCAGCTCACCCTGTTCCTGATCGTGAAATTCCTGATGCAGTTCTCCAAGAGATCCTCGTACAACCCGCTATCCTGCGCGTGTCCGAACTCGGAGAATATCACGGGCGTGAGCCGTTTTGCAACCGCACAGTCCCCCGTGAGCGCGCACCCGGCAGCGTTGGGCGTCATGCCCAGCGCGTTGAACCCGTTCCGGTAGAGTCCCGCCTCGATGATATCGCAAGTGCCCGTGTCGATGTCCTCGCTGCTGCCGTATAGATGCAGCTCCCACACGAGCTTGTCGGCCCAGGGGTGCGCCCCGAGGTCGAAGACGAGAGGATCGCGACGAGATGCGTCCCGGATCGCGGTGCACTTGTAGCAGGGCGCCGTGAGGAGGTTCTTCCCCGTCGTCAGCGCCGACAGGTCCTGGTCGTACTGCATGCCGCTCCAGGTGATGAGGATATCGCCGTTAGCGGCGTGGATGGCGTCCGCGCCGGCCGTCATGTTGCCCGTCAGCGTGGCCCAGTTGTAATACAGGTCTGTGCGGTTCCAGCTCTCGCGCAGCTCGTTGCGCAGGGACATGGAGACGACGTTCGGGTGCTGCTTTGCCCAGATCGCGACGTGCGAGAGGCCGCGTAGCCAGTTCGATACCGGGAACGAGACGTCCTCGAACCAGGCGTTGCCGTCGACGTGGCTGCAACACCATTGTGCCTTGCCTACGTGCACGTCTGGGTGGATGAAGATGCCCCTTTTAAGTGCAGTGCGTGCGATATCTAAGTGAGAAATTGGAGTTAGCAATCGCCGTTCGTGGTAAGTCACGTCAAGAAGATTATGAGAGCTTGTAAAAGTTATAAGTATAAAGCAGCTTTTAAATGGGCGACCTTGTATCCCTTGACAGGCCGAAAAGGGGGAAACCAAGGAGGTGGTATGAGCTCCTCATTCAGCGTATTAACCTGACCAAATCTCGAAACGAGTCGTTTTGACCGTCCATCCGGGATTCTTGGATACAATAGCTTTTGCGACTCTACTCCCGTTCGTCGAGCCCAGGGCCGCTGTCAGCGCATCGACCATGGGTACGTCGTGCCCCTTGCGGTCATAAATCTCATCAATCATCTGAATAGCGTAGCCCCTATACACGCATGAGTACACATACAAATGAATTTCAAAGTTGGCTCCGGGTCTAGGCAGGGTAAGAAGGTTCAGTCTAACATGCGAATAAAGTTAAA